>CM067172.1:34654836-34927149 GCA_034093135.1 Erigeron breviscapus
ACGGCTGTCCATGGTACTGGGCGTCACACATGGGTTGATAATAATCAAGGGTATAGTTGGTGTGGGCCTGCTGCGATCCCATCCAAGTCATATCCTGGTCCATGCGCCGCTGATAATCATCAAAAGCCTGGCGGCTAGCCTGCTGCCCATCCATAATCTGCTGCAGCTGGGACCCCAAATCAGTCAAGTCAATACTAGGACGACCCCGCCTCCTCTGAGGCTCCTGAGGAGCATCCCCCATCTCCTCATCATCAGAATCCTCCACCTCAGGAGGCGGTGCAGCGATAACACCCGTATCATCCATCAACCTAGCCTGCTCATTCTTCTTCGGCTTCTTAACAATCTTGGCAATAATCAACTCCTTCTCAGTCAAATGCTCCAGCTGAACCGGCAAAGACAGTCCCTCATGACATATATGAGTATCAAAAACGCCCATCCTCTTGTAAAGACGGGTGATAAAATGCCCGAGCACCAACTTTGAATCAGAGTGATTCACCATCCTATCTAAAACAACCAAAGGGGCCAAAGCAAACCTCCTCGGTGCCCCCTCCGAAAACAACTTAATCAACCACAAATCAAGCTGGTACGCCTTGTCCCAATGGGTGGACCTTTGTACCAGAAACGTTACAAGTATCCTATGCAACAACCTTAGCTTTACACTGCTAATCTTAGACACACTAAAATAGCCACAAGAAGGCCAATTGTGTCCCCCCGAAATTCTAGTCCAATACTGGGGAATCGACTCCCCATCCCCCAAATCCTGCTTCACAAACAACCCCTTTCTCAACAGAGCCCTAAATTGCTGGCTATCCAACTGGTCCCTCGTATACATACCACAATAATAGCCAAATTCAGGAACCGATAGCCGCCTAGGCTGACCCCCGTAAACAAAAGTAACTACCCGCTCTTCAAAAATATCCTTGATTTTATTGAGCTCCTTGGTCAACTTCAAAGTAGAATAAAACTCCAGACAAAGCTCACGGAAAACTGGTTCCCGATTATTGAAAATGTTATGCCACATGTCACTACTAACCATCTGACCACCAATTTGGACCTCAATACGGAACCACCGACGGATATCCTCCTGAACCCCATAATTTCGATGTAGAGCAAAAAGATTATTCAAAAAGTTGTTCTTATGGGGTTGCCTAGCCCCATCAAACGCTAACCAAGCGTGTGCTTCATCCATATCTCGCTCTCCAAACTTCAAATCGGGCACTTCCGGCTCTTGCCTAGCCCTTTTGGAACCAGTCCCGCTTCCCTGACCGACTTCCATTTGCCTTCTTTGAGCTGCGGACTGCAATCACGACCATTAAAACAAACAAACAAACAAACAAACAAACAAACAAACAAACAAACAAACAAACAAACAAACAAACAAACAAACAAACAAACAAACAAACAAACAAACAAACAAACAAACAAACAAACAAACAAACAAACAAACAAACAAACAAACAAACAAACAAACAAACAAACAAACAAACAAACAAACAAACAAACAAACAAACAAACAAACAAACAAACAAACAAACAAACAAACAAACAAACAAACAAACAAACAAACAAACAAACAAACAAACAAACAAACAAACAAACAAACAAACAAACAAACAAACAAACAAACAAACAAACAAACAAACAAACAAACAAACAAACAAACAAACAAACAAACAAACAAACAAACAAACAAACAAACAAACAAACAAACAAACAAACAAACAAACAAACAAACAAACAAACAAACAAACAAACAAACAAACAAACAAACAAACAAACAAACAAACAAACAAACAAACAAACAAACAAACAAACAAACAAACAAACAAACAAACAAACAAACAAACAAACAAACAAACAAACAAACAAACAAACAAACAAACAAACAAACAAACAAACAAACAAACAAACAAACAAACAAACAAACAAACAAACAAACAAACAAACAAACAAACAAACAAACAAACAAACAAACAAACAAACAAACAAACAAACAAACAAACAAACAAACAAACAAACAAACAAACAAACAAACAAACAAACAAACAAACAAACAAACAAACAAACAAACAAACAAACAAACAAACAAACAAACAAACAAACAAACAAACAAACAAACAAACAAACAAACAAACAAACAAACAAACAAACAAACAAACAAACAAACAAACAAACAAACAAACAAACAAACAAACAAACAAACAAACAAACAAACAAACAAACAAACAAACAAACAAACAAACAAACAAACAAACAAACAAACAAACAAACAAACAAACAAACAAACAAACAAACAAACAAACAAACAAACAAACAAACAAACAAACAAACAAACAAACAAACAAACAAACAAACAAACAAACAAACAAACAAACAAACAAACAAACAAACAAACAAACAAACAAACAAACAAACAAACAAACAAACAAACAAACAAACAAACAAACAAACAAACAAACAAACAAACAAACAAACAAACAAACAAACAAACAAACAAACAAACAAACAAACAAACAAACAAACAAACAAACAAACAAACAAACAAACAAACAAACAAACAAACAAACAAACAAACAAACAAACAAACAAACAAACAAACAAACAAACAAACAAACAAACAAACAAACAAACAAACAAACAAACAAACAAACAAACAAACAAACAAACAAACAAACAAACAAACAAACAAACAAACAAACAAACAAACAAACAAACAAACAAACAAACAAACAAACAAACAAACAAACAAACAAACAAACAAACAAACAAACAAACAAACAAACAAACAAACAAACAAACAAACAAACAAACAAAAAAAACAAACAAACAAACAAACAAACAAACAAACAAACAAACAAACAAACAAACAAACAAAAATAACAATCAAAAACAAAAACAAAAATCAAAAATCAAAAATCAAAAACAAAAATCAAAAATCAAAAATCAAAAATCAAAAACAAAAATCAAAAATCAAAAATCAAAAATCAAAAACAAAAATCAAAAATCAAAAATCAAAAACAAAAATCAAAAATCAAAAATCAAAAATTACCAAAAAGAAAATGAGATGGAAAATCAAAAATCAAAAATCAAAAATCAAAAATCAAAAATCAAAAATCAAAAATCAAAAATCAAAAATCAAAAATCAAAAATCAAAAATCAAAAATCAAAAATCAAAAATCAAAAATCAAAAATCAAAAATCAAAAAAAAAAAAAAACAGAAAAACCTAAAAATCAAAAACAAAAATCAAAAATCAAAAATCAAAAATCAAAAACAAAAATCAAAAATCAAAAATCAAAAATCAAAAACAAAAATCAAAAATCAAAAATCAAAAATCAAAAACAAAAATCAAAAATCAAAAATCAAAAATCAAAAACAAAAATCAAAAATCAAAAATCAAAAATCAAAAACAAAAATCAAAAATCAAAAATCAAAAATCAAAAACAAAAATCAAAAATCAAAAATCAAAAATCAAAAACAAAAATCAAAAATCAAAAATCAAAAACAAAAATCAAAAATCAAAAATCAAAAACAAAAAAAAAATGAAAAATCAAAAACAAAAATCAAAAATCAAAAATCAAAAACAAAAATCAAAAATCAAAAATCAAAAATTACCAAAAAGAAAATGAGATGGAAAATCAAAAATCAAAAATCAAAAATCAAAAATCAAAAATCAAAAATCAAAAATCAAAAATCAAAAATCAAAAATCAAAAATCAAAAATCAAAAATCAAAAATCAAAAATCAAAAATCAAAAATCAAAAATCAAAAATCAAAAATCAAAAATCATAAAGCCTAGAATTTTCGTATGCTCCCAACCGAAGCTCATCGAGCTCATGGAGCTGCAACATTCTAAGTTCACCGGCTTCCATCATGTCTAGGTTCAAATTCCTTAATGCCCAATAAGCCTTATGCTCTATCTCAATGGGTAAATGACAAGTCTTACCATAGAGCAACCGGTATGGCGTGGTGCCAATCGGTGTCTTAAAGGCGGTCCTAAACGCCCACAAGGCATCATCAAGCTTCTTAGACCAAATCTTGGGGTTATCCCCGACTGTTTTTTCCAAAATCCTTTTTAAAGCCCTGTTGGTGTTTTCCACTTGACCACTGGTCTGTGGATGATAGGAAGTAGAGAAGTAATGACAAACACCATATCTTTTTAGAACCTTAGCCAATTGATGATTTGCAAAATGTGTACCTCGGTCACTAATCAGAGCTCTAGGACAACCAAAGCGACAAAACAACTGTTTCAGAAAATCAATGACTACCCGAGCATCATTCGTGGGCAAAGCCTTGGCTTCGGCCCACTTAGACACGTAGTCAACAGCAACTAAAATATACTGAAACTTATTAGACGGTGGGAATGGTCCCATGAAGTCTATACCCCAAATATCGAAAACCTCACATACCTGAATGCTCTGTTGAGGCATCTCGTCTCGCTTGGTAATGCTTCCTTGTCTCTGACAGATGTCACAAGTCTCTACCAAGGTTTGAGCTTCCTTAAAAATTGTAGGCCAATAGAAACCTGCATCAAATACTTTCTTACCGGTAACCGAAGGACCATAATGACCTCCAGTTGGACCATAGTGACAAGCATCCAGAATCTCCCTAGTCTCAGCTCCAGCTACACATCTTCTCACCATCCCATCTGCACAAACACGAAATAAGTATGGGCTGTCCCAAAAATAGTACTTGGCATCCGATATGAGCTTCTTCTTCTGTTGATGCGTGAAGTCATTTGGTATCTCACCTGCAACCAAATAGTTAGCAATATCTGCAAACCAAGGAGCATCATTAGAAGTAGAAATAAACATTAGAGACTCATCGGGGAAGTGATCATTGATCTCCCCATCACGAAGTTCCTCCCGGTGAGGATCTTCCAATCGACTCAAGTGGTCGGCGGCCAAGTTTTCAGCCCCTTTCTTATCCTTGATCTCAATATCAAATTCTTGTAGCAACAAGATCCATCGGATAAGTCTGGGTTTAGCATCTTGTTTCGAGAACAAGTACTTCAGGGCTGAATGGTCAGTAAAAACAATGGTCTTGCTTAGAACCAAATAAGATCTAAACTTATCAAAAGCAAAAACCACAGCAAGCAACTCTTTCTCAGTTGTGGTGTAATTTTGCTGGGCGGGGTTCAATGTTTTACTAGCAAAGTAAATGGGCTTGAAATGCTTATCAACCCTTTGCCCAAGTACGGCTCCCACAGCAAAATCACTAGCATCACACATCAACTCAAAGGGCAATTCCCAATCCGGCCCAACCATGATGGGTGAATTGGTCAACTTCTCCTTAAGAACCTGAAAAGCACTTACACAAGCATCATCAAATACAAAAGGGACGTCCTTCTCCAACAAGTGGGTCATAGGACGAGTAATCTTAGAAAAGTCTTTAATGAAACGGCGGTAAAAACCGGCATGTCCAAGAAAACTCCTTACCCCTTTCACATTGGAAGGCGGGGGTAGTTTGGCTATAACATCAATCTTAGCCCTATCAACCTCTATCCCGGCCTTAGACACTTTGTGACCTAGCACAATACCCTCGGTCACCATGAAGTGACACTTTTCCCAATTTAACACAAGTTGTGCCCTTTCACACCTTTCCAACATCTTATCTAAGTTATGCAAACAGGTTCGAAATGAGTCCCCAAAAACCGAGAAATCATCCATGAAAACCTCCATGGAGGTTTCAAGCATGTCCTGGAATATAGCAATCATACACCTTTGAAAGGTGCCTGGGGCATTACAAAGACCAAACGGCATTCGCCGATAAGCAAAAGTGCCAAAGGGGCACGTAAAAGTGGTCTTCTCTTGATCCTTTGGATCAATGGGTATTTGAAAGTACCCGGAAAACCCATCAAGGAAACAAAAGTACTCATTACCTGCTAATCTCTCTAACATTTGATCAATGAAAGGCAATGGAAAGTGATCCTTTCGGGTGGCATCATTTAGCTTACGGTAGTCAATACACACCCGCCAACCCGTAACAGTCCTAGTAGCCAAAAGTTCCCTATTCTCATTTTCAATAACCGTCATACCCCCCTTTTTGGGCACACAATGAACTGGGCTAACCCAAGGACTATCAGCAATAGGGAAAATAATTCCCGCATCTAACAATTTAATCACTTCCTTTTTAACTACTTCTTTCATATTGGGATTCAGCCGCCTTTGTCGCTGGACAACGGGCTTCACATCATCGACAAAATCAATCTTATGTTGACAAAAGTTAGGACTAATACCTGGAATGTCGGTAGTCTTCCAAGCAAAAGCCCGCTTATGGGCTCTAAGCACAGCAAGAAGGAGTCCTTTCTCGTCACTCGAGAGTGAAGACGAGATAACCACTGGTAAAGAAGATGTACCTGCCAAATAAGCATACTCCAAATGGGCAGGCAATGGCTTAAGCTCCAAATCTGTAGGTGGTACATCAACTGAATTAGGTACCAATGAGCTTCCATCAGCAACCACCTCCTCAAAACTCTCATCAACTAGAGGTGTCTCATCCAAACTAAGTGCCATAACCTCATCAAACAAAGCATCATCAGAAATTTCTCCAGCTCCTAGATAAGCAATCTCCTCATCTCCCATATCGGTCTCCATCAACTCCTGAAATTCTTGGTCCAAAGCATCATCTATCACATCAATCCTGAAACATGACTCATCATTAGAATAAGTATGCTTAATAGACCTTTCTACATTAAAGACAATCCTATCAGTACCCACACCCAATGAAATTTCCTTATCCTTCACACGGATGATAGCATCCGCGGTATTTAGGAAAGGTCGTCCAAGAATAAGGGGTACCTGGGCATCCTCCTCCATCTCTAAGATAACAAAGTCAACTAGGAAGACAATATGACCCACTTTGACTCTAATATTTTCAGCAATCCCCATGGGATACTGAAATGAGTGGTCGGCAAGCCTAATACTCATGCGAGTCGGGCGAAGGATTCCTAAGGCCAACTTACTCCAAACCGAATAAGGCATCAAATTAACACTAGCTCCTAAATCAGCTAAAGCCTTACAAATTATGGTTCTAATAGAGCAAGTGATTAGAAAACTCCCTGGGTCTTCAAGCTTAGGAGGAATGCGGTTCTGCAAGATAGCAGAACACTCGGCATTTAGAAAAGTAGCTTTTGCCTCCTCCAACTTCCCTTTATCCGTCACAAGTTCCTTGATGAACTTGGCATAGTGAGGCATACCCTGTATCAAATCAACTAAAGGAACATTAATATGAACATTAGAAATCATTTGAACAAACTTATTGTATTGTTCCTTTAGCTTAGCCTTCTTGAACCGTTGTGGAAATGGAACTTTTGGTTTATAAGCTTTAACCTCGGGTTCCACAACCGGTTTTGGTGGAGTGACCGGAGTCTTCACGGTCGGGTTCTCCTCCATCTCAATCTCCTCATCCACTTCATCATCAATAGCTTCTGAATCCTGAACATCTGAAACAACCACATTAGGCATAGAAGGAGGGTCATATGATTTACCTGTACGAGTTGTGATGGCCTTGGCTTCCTCATTACGGGCTTGAGGTGGAGTGTACTTCTGCCCCTGAATTGGTCCCATGCTAAACTGAGGCTTAGGATTCTGTTGAGTATTGCTAGGTAAAGTACCTTGTGGCCTAGAAAGGGCAGCCATCCTACTCTCAAGATCCTTGAAGTTCACACATTGATTCTTCATATTTATCTCAACCTTGCCATCAATTCTATCTAACCTCTCATTCAACGCCTTGGTATCATCCCGAATAATTTTAATGCTATTGTTGGTTTCGGCTTGATTACTTACCAATTGCTTCATCATTTCCCTCAACTCGGCATTTGGATCGGCATTAGAAGAAGAAGATCCAGATCCTTGTCCTTGTTGAGGTTGTTGTTGAGGTTGACTTTGAAAATTATCCCTTTGCCATCGATTTCCTGAAAAACGAGAGTTGTTAGTAGGAAAAGAAGAGTTATAAGAGGGATTACCTGAAGGACGGTTTTGGTAACCGGTATTGCGTTGGTAGCTCCCTTGTTGTTGATTCTGGATGTAACTAACATCTTCGGGTCCCCGACTTGGACAATCTTCCGAATAATGCATATTACCACAATGGTCACATCCATCGGCAACAACCTTCACATCCCTTTCAATGGCCCCAAACCGACTCTCTTGCATAGCAAACCCCTTCTCCATACGCTCAGATAGCGCTCTCATCTCTCCAATCATTCCCGAATCATGACTAGCCTCAACCTTTGCAACTCTACCTTGGCTAGTACCCTTCTTCAACCTTCTCTCATTCTTTAAAAACCGATCATCATCCATGTTTGCATTATCCTTTGCCATGGATTCCAAGATTTCAAAGCCCTCATTTGGTGTGATCTTGTTGAATCCACCCCCAAAAGCATAACCTAGCTCACGTTTGGACTTCTTATCTAGGCCATCAAAGAAGAGCTCAACATATTGCTCTTTAGTCATGTTATGGCCCGGGCAATTCCTCAACATCTCCTTGAATCGGATCCATGCATCAACCACATCTTCATCTTCATCTTGGGCAAACGACCTTATCAAATTTTCCAACTTCCTTTGAGTTCTAAGTGAGTAGAACTCACCAATAAAAGCTTGCTTAAGTTGGTCCCAAGTTGTAATGCAATTTTCCGGAAGGTCATTAAACCAATCAAGAGCATCACCGGTAATGGACATTGGAAATGTCTCGAGTTTAACGGCATTCATTTGATTCTGCCCGTATTGGTACAACCTTGCCAACTTTTCAAATCTCTCTAGATGTTGATAAGGATCCCACTTCCTTTTTCCATCAAATTGTTGCTCCTCAATGCTCTTAAGATGATTACCCTTTAGGTTGAAATCATGAGCAATGGCCGGAGGTCTTATAGGACTACCCCGGTTTGCAGGAATAGTACGAACCCTTTCACCATACCGTATATCATTTGGGTCCCTTTCTTCGTCTGCCATTTTCTCCTCTACCTTAACTTCAAGATTGAACAATTCTTCCAAATAGAACCCCTCCTCGTCAGAATCAGGAGTGGGTCTAGCAATAGGTGAGAATGGTGTAGGTGTTGTGAAGTTGAACCTACGTCTTGTTGGTGTTCTCAATGGACTATTAAGAGGTAAACCAGAAGACCGCAAGTTCATCAACTAGAAGTAGACCTGCAAAACACAACTAACCAAACACGTCAACTGCACCTGTGATAGAAAGAAAAACTAAACTATTAAAGCAAATAACTTCCTCACGCATGAGGAAGGATCAAACCACTAAATTAACAACTAAAACAGCGCACAATCCCCGGCAGCGGCGCCAAAAACTTGATGTGCTAAATCGAGTTTAAAATTTATAAACTAGAAATACCTAAAAACTCACTACTACACACTATCGGGCAGTGGACCCGATCGTATGCAATATAGTTAAAAAGTAAGTCCAGGTTCGTTCACGGGGATTGGTTTGAATCAATTGTTTAGTAAAATGGTTTGGAAAAAGGGTGTTGCTTTGATTCTCTCTTCGCCAATAACTTTAAAGGACAAATGCAAATAAGTAAAGGTAAGTCTCAAACAATAATGGTAAATATCATCCACCTTGACTCCGCTAGACTTCAAACATGATTGCTTTCAATTAAGATCAAATTCGTTAAGAGTTGACAAGATAAACGTGAGAGAATGAAATGCTCGCGTGGTACCACCAACCGTTACAAAACACGTTGACAAAATGATTCCTTCTATTAATTTGACATTCACTATCATACCATGAACTAGTGATAATTGCTCATAGACAAGCAACCGTTGAAAATCACATATGCATTCGACTAGTACCACTAACGAAGAACACACATGCCACCAATATCAAATTAATACAAATAAAGGAATTAAATCATCAAGATCTCGACACAACGATAATTGAAATCAACTCTTTGAATTAAAATATATAGCAATCACATCATTCGTCTAGTTTCATCAAGGTGGACAATAGAAAGATTAGCCACTCATGATTAAATTGAAATTACAATAAGAATCAAGGAAGAACATGAAGTACCAATTGTTTGAAGAATGGAAATTGCAAGACAATAAGTAGATACGATCTAGATGGGTGCACGTGAATCTTCCACGAATCGAAAGACGATGAAATCTTGAATTGATCCTTGAAAGTTCCCTTGAAGTGCAGCTCCTAGAAAGAATATTTGATAAAAATGGGAATTAGGTTATTTTTCCTATTTATACCTCCCTTCAATTGGTGCAAAAGCTGCCCAAAACCCTTTAGGTACGACCCTTCACTGCGGCGCAGTGGGCGAGTAATGCCCCCACTGCGTCGCAGTGCAAATGTACTGGCCAAAAGTGCTCGCTGGTAAAGGCTCACTGCGGCGCAGTGGGCCATGATCACACCCACTGCGTCGCAGTGCAAAGTACTGGCCAAAAGTGCTCGCTGGTAAAGGCTCACTGCGGTGCAGTGGGCGAGTAATGCCCCTACTGCGTCGCAGTGCAAATGTACTGGCCAAAAGTGCTCGCTGGTAAAGGCTCACTGCGGCGCAGTGGGCCATGATCACCCCACTGCGTCGCAGTGCATATATACTGGCCAAAAGTGCTCGCTGGTAAAGGCTCACTGCGGCGCAGTGGGCCATGATCACCCCCACTGCGTCGCAGTGCAAAAATACTGGCCAAAAGTGCTCGCTGGTAAAGGCTCACTGCGGCGCAGTGGGCCATGATCACCCCCACTGCGTCGCAGTCCAACAATACTGGTCCGAATGCCACTCATCAACATATGAAGACTTGCATAATTTCCATCACTTTTCACCTCTCGAACTCTCCAATCAACTTCATGGCCGCGAAATTACTCGAAATTGCACCAAACGGACACGTCACCTGTTTAGAACCTGAAACCACTAACAAAACCCATAAACGCGCCAAATGCCAACAAAATCGAGTAAAAACATATAATAAAAAGGCCAATAACGATGTGGGCGATGGGTATAAATTGGTCACATCAATGTACATGGCAGCGAAGCCCAGTGACATTCTACACAGATCGAAACTAGAGAATGTTCAGTTTAAAGCCTTTACAAAACTTTACACTGATTACGAAGAAGACTTTTTTGCTTTTTGTACTATTACACGGATAATAGACATTATCCATATATAAAGTATAAAGTACAGAAAGCAGGATGAATAAAGTGACTTTATGTCATACTTTATCAAGCATGTCTAAGGATTTGATTATCAATCCTTAAATGCTCTCAACCATATTTGAACGGCAAAGTTGACATCCCAATGTCAACATTTGCCTATAAATAGAGGTCTTTGCAAAACACCAACATTGTCGAACTTTGCATAATCTCTCTGCAATATTATTGGTGATTTGTGCAATATTCTCTCAATCGCAAAAAGGAGCATTTCACAATTTTAAGTGTGTTCGATTGTTAAGAGAATTTCCAAGTATAGATCAATTGTATTTCATAGGTTGTTAGGATATTTACATATCTATATTATCTTGGTTCCGCAACAACCTTGTAATTTGTTTATATCAATAAATAAATTACACATTTAAAATTACATATTGTCTCACCAATTTACTTTACAAGTTATTTGTTTATTGTATTGTACTTACTTATTGTCACCTTAATAAGTTATCTGCCAACCTGGTATATATATATTGCAACTGGTCGTCTCCAGATCAATATAGATATTGCAAAGTGATCTCATCATTGACATAGAGGTGTATTAGTTAGTACCATCTAGTTAGTTGGGACTTACAAATGATACCTGTGGTTTGGTCGAAATTGTTGGTTTCATACCTGCTAGATTGAAATTACGTCAAACATACCTGTGGTTTGTAATTTCACACTCAGACGATACTCCCATTAACTACCGTCAAAGGGCCGTTAAAAACACCCACGTACTGTGCACGTGATGGGTGTTTTTGGTCATTTCACGCTGCTTCTTCTTCCCTAGTTGCTCTACCCCCACCTTGTGTTCAGTTATTGGTCATTCATGCTTCCATTTCTTTTGAATCTGCAAATGCAATTTCGATTATTAATGTACTACAAAATTGTTGTCAGACCCAAATAAAATTCGAAGTCCATTAACCTTTTAACATACCAATCAACAAATCACACCAAACAAATCATTCAAGCAAAACTCATTATTAAAACCATTCCAATTCATTCACACATCTTTTTTTCGAACGTTAATTCATACATACATAAATCTGGAAAGCATATCATATAGAAAAAAAGGGAAGTAAAAATCGGCCACAAAATCTTAATAACTACCAAATCCGTTCACCATCTCTACCGGATGTCGAAATACCCAACAATCACCACCATTATTTCCATCTGAAGAAACTGCATGCGTCGGCACCGTACCATCATCCTCTATGATTCTTCATCTTCATCTCCATATTTATATGGATCTTTGTATATATTGATCTATAGATGTGTATACATAGATTAATCTGGTGGTGAAGATTGAGGAGGCGGATTTGTTAATTGTTTGCGCGATATGGTTTTGAATATTAGATCTTTGAAATTGATGGTTTCTGAAAAAAGGTTTTTGAAGAGATGTTTGTTTATTTCTTCAAACTTAAACATGGTGATACTATTTTTTTTCTCTTAATCATGTGTATGTATTTGTAAGAGGTTTTGATTTGATTTAAAGCAATTATATGATTTTTGTAAGAAAATTTTGCTCCTTGTTATAAGCGATTTTGTAGAACAAATCTGGGATTTTTGCAATTTGATAAGAGTAAAAAGAAGAAGCAGCGTGAAATGACCAAAAACACCCATCACGTGCACAATACGTGGGTGCTTTTAACGGCCCTTTGACGGTGGCTAACGGGAGGTATCGTCCGAGTGTGAAATTACAAACCATAGGTATGTTTGGCGTAATTTCAACCTAGCAGGTTTGAAACCAGCAATTTCGACCAAACAACAGGTATCATTTCAGTAATTTACTCAAAAGTAAATGGAAAACAGTTAATGTGGGGGTATTTATAGGGAAGTAAATATCCCAACATAAATATGAAAATATATTTTAATCCCCAAATTTTCGAAAACAGTTGATATTTTGATTTATTGAAAATTTGAAATTAAAAAATATTTAATACCAAGTTGTCAGCATTACATGCTACGACGGCTGGTATTCCCATGCGCCCACTAATTTTTCACGATCCCCATAAAAAGTATTATCTTTTACACAAATGGCTTTGACACGTCATGTGACGGTTGTGAGTGGGTTAAAACACTCGAGTACCATCACGTGTCACAAAAATTGACCAAGTATTTATAACGTTATGAAATCTGGTTAACTACCAGTTTTAAGATAAGACCAAACTTGTACACTGGAGGATTAGTCTAGTGCCAGTTTCAACTGTAGAGATCTCCAGTTGCAAAATAAAATTTAGTCATAAAAATATTTTGTGTCTTTCCCCTAGAATGATGCTCCAGAAATCAATATTGCCAAGATAGTATCACGAAGGCGTTCGATAGCAAGGCAGGCAAAGATTATCTGGACCTCCTCAACTGGAGAACTTCATCAGTGTCACTGATGCGTTCATAACAAAGTCTCCAGTTTTAAGGATTTAGCATTCCCAACTCGCTGATGAGATGTTTAAAAGTTTTCTCATCAAGAGGTTTTGTAAAAAACATCAGCTAGTTGTTTGTCAATGGGGATGAAATGTATTTCAATATCTCCTTTCATAACATGATCACAAATGAAATGACACCTGATGTCAATATGCTTTGTCTTGCAGTGCATCACTGGGTTGTGAAATATAGCAATTACACTAGTGTTGTCACAAAAGATTAGGGTTCCTTGTGTACTTCTGACCATAATCTAGTAACTGGTTATTGATCCAGAGAGTCTGGGCACATCAACTGGCCTCATAAATGTACTCTGCCTGCGCAGTGGACATAGAGACTGACGTCTGCTTCTTGATGGTCCATTTTACCAGTTTTTCTCCTAGGAAATGACAACCTCCAATTGTTGATTTTCTATCATTCTTACAACCTGCATGATCTGAATCTAAATAACCCGTTAGATCTAACCCTGAGCCTTTGGGATACCAAAGACCAAGGCTATGACACCCTTTCTTGTATCCGAAGATGCGCTTAACAACATGCAAATGTGATTCTTTTGGGTTCGCCTGAAATCTGACACATAAACATGTTGCAAACATTATATCTGGTCTACTTGTAGTTAAGTACATCAGTGAATCAACCATTCCACCATATTTAGTTGTGTTCACTGATTTTCCAGTTGGGTCAGAGTCCAAATTTAAAGGAGCTGCAATTGGTGTGGTTTTCGATGAGATTGAATCAAATTTGTATTTTCTTAACAAATCTCTAACATATTTTTATAATAATACTTGTGACACGCATCGTTTATAAAATATGGATTTTCAAAAATTTTGCCTAACGGCGTCAAAACAAGCGGAAGCATTTAATAAAACGTTTACAATTCCTACTGGAATTGTTATTTAATAAAACTGGTGTTACGAATCCATATAATAGCAACAATAAAGGAAATCCACAAATGTCATCAACTACTTAAATGACAAATAAGTCAACATATGATAATGTCTTGTAAAACCCAAGACATTACTATAATCATAATAAAGGTTCATAAATGTTGTCTATATAGGTGAGGTTACTAGCAGGTAGCTAAGCATCTTTAAACGTCTACCCAGCCTCACATGCATCTCACCAATCATCAAACACTAACCTGGGAAACACAACACATTTTAACAAAACAGGTGTTAGCTTTAAAAGCTAAGTAAGATAACCACTTGTTGTATAAAACGGTTGCCAGTTCAAACATCTTTTAAAACTATCATACGTATGTTAAGTAACACACAACAACAACAACAACAACAACAACAACAACAACAACAACAACAACAACAACAACAACAACAACAACAACAAGCAACAACAACAAGCAACAACAACAACAACAACAACAACAACAACAACAACAACAACAACAACAACAACAACAACAACAACAACAACAACAACAACAACAACAACAACAACAACAACAACAACAACAACAACAACAACAACAACAACAACAACAACAACAACAACAACAACAACAACAACAACAACAACAACAACAACAACAACAACAACAACAACAACAACAACAACAACAACAACAACAACAACAACAACAACAACAACAACAACAACAACAACAACAACAACAACAACAACAACAACAACAACAACAACAACAACAACAACAACAACAACAACAACAACAACAACAACAACAACAACAACAACAACAACAACAACAACAACAACAACAACAACAACAACAACAACAACAACAACAACAACAACAACAACAACAACAACAACAACAACAACAACAACAACAACAACAACAACAACAACAACAACAACAACAACAACAACAACAACAACAACAACAACAACAACAACAACAACAACAACAACAACAACAACAACAACAACAACAACAACAACAACAACAACAACAACAACAACAACAACAACAACAACAACAACAACAACAACAACAACAACAACAACAACAACAACAACAACAACAACAACAACAACAACAACAACAACAACAACAACAACAACAACAACAACAACAACAACAACAACAACAACAACAACAACAACAACAACAACAACAACAACAACAACAACAACAACAACAACAACAACAACAACAACAACAACAACAACAACAACAACAACAACAACAACAACAACAACAACAACAACAACAACAACAACAACAACAACAACAACAACAACAACAACAACAACAACAACAACAACAACAACAACAACAACAACAACAACAACAACAACAACAACAACAACAACAACAACAACAACAACAACAACAACAACAACAACAACAACAACAACAACAACAACAACAACAACAACAACAACAACAACAACAACAACAACAACAACAACAACAACAACAACAACAACAACAACAACAACAACAACAACAACAACAACAACAACAACAACAACAACAACAACAACAACAACAACAACAACAACAACAACAACAACAACAACAACAACAACAACAACAACAACAACAACAACAACAACAACAACAACAACAACAACAACAACAACAACAACAACAACAACAACAACAACAACAACAACAACAACAACAACAACAACAACAACAACAACAACAACAACAACAACAACAACAACAACAACAACAACAACAACAACAACAACAACAACAACAACAACAACAACAACAACAACAACAACAACAACAACAACAACAACAACAACAACAACAACAACAACAACAACAACAACAACAACAACAACAACAACAACAACAACAACAACAACAACAACAACAACAACAACAACAACAACAACAACAACAACAACAACAACAACAACAACAACAACAACAACAACAACAACAACAACAACAACAACAACAACAACAACAACAACAACAACAACAACAACAACAACAACAACAACAACAACAACAACAACAACAACAACAACAACAACAACAACAACAACAACAACAACAACAACAACAACAACAACAACAACAACAACAACAACAACAACAACAACAACAACAACAACAACAACAACAACAACAACAACAACAACAACAACAACAACAACAACAACAACAACAACAACAACAACAACAACAACAACAACAACAACAACAACAACAACAACAACAACAACAACAACAACAACAACAACAACAACAACAACAACAACAACAACAACAACAACAACAACAACAACAACAACAACAACAACAACAACAACAACAACAACAACAACAACAACAACAACAACAACAACAACAACAACAACAACAACAACAACAACAACAACAACAACAACAACAACAACAACAACAACAACAACAACAACAACAACAACAACAACAACAACAACAACAACAACAACAACAACAACAACAACAACAACAACAACAACAACAACAACAACAACAACAACAACAACAACAACAACAACAACACCACCAACAACAACAACAACAACAACAACAACAACAACAACAACAACACAACAACAACAACAACAGAAACAACAACAACAACCATAACAACAACAGAAACAACAACAACAACAACAACAACAACAACAACAACAACAACAACAACAACAACAACAACAACAACAACATTAAACATATCTATGACCTCAATACGATTTTTCATTAATTTTCTATGATTTTTTTGAACATTGCCTTGTTGAACTCTTGTGAAATTTGACCACTTTTAGGGATCAGCGTTTTTGGACAGATGCGAAGTAAAATCAGAGAAAACTTTGTTCTAAACGAATTTAGGAGACACATAGACCTTTTCAAGAATGTAAGGTTCAGCTTCTATAGATTTACAATGAATGAGTTATGATTTTTGCAAAACATAAATACACATGATACACATGATATATGATGCAATTGTTTTCATACAATTCGACCATCAAACTATTCCAACATCCAACCATGAATTCCAGGACCTAAATACACATGATATATGATACAATTGATGGTTTGAAGCCTTATCTTGTTCCATAAATTATATACATCTTGTATAGATCACAAAAACCTCAATTATCGCTACAAAATCGAATCATGCTATCACCAATCACCCTCTTGGGTTATGGACCAGATATGAACCATAGAAACACTCAATAATAATCAGAAATAGATGTGTAAATCAATCCATCCTGAAAGGGATGATAACGGATCAAAAGACAAGCAAAAACCCTTCTGAAAACCCCGAAATCGACTAGAACTTGAAGAATTGACCTAGGGTTTTGTGTGTGGGAAATTCTTAGGGTTTGGATCTGATTTTTCTGCCTTAAGGTCGTGCACCATTCCCTATATATACTGGAACAACTTTCAAAGCTCTACATCTAGGCCCTCGCACCTCCTTATAACTCGTTTCGTCACTTAATTGCTGGTTTAACGCATATGGGAACACTTAACAACTCTTATATCTTATTGGGAACACTAAATGACTTCATTAATCATTATCAAATTTATTTTCATTACTTTAAATCACTTTAACATATATCCCACGTTAATCATTTAATTCACATAAGCACATATAAAGCACATAGTAACTAACGGTCATTCGCGACAAGTTAACAGTCAACGTCAAAATGTTTTAGGATGTTACAATACCATCCTTGGTGTGTTTAATCTGAAGACCCAAGAAAAATATTAATTCACCCATTAAACTCATTTCGTACTCAGTTGACATGATTTCTGAAAACTTATCACACATTGCATTATAAGTAGACCCAAATATAATGTCATCAACATAAATTTATACCAGTAAGATATTACGTTTGTCTTTCAAGATAAACAAGGTATTATCTATTGCACCTCTTTGAAAGCCATTTTTGAGAAGATGTTTAGTTAAAGTGTCATATCAGGCTCTTGGGGCTTGTCGAAGACCATACAAAGCTTTGTTCAGTCTATATACCCAGTGAGGATGCTTCTCATTAATGGAGCCTGGTGTCTGCTTAACATACACTACTTTTCCAGTGTTGCATTTAGGAACGCACTTTTGACGTCCATTTGATAGACCTTGAATTGCAGATGGGCTGCATAAGCCAAAAGTATTCTGATGGCTTCAAGTCTAGCAACTTGAGCAAAAGTCAGATCAAAGTAAATACCCTCTACTTGACAATAACCCTTCGCAACTAATCTGACTTTGTTTCTTACCACATTGCCATCTTCATCCATCTTATTTCGGTAGACCCATTTTGTACCAATAGGTTCTTTCTTCAACCCTGGTGGACAAAGAACAAGTTCCAATACATTGTTCCTTTCGAACTGGATAAGCTCTTCTTGCATTGCTTCTACCCATCTTGGATCTGCCATAGCCTCGTCAATCTTCTTCGGTTGAATTAGTCTAGGACACATTTACAATTACAGTCGCAAACATAATTGCAAATGTGTCAAGACGCTAGTTTGCTTGTGTGACTGTGCCTGTATTGACCAGGGTGGAATGCAATGAAATAATTGATATGCTATGTGGTAATACATCCTTGCGTGATATATTTTGTAACACCCAAACCTTAAAAATACCGGGTTCCAAAATTTTTATTCATCTATAGACCACAATGGCGGAAAAGGTCTATTTTATATTTAAACAACTGTCAACCTTAATCAACCATCAAGGTTACCCCTAAATTATTTAATGGTGTTACTAACGTACTAATCCTTTTTACAATGAAACCCAATATTCGTATCCTGCAGGCCTACACAAACCTGAACTAGGAATAACAACATAATATGTAACTATCGGCTAAGGGCACTTCTCAAAAACTATAAGCTAATAGTCTACCCATTCCTCACCGCATGCACCTTCATTCCTTGCTACTCTGCGAGACACAACCGACAAAGTAGACACAAGTGTCAGCTTATAAAGCTGAGTAAGATAAGGTTAATCCAAAATATACATGTTAAACAAAACTGATTATCAAAACAGTTACATATATAATTACCCATCCAATTGGTCATGATTCCATACCTGCACAATTAGGTCAATACATACCAATAATAGGATATAAACCGCATATCCCATATCTATATCATTCCATTAATATATACCAATAATAGGATATAAACCGCATATCCCATACATATATCATTCCAATATTATCATATATAGGTTTCCTAATAATCAATAGAAACCTATCTCGTATCACAATCCTTTATCATGATAGGATTCTAAAGCACAAGAAATCCTATCTCCATATTTAAGAATCACTATATTACTATATAGTTTACTCATATCCTTAAATACTATAAGCTAGTGTCCATCAAACCAGCAATCAATCCATTAATCAATATATCCTAATTAAAACATATTAATATCATATAAGCAATTAATCATAATTATAAACATTCAACTATCACATAACAATCAATCATCTAATATATTCACAAGTCCCAAACACCCCCGCATAGTTCATAAGCTTTATGTGAACTTAGGGTATCTATCTTCCCAAGGACAAACCGTCGATCATAAGTCTATACATATGACATCAATATACACAACAATAGGATTTAATCATGAAATCCTAAATGTGCCTATCATAAATATGGTTCCTAAACAACAATAAGGAATCCTATCGTAAATTTGGGAGAACATCCACATACAATATGGACTCTCCGAAATCCTCAGAATATGTGCTATACATCGAATAGGCAGCTATCTTATACACATATTCAATCATTGAGAATATCCATTTAATCATATGGACCATCGAATCCTCAGAATATATGCTATACATCGAATAGGCAGCTATCTTATACACATATTCAATCATTGAGAATATCCATTTAATCATATGGACCATCGAATCCTCAGAATATATGCTATACACGAATAGGCAGCTATCTTATACACATATTCAATCATTGAGAATATCCATTTAATCATATGGACCATCGAATCCTCAGAATATATGCTATACAACGAATAGGCAGCTAACCTACACACATATTCTCAAAGCATGTGCTATACACCGAATAGGCAGTTATCCTATACACATATTCAATCATTCGTATTCCACTTTGGGTTATACCCGTGGAACTCGTAAGTCATAGTGCCAATTAAACGATACACTATAGGATAAGCTTATCACTCAATCTTAGTTTATACTCGAGTTCATCGTCTATAGGCTAGCTAAATCCGAAGCTACCTATAATAACATATCAGGGCCCCTATTAACGTGCACAAGTGATCATACAATCCTATGATTACTAGTGTCACTATCATTCAACTCATCAACACAAGAGCTAAATCAACTATCATGCAATTAATCTCAACAACATGCCAAGTTAAATAAGCATAATAACCATATCATTTTTACCATTTTTACAAGCATACTAACGGCCCATAATCACCCTCCCAACATGGTTCAATCAATCAAATAAACCTTAGGGTGTCAACGAATCCAATGATAATTAACAATCATTCCATTCAACCCGTAATAGATTAATTAACATAATTAAGCTACGGTTGAGTCTTTAGCATAATGGATAAGCAACAATCCCACCCACATGCATATATACAATACAATCCCCAAAGTATCCCATAATAGATTAAACCCTTCCCCCAATGCCCATTCCAACATATAGGACATGAAAGTCTGTTTAAGCTACGTTTTGACACTTTTAAAAAGGACATTTTGATTGTGTTCGCAGGGATAACCAATATCTTACCTTAGTACAGCTCACAACACTTTGCAAAGTACTTTATTATGCTCAAAATGTTCTCCCGGGTACCTAGAACAAGTATAAGATCAACTTATAAGCTACCACAAAGCCTAAGTGCAAAATAGGGAAATTTCAGCATGTTCCCAGCTTTGCGCCATCTACTTGACAATGACTTTGGGAGGTCAAGAAGACCAGATACAACAAAACTCAGTTCTAGACATTTGTTGGGAACTCAAAGGCCTTTTCAAAAATATAAGGTTTGGCTCTTGAAGAGCTTTAATGAAAGAGATATGATTTTTACAAAAACAAACCTGTAGCCTCGTCAGAAATCCGACCAGTTCTGAAGATCGTCGTTTTAAGCACTCTTATGAGCAAAACCAGAAGAAACTTCGTTCTTATGAAATTTTACTGACACTTGGACCTTTCCAAAAATATAAGATTCGACTTCTAATTCGTCCAGATTAATCTTCTATGATGTTTGGAAGATGACTGAAAATTTTAGTCCTATAGAGACCTTAAATTCAACTTGGAACTTCAAGAAATGATCATAGAACTTCATGATCATAGTTTACTGATTATGTTTGAGTTGTGAACGTGATTGAGAGAGAAAGAAGTGTTTTGGGACAATAGAATGACCATCATGTGCATTGTATAGTCTAAGAGTTGTAACTAAGTGCCAAAGACACAAGTCTTGATCATGAGTTGTTCAATCATGCATTGGCAACTAATCCATGTGTGTAATGGCTGGATTTTTGAGTGAAGACAACAACAAGACCATTAGGAAGCATGTTCCATTGATAATTCACAAGTATGAAGCATGTTCTTGCATTATTACAACTACAATCCAAGTTGTAGTTAGTTTAGGACACAAGATTGACCATTTGACTTTGATAGTTAACTAGTGTTTGATTTTTGATTATTACTTGAGTAATTGAGTGTAGTAATTAGTTAAATATAAGTATAATCACTTTTATCCATTTGGTTATAAATCAATTACATGTATACATATATTTATTAGTAGCTAATTTAGGCATACAATTGTATGTAAGGCACAAATAATACAAATATAAGTAATTAATCAAATGTATACCCATATATACATATGACTAATTATATTTACACATAATACTTACACATATATATTAAATCATTTCGTTAATTGATTTGTAAAGTCAAGTGAAACCTAGACAAGTCAAAGCATGGTTGTCTAGTAAGTCAAAGTCAGCAAATAAATGAAATAAAGATTTAGGATGTTACATATTTTGATCTCTTAATTATTATTAAAATGTTTTTCTTTTATATTATCCAATTTTTGGATTATATATGAACTCAAACATGTATTTGGCATTGGGTTTATCTTGGGATTGTTGATTAGTATGGATTATATTCGAACTTAAGATGAATTATGATTGGTTGAATGTCGTAATCCCAATTCATGTCGATTGTCAATGATGCGATATATGTGTAATCAATGATGTGTGAAATTATGGTTTAATATGTTCTTGTTAGTCCATTGGCTACATTTCGTACGCTAGACTTTAACTGTGTAAAGATTCCAAGTGTGTAATAGGGTTACTGTTGAAAAGAGGGATTATATAAGTTACGATAGGAAGTTGCCTAATCACATGTGTTACGTTTAAATGTTGTAATGTGAAAAAGATGAGCTAAACTTGTTACACTAGGGAGTCATCTAAAACACATAAATATGTAGAATTGACTCAAGTATAACATTGATGTGAAAATGAGTTAATAGTAACCCACACCATTAGTGATAGAGGTTGATAGAGGTTATTGCTTAAGTCGAGGTTGTCCGAGGTGGGACAATGTATGGGAGCTGAATTAACCACTTGGCATATTTTGAGGCAGTTTTAGGCGAGACACTATATGTAAAAGTGGTTGTGGTCCAAGTAAGGACATTATATGTAGATGTAGCCCCAGTAGGGAAATAATATAAATAAACAAAGTTAAACTGAGTCATGGTACAATGTTATAAAGTTGAAGTAGGGTGGAAATGACGCTAATATGTGGGGAACTGACTAAACGTGTGATCTTGTTTATAGTTGGGATGAACTTAATCGAGGTGATAGAGCTTTTATATATGTTATCGTTGATATGTGATGGTGTCATGTTTACTATAGGATTACGTCGACCCTATGAATATTATCATTATGTGTGGGTTATTGTTGATGTTTCTCATGTTGTTGCTAATCAAGTGGCGAGATGTTTGGTATTACTCAACTTTAGAACGATGACGAAGAGAGGGGTGGATGTTATAGACAGTAGGCCGTGTGAAGATTCTGATGACAGAATCCTTTTAAGGGGGAGGGAATTATAACATCCTAAAATTTTCTATCTTTGACTTTGACCGTTAGTTGACTTTTGACGTCGTTAGTCGCTTAAATTGGTAGGTAATTAACTATTATTGATTAGATGATTAATAGGATGCTTGAATGGGTTTTTAATGATTATGGGATTTAATCATGATTTTTGGGTTACCATTAAGTGTCCGTTTGTTTGTTTGTTTGAGTTCTTGGTTCGTTAATTAGGGCGTTAACGGTTGTTTCATTTTAGCTGGGGGCATTCCGGTCATTTGACCTTTGAGTACAGATCTGAATATGTTTAGAAAACCCTATCCCCTCTCATTCACTCCAGGTTTTAGTATGTGTTTATGTGTGTGTGCCTCCCTTGCAATCCTCTAGCAATTTCTTTCAATTTTGGGTCGATTCGGAGTGATCTATGGCTTGTATTCGATCATACAATCATCCATGAAGGTATTGATTGTAATCCTTACTGGCTTTTATTCCTTTTCAATCATTAATTTTGTTCATCCCTGGTCTTGATGAGTGAGGGTTGATAGAAATCGTTTTATTGATAGAGTTGGAGATTTCCAGTCAATCGGTAATTGTTATTACAATCGATTATTGTCTTGGTTATTCCCCACAGGTATAATCACTATCCTATAGTTAAGTGGGGTTATTGTTATTTATACCTGATTTATGTAAAATGGATTTCTTGAATACAATTGTCTGTTGATCAAAGTGCTTGTAAAACAAAAAGAGTTGGAAAGCCTGAAATTTCAGTCATCTTGTAAAATTCATAACTCATTCATTTGAAGTCATTAGCTTATGAATCATAGATTTTTAAAAAGCCTAAAGTGTCCTATAGATTCAACTTTGATAATGTTTTCCTTGATTTTGCCTTATAATGTGTCAAAAATGTTAATCTCTATAACTTGTCAATTTCTGTACGAATACAACAAACCTGATTTGGAAATATCATATCTAATTCATTATAACACTTCAAGAGTCAAACCCTACATTTATGGAAACCTCTATGGGTCAACTAAATTCTCCAAGAACAAAGTTTTCTTCGATTTTACTTTGTAATGGGCCGAAAACATTGATTTCCAAAAGTGGTCAGATTCTTGACGAGTGCAGCAAGTCTGTTTTAAAATAAGTCATAGAAGAATGAAGAAAAATCATATTAAGGTGATTCCAACGGCTATTATTAGCTAAAAGATTAAACTTTAAGGTTGTAAAATAGTTTGTCAATTGGTTGAGCAAAGCTTTGTGAAAAACATTGATTTTGACAAACGTGCGGTGCTGATTTCATTTAGGTATTTGTGAGTTTGGTGTCTTGATCCTATGTTTAGGTCAGTGGTTCATGATGGGAAGTATTCGTAGTATTTTGATGTCATAATGTTCATCCTTAAGCTACATTATTGGTCTATATGTTGATCATATGTTCGTTATAGGTTGTCAGGAATACTTTTGAAGCACAGTAAACTTGTAATTGATGGTTGTGAAGCTTGTTAAGGTAAGACATCTACCTTTTGACATGAGGGACACAATGAGAACTTAGTTTTTGTATTAAACGATTGTTAAAACCCCTTCATACGCTTGTTGAGTTGTGGGAATTTATGAGAGGACTCATGGTTGATAATTATGCATGTTATACCTTAGTTAATTGTAGTTAATGATGTTATGAATGTTGTGATGATCATGATGATTTAAATGGTAGTTTGGTTGATTTCTTGTTGATTGTTTGGCTTGAACATAGTACACTAGACATGGTAGGATTTCCATGTCACGTGCACGTTAAGGGCCCTAATCGTTGTTGTTGTTGTTGATGATGATACTCGAGTATAATTATTGTCGAAAGTGTTAAGCTTAACCCATGCTAACTATGGCTAGTATGCTATTGTCGTTGTCGTTTGGGGTAATCATGATAACCCCCATATGACTCAGTGTGTTGTTGGGGATTGTCGGAAGGCGTGGGCTGGCCATTTTGGTCGATGTCGGCTTACTCGTGGATTGGTTATGCCATCCGTAATGATGCCGATGGACTACCGAATGGTCTTCCGATCATGTCGGGTGTGAGGCTCCCTAAAGGTCAATGGACCACCTTCACACAATTTATATTTTCGATAACAAGTGACATAAGTTACTTGGCTCTGTTGTGGCATAACCTGATGTTGATTTGTTGAGATGCTTATTCTTGATTGATGAGGTTGCTAGGCACATTTAGGGATATGATATTCCTAATTCTTATTGTTGTTGTTGTTGTTGTTTGTTACTTAACATGCTTATGATAGTTTTAAAAGATGTTTAAAGTGGCAACCGTTTTATACAACCTGTGCTTATCTTACTTAGCTTTTAAAGTTAACACTTGTTTTGTTGAAAATGTTGTGTTTCCTCAGGTTGGACGTTGATTATGCTTGGAGTGAGACATGTGTAGATGATTGCTTATTGAAGAATTTATATAGCCATAGTCTTGCCGCATTTAATTAGATTTTATTTACAAATGTCGTTGGTTTATCCTTATGTTGGTTGATTGTTTCAATATGGGTTCCTTATATTGTCGTTGTGATGCAATAAGTAACACCAAAACCTTTGGTTGATATTTCCGTTAGGAAATGATGATGTTTTAAAAGGGACCTTTCCGCATTTAATGATTGTTTATAAGATGACTGAAATGATGATGTTTAGGCCTTTTATTGATTGCATCATTTGATTCATCAAATGTAACATGAATTGACTCATGAACCTTTTGGAGTCTATAACTGTAAACTCGAAAGGCTTTTTGAATATCTGAATAACCCACAAAGACACCTTTATCAGCTTTTGCATCAAATTTCCCCGGCTGACTAGAATGGTTTAAGATATAAACTGGACAGCCAAATACATGGAAATAACCAATATTTGGTTTACGATTCTTGAGGACTTCATAGGCAGTTTCTTGTGTCTCTTGATGTAGACCGGTTTTTGGTTTGACAAGCTGTAACCACTACTTCAACCCAAAAACTGGTGGGAAGACCATATCTAGATAGCATGCTCCTGGCAGCCTCTATCAGTGTACGATTCTTTCCTTCAACAACTCCATTTTGCTCTGGAGAGTGAGCTGATGAGAAGTGTTGGGAGATGCAATGTCAGTACAGAATGATTCAAGAGCTTTGTTTTGAAATTTTGTTCCATTATCACTTCTTAACTCACAAACTTTTCAAGTATATTTGAGTTCAATTATCTTGATGAGAGAGATGATTTCAGCAACTGCATCACTTTTGGATCTGTCGAATACAACCCAACAGAATCTGGTGTATTCATCAATCACAACTAGAGTATATTGCTTACCAGCTCTAGTTTGAGCATTCACTGGACCAAAAAGATCCATATGAAGCATGTGAAGAAGTTCAGTGATGCTAAAGTTTTGCCTTGTCTTGAAACTGCCGTTTTCTGCTTGCCCATCTCACACCCTGGACATGGCTTGTCCTTATTAAAGGAAACTGGAGGTATCCCATCAGCCAGTTGTTTGCGAGAGAACTTATTGATGTTCTTGAAGATAAGATGGGATAACCTTTTGTGCCATAACCAGTTAGTTTCCTCATCAGCCTTGGTATAGAAACATTGCTCTTTTGGAGCCAGTTCCATATCCATGATATACACATTTCCTTTTCTAGGTGCATCACCACTTTCCAATCCTTGTTAAATATGGTGCCTTGAGTAATATCGGAAAATACCTTATATCCATCATCACAGAGTTGACTGACACTGATCAGGTTATTTTTTAAACCATTTACAAATGCAACTCTAGTGAACTGGACTTTTCCATTATGGATTACACCATATCCTTCAGTTTTTCCACTTCCATCATTACCAAACGTCACTGCTGGTCCATCTTGGACAGTGAACTCTTCCAGCAGGGGCATACATCCTGTCATAGTCTGGCCAGCTGCGCTGTTCAGATACCAGGTATTCTTTTTACCATCTCCCTGCACACAAAAAAAAATCATAAGTTATTTTTGTGAACCCATCTTTTGATGGCTTCACCGGACTCTCTTTAGAAAGTCACAGTTGGTTTTTGTGTGGTTGAACTGGAGGCTGAATCTGGAGCCTTTTCACCAGCTCCAGCTTCAGGAGTAAAGACGAATGGTACAATGGGTTTCTTCCCTTTTTTTCTTTTGATTTTTAGATCCAGATGGAACACTTGGTTTTTGTTTTTGTTTAGAATGGCTGCATTTTTTTGAACTAGATAGGATGAGGTTCCCTCCAGATTTTTAGTTCTGGCAGTACAATTTTGAACCTGCCTTGACAACTGTATAAAATGACTCCCCAGTTTTAACAAAATGTCTCTATCAGTAGGCGGCTGAATCTTGGACTTAGGCTCAACAGGGATCTTGGTCTTTTGAGTCTTGGGCTCTTTATACTTTTGAGGTAAAGGCTTATCACCAACTGCCTTTTTAACTGTAGCTCCAGTTTTGACCTCAACAGGGGTGGTCTCAACGGGTTCAATTTTAACTATCTGAGGCTGGTGATGATATACCGTATACGGAGCTCTACCTCCGACATCAAAATACCTTCGTATATCTGCTTAACAGGAACGACGCAAGTGTCTCTGTAGGATAGACCTTCGGACTCAGTAATACTACGAAGTTCTTGGATGACTCTCCCGAGCTCCGGATATAAGCAGAGATCTCCTATGATTATTTAATCCCCCGTTAAAGGGAAGATATATCAAAGGTACGAATATTTCGGATAAGAGATCACAACAAATCTTCTTAAAAGATCAAAGATATCTCGAAGGAAGGAAAAGATTTACCCTAACTCTTTTTCCTCCTCTTCAAGTTTCTTAACCCCTATATATAGAGACGGCTCTACTCCCAAGGGCAGGCATCACCCCTTGGAGAAAAACCCTATACACCAAGGCGTAAAGGGCCTGTAGCCTTTGACCGGAAGGGAATCGCCTACAGAACACCCCCAAAATCCACGAACCTCTAGGTCAGAGCCATTGAACAATTCTTGGATCAAAAAAATTGGTGTCATCCGTGGGACGTAGGGATGGCAACATACGAGAAAAAAACCGTAACCCGCGGATATCCATCCGTCATGGATATATCCGTTTAGCGAACCCGTCATACCCATAAGTAAAACCCGCAAATATATTCACAATATAACCCGTCAAACCCGCATATCATTATTTATATATGATAAATATTGGTAAATATTAAATTTTGTTAAATCAAATCTATTCCATTTTTAAATATTGATCATTTTACACGAGTACCCTTTATCCATGATTGAGCATGTCGGCTTTAGACGTTTTACAAGCTCTCTTCAACCTCTATTTAAGCAGGTTTCTCGAAATACCATTAAAAAAGAAATTTTTGAAATTTACAATTTCGAGAAAGCTAAAAGTTTGAGCTTACTGGAAGCAAGTAAAAGTCGGATTGCCCTCACCACTGATATGTGGACATCTAGAAACCAAAAGAAGGGATTTATGGTCGTAACAGCTCACTTCATTGATGAATCATTGGCATTGCAGAATCGGATACTAAGGTAATTTCCAAAAAAGCATTTTGCATGTTCGTGTTTTTTCTATATATTTATGTTCTAATTATTTTCAAAATAATGTAGGTTTGCATATATACCGCATCCGCATACCGCAGAAGAGCTTTCTAATCAACTTATTGATACAATGGTGGAATGGAATATCACTAGAAAGCTATCTACTGCAACTGTTGATAATTGCTCAACTAATGATTTGATGCTTGAAAAAATTGAAGAAAAGCTTTCTGAAGAGCATCTTGTGTTGGAAGGGAAACTCTTACACATGAGATGTGCGGCCTATATAGTAAACTTAATTGTAAAGGATGTCATAGGAGAGGCCATTGAGAAAATTCGTGATAGTGTTTATTATTGGAAAGCAACTCCAAAACGGAGTGAAGAATTTGAAAAAATGGTTCATAAAGTACTCAAGGTTTCGACAACGAAAAAGTTGATACTCGATTGTAGAACAAGGTGGAACTCGACTTATATGATGTTAGATGTTGCATTGGGTTATAAAGATGTGTTTCCAAGCATGAAACTTAAAGATAGAAAGTATGTTTGTAAACCAGGGGATGAAGATTGGAAGCTAGCTCAAGTTATTTGTGACAATACATTCTATGAAGTAAGTGCATTTTTTTCTGGAACAGCTTATCCAACTGCCAATGAATTTTTCTCAAAGGTATGTAAACTCAATATTGATTTGACAAAGTGGAGAGATGATGAGAACGACACTATGTCTTCTATGGACAATGGTATGTTGAACAAGTTTAACAAGTTCTGGTCAAAAGTTAATGGTATTATGGCTGTGGTGTCTTTTCTAGATCCGAGGTACAAACTAAAAATGGTGGAGTATTTTTTAAAAATCATATATGCGCCGCTTGGTGTCGAAGAAGTTAAGTCTGCTATAAAATTTGTGGAAGATTTTTGTGAAGAGTTGTTCAAGGATTATGCAAAAAAATAAGAGTTTTATAAAGGATGAGGAGTCATCAACATGTCCAACGCCTAATATGGATGTTGATGATAATTTGTATCAATATGATGAATTCGTTAAAGAGGTTGTTAGTGCAACTCCCGCTACATCAGAATTTGTGAAGTATAAGAAATGTCCAACGCCTAATATGGATGTTGATGATCATTTGTCTCAATATGATGAATTCGTTAAAGAGGTTGTTAGTGCAACTCCCGCTACATCATAATTTGTGAAGTATAAGAATGAACCAGTTAAACCTAGAACGCCTGATTTTGATGTGTTGGCATGGTGGAAGGTCAATGCACGGGATTTCCCAACTCTAGCTATAATTTCTAGGGATGTTCTTGCTATCCCTGTATCTATTGTTGCTTCAGAGTCGGCCTTTAGCACAAGCGGTCGATTTGTTAGTCCACATCGTAGCCGACTCCACCCAGACACATTAGAGGCGTTGATGTGTGCAAAAGATTGGTTATGGGCTGAAATCAAGGTTTAGTTTATTCCACCAATGTGTATTAATATTGTCATACAAGTACAATCGTTATTACTCTTTATATAGGGTAAGGTTCAATTAAGAACCATTTAAATTGGAAGAACCATGAGAACCACTATATTATAACTTGATGTTCATATGTGATAGGTATATGTAACCAAATTCGTTCACGTAGGTTCATTTGAGAACCATTCATATATGAACGTAGGTAATATTAGTTATAACTTGACATGTTCATATGTGCATGAATTTGTTCACATAGACTATTAACATATGAACACCAAGTTATAATTACAAGGTTCTCATGGTTCTTCCAATTCAAATGGTTCTCATTTGAACTTTTTCCTATATATATATATATATATAATTATAAGATATATATATATTTCCTACGTGACGTTCATAGTTTTAATGTTGCAGGATCTTGTTCAACTGGACATGTAGAGTGTTGTACTTTTTTTGAAGAGTTGGAAGATGATGAAAAGGTATTTGAATAACCATGTGATAAACTGATAATATAAATAATGCTTTTGTTGAAAGGATGTCGTTGATCTTAGTGGCTAAAGAGATCAATTCAAGTGCTACTTGGAAGTTGGAACTTTAGTAGTTTTATCGAGTTCATTCCTTTTGAAATAAAGATCCAATGATCGCCTGACTCTTTTCCTTGAAGATTTATTGGTTTTTTTCTGTTTCTATTAATGGCATATATGTGAACGGTTGTTCTTCGTTCGGTATGCATTTCTTTTACTATGATGCATGGTTACTATTAGATTTATAATGAAAACCGTGGATTTATCCGCGAGCTTGTATACCCGCGAATGATGGACATGGATTAAATATTTAATCCGTTTGCGGATATCCGCGAATTGGCGGATCAAAAAAAACCCGCGTGAATGGTAATGGGAAAAGGATATCCGCATCCGTTACCCGCGGTTGGGTCCAATAAGGGCGTGTGCGTGGCATCTTTTCGATGGATAAGGGAGGAGCGTGCAATAAGCATTAACATTCCTAACGGTATTGTGGGACCACTTGCAGGGGAATGTTTCTAGAAGCCTTTTTTGTCCATTTCCTATTGGTCCATCATTTAGTGGCTTAACACATGACAACTTTTATTTATTTTATTATTGTATTTCTTTTTTTTCTAGTAAATTAGCTTGTGACTATAACTAGAGACTCACACTCATTATAATATACGGTTTTTGATGTTGAATGAAAATAAATAGAGCAACCTCTATTTCTTACAAAAATCTTCTTTTACCTTTATAGATCTAAGATCTTGGTGGTTAGAAGTGACCCTTTTATCTATAATTATGGTGACTTGTTCTTTATCAATTATAGTGGTGAGGGCTTTTAAATATTCGATTCCTTTATCTTTGTTTGTGGTGGCTAGGCCTTTATCAAACTTAGTGGTGGGTTGGAGTGTTTTCTTTACCCTTGATTCCGTTGGCTTAGCCTTTACGAGTCTTGGTGGTAGATTTTTTTATTTATCTTTTCATTTAATTGTCTTGCTTTGTTGTGTTATTTCTTTAAAATCCAAAAAATACCAAAAATAGTCTTCCGCTGTGGTTTGTCGTGTGATTTACGCATCAGAATCATTACCGTGTTTCATTCCATTATTTCCACCAATCATGTATGAATGTCGAAGTGATAGTTTGGTGTTATGAGGTCTTGGTTCGATTTGTGTACTAGCCTATGACTTTAATGTTGCAATAATGGGTTGAGAGCTTCATATATACATATTAGCACATCTTTTGCTAATTCACTCAAATATTAGCCGAGGGGAGTACATATTGTGAGAGTGTGATGCATGTATTGTGGCAAACTTGAGGCGTATTAGGTTCAATTGCACACTTCATATATTTTTATTTGCTTGTCGTAAATTTCTTTTAATAGTTGTAAGTCTCATGGGTTGATTATGTTGTGCAATTCTAGTTTGCATCTATTTGGATTTCGCCCAAATGTACTTTGAAGATTGCTTGAGAGTTGAGTTTTGCAAGTGTGTATAGTTGGTATGATTTTTATATGATGTTTCTTTGGTGATGTGAAGTATGATAAGATGGTAAGTTAACTTTGTCACATGATGAATGCCTTTTTCGGGATGAAAAAGAGTTAAGTTAGAGAATGTGATAAATGCCTAATTTGCATGATCTTAATTTGTGAAAATGGCATGATTTGTGCTTGTTAATAGACGAATAGGGGTGCGTTTTATGTTTGTTAGTGATTTCAGGCACATGTAAGGATTTGGAGCAAAATGGGTCGAGAAACGAGTTAAAGAAGTCAAAACTGGAGTACCGTCCCGGACGCCAGAACCCACCGTCTCAAACACTGGGCAAAAATTCTTGGTGTAAAGGACCTGGAGTTGGCGTAAAGGAAAACTAGCATTTACAAAGGACTGTCTGAGACGCCACCTGCTGTACCAAAGTTCGAATTTTGTGGTTTTATTCCATTTTTCAGTTTATATCAAAATGCATTATGAAATTGGAAGTTACCTCGAGACTTTTTGACACACAAGAGCAGTTCCAAACTCTTTCAACACCCCAAATTCATCATCATACCATCATTCCATGGAGATTACAACCCGAATTGAAGATTCAATGATGAAGATATTAGGCTAATTCTTTTTTGATCATTCTCATGTGAACAATTATGTAAGGCAACTGTGTTCAATCTTTCTTATATTCAAGTCGGATTAGATGTTTAATTCCTCATTAGTATTTTACATATAATGTTATTTGGATTGTTTGAATGATTACATGTTTATGAATTTGAATCAATTTCATCTATCAATTGATTTCAATTTATTATTATTCGGTGATTATTGGAAGAATCTCTCATGAACTTGTGATTTTACTTTACCAAATTAAAAATCTACTTGTGTCAATTCCCCGGTTTTCTTTATCGTGAATCATCACAATCGATTAATTTAGTTCTCAAGTTCATTCAATCCAAATGTTATAACGAATCATGTCTAAGTAATTTCCAATGAAAGCATAATTAGAAGCATGAGAATGGTCTACTTTATTATTATTAACTTCATTTGTTAATTGAATTCTCTTTTTTAGTTTAAACAACTCTATCAACAAATCGGTTGTAAGTTTATGTCTAGTTTAATCAGCTTGTTCATTAGTTTAACACTTTCACACGATTACCCGAGGATACGATATCCTTTAGTTTTTCCACTTCCATCATTACCAAACGTCACTGCTGGTCCATCTTGGACAATGAACTCTTTCAGCAGGGGCATAGTCCAGCCAGCTGCGCTGTTCAGGTACAAGATATTCTTTTTACCATCGCCCTGCACACACACAAAAATCATAAGTTGGTTTTTGTGTGGTTAAACTGGAGGCTAAATCTGGAGCTTTTTCACCAGCTCCAGCTTCAGGAGTAAAGACGATTTGTACAAAAATCATAAGTTGTTTTTGTTTTTGTTTAGAAGGGGTGCATTTTTTTGAACAACTGGAGAGGATGAGGTTCCCTCGAGATTTTTAATTCTTGCAATACAACTTTGAACCTACCTTGACAACTCCAGAAAATGACTCCCCAGTTTTAACAAAATATTTCTATCAGTAGGCGGTTCAACCTTGGGCTTAGGTTCAGCAGGGATCTTGGTCTTTTGAGTCTTGGGTTCTTTAGACTTTTGAGGTAAAGGCTTATCACCAACTGCCTTTTTAACTGAAGCTATAGCCTGATTGGCTCCAGTTTTGACCTCAACATGGGTGGTCTCAATGGGTTCCGTTTTAACTATCTTAGGCTGGTGATGATATAGCGTATACGGGGCTCTACCTCCGACATCAAAAGACCTCCGTATATCTGCTTAACAGGAACGACGCAACAGTCCCTGTAGGATAGACCTTCGGACTCAGTAATACCACGAAGCTCTTGGATGACTCTCCCGGGCTCCGGATATAAGCAGGGATCTCCTATAATTATTTAATCCCCTGTAAAAGGGAAGATATATCAAAGGTACGAATATTTCGGATAAATGATCACAACAAATCTTCTTAAAAGATCAAAGATATCTCGAAGGAAGGAAAAGATTTACCCTAACTCCTTTTCCTCCTCTTCAAGTTTCTTAACCCCTATATATAGGGACAACTCTACACCCAAGGGCAGGCATCACCCATTGGAGAAAAACCCTATACACTAAGGCGTAAAGCGGCCTGTAGCCCTTTGACCAGAAGGGAATCGCCTATAGAACACCCCCAAAATCCACGAAGCCCTAGGTCGGAGCCATTGAACGATTCTTGGATCAAACAAATTGGCGCCATCCATGGGACCAAACATTTACCGAGCCCACCCTTGACCAAAAGAAAAAGTAAGATGGCCAATCTCACCCCTCGAACCAGGGACACAAAGAGCAATGACTATAGGCCATCCCGCGCTCTTTCTGAAAAAGGGACAAAAAGAAAAAGCATAGCAGACATTATTACAGCTGAAGATATAGTTTTTGACTTTAAGGAAGCCAGTATGTTTTCACAATACCCCGTGGTAATACATATCACCGTCTGCGACATCCTGGTTCACAGGGTGTATACCGATGGGGGCAGCGAATGCGATGTTCCTTATGAACATTGTTTTTTGCAACTCCCCGACAAGATAAGGAGCCTGGTGACCTCTGCTAATACACCATTAATATGGTTCGCAGGAGAACGAATCTGGCCGATAGGAGAGATAAATCTGGCTGTCGAAATCGGACGACCCCCCACTACTAGAACAGAGGGGCTTGATTTTGTCAAAGTAAGGTCACCCTCCCCCTATAACATGTATTAGGAGACCCGCCATGAGGAAGCTGGGAATCGTGTACGGTCCATTCAATGGTTAAGTTCCTAACCCAAGAAGCCGGAGAGACAATATATACATACATAGTGTCATCTGCAGAATGCGTGAGCTCCGTGTCACTAGTAGCAGAAAGAGATAAGAAGCAAATACCAATCTACTTCATTTGTAGAATACTACAAGAAGCAGAATCGCGGTACCCAAAGCTCAAAAAATTAGTCCTTGCACCAGTTCTGTAACACCCCGCCTTACCACAACACAATATTGTCCGCTTTGCCCGCAGGCTCACAGTTTTGTTTCTGGTTGCTCGGACAAACTTCCCAGAAGGGTCACCCATAAGGCATTGCTGCCGCCCGAGCACGCTTAACTGTGGAGTTCTCCTCTCATCCACAGCCAATACGCCCAAAACGCGTTGTTTTATGTAGAACAATGATATTACTTATAGTCAGGATCCCCCTTGTATGTTAGCGATGTATGCTTTCACACCCCCTCAACACAACTCAATGTCCTCGTTGAGTTATGCAAGTGTGCCAAACACTCCTAACAATCCCAATGGTTGCTCTGATACCAACTTGTAACACCCGTCGTTTAAAAATATGGATTTCCAAAAAACTTTCGCCTAACGGCGTTAAAAGAAAGCGGAATTAAACTTTAAAAGTCCAAATTAACAAATCTGTTTGGTTCATTTATCAAACGGTGTTACCAGTCATATCATCAAAACAAGTTTAAATGGAAATCCGTCGGTTGCCCAACAATAAACAACCGACAACATTGACAATACAAGTCATTACTATCTAAACATAAAGCAAATGTCTAAAGCGAGCAGCCACTATTGGTAAACTATAGCCAGCTTCAAGATCATATACCCATGCCTCACATCTTCTCACATCTACCTGCTCACTAAAGTTGGACCTGAGGGCACAACACGTTTAAAAGAGCAAGTGTTAGCTAACAAATTAGCTAAGTAAGATAACACATCATTAACAAAACATTTGTCCATTTAAAACTTTATAGAAAAGTCATTTGAATCGTTAAGGCACAAATCACATCATACAATACATCTCACATAACATATCATCTCATCAAACATCATCATAATAGGATGAACCATCCTAAATGTGCCTTGTCATCTTTCATATCTTTTTCACATATCAACTTTGCAAGTGTGACATAAGTCACGCATATCATATAACATATACATCTCATTAAGTGTGACATAAGTCACACCCGACTAGATGAGCAAACCTTGCGGTTGTACATCAATGTCGTTAAGGAATGGCAAGCCAATCCCTGAGTAATCCGTATGCACAAGACAAGTGGGGTTGGTAAGACCTCCCGTATTACTCTTCACGTTGTACCTCGTTGCAAGGAGCCACTCAAGCAACCACATCAACACACCCCGTCGGGCTAGGGCAAGTACGGGTTAAGCTTAACACTTTCATCAAAATTACGAGCTCGGTTTCATCACATATGGTTTAGGTGTTTACACAACCTAAAAAATCATCACATATACATCTTTTACGTTTGGGCCCTTAAACGTGCACGTGTCATGGCAACTTAATAAGTCTAGTGAACTAGATGAACAAACCATGTAATCATGCACATTTCACATATCATCAACATAAATCGCATTTCATTACATCATAAAACATTACATTACATCACATATCATTGGGACTGCAATTCAGGCCTCAATAGTCAAGTACATAGTCCATATAACCTCCCGTCTATCCCCGAATACCCATAAGCAACAAGATATCGTTAAGGAAGTTAAAATATGAAAACCTTGCTTTTGTTGAACCCTCAGCGTGTCAAAAGTAGTATATCTTACCTCGTGACGAGCACAACGAGAAATACACAAGATTAACTAGTATTGTTTGTGTTTCCATCCACCAATAGCATCATACAACCAACAAGTAACATAAATGTGGCTTCAAAAGACCTCTCTAAGTTCCCTATATCATAAGATAACCTAAACATGAGGTCTATGGGTCAAACAAGCATGAAAACAAGCCTATACGACTGCCAGACCTGAATATGCGCCGCATGGATCTTCCATGCGCCGCACAAACTTAATCAGCAGCATCCAGGCAGTCTGTGCGCCGCACAGAAAGCCCATGCGCCGCACAACGGGGTTTGTTCAGCAAATCCGACTTTTAAACTGCTTTAAACGATTACCATTCGATTTCAAACCCTAACCCCGACCTGGAGACATCAAATTGACCTCTTTTAAGACACAATTGATGGCTTCAAACCATCAATTGATTCCTTGATCCATTACAAACCTTAATCACTTGATTCATCACCCGAACGACATAAGATCCATAAATGTTTTGCAATATAACCCAACCCAAACCCCATGGCCTGGATCGGATCGACACATAAGACTTATAAGATCAGATTTCAAAAGGGATTTACCTATAATACCTGTAGATGACTTAAAGGATCCAAGATCTTAGCAAAACTTGATCGAAACGACACTAAAACGAATGGATCTTGGCTTGGAGAGGGAGGGGATGCTTAGGGTTTCTTCTCACACACAATAGCTACAGATTATGATAATTAGGGAAGTCTAATTATCCTTTAACCCCTGGCCAACTCTTTCATAAGTTTCAATTTAAGCCCGTTGACTTTACTTCCTTACATTTATGGCTCAAACGACTTACGGGAATACTTACCGACATATCTAACATGTCTTAAACATCTTTGACATCTCAATCACAATAATATATACATCATTAAGGCATTAAAACCTCTCACATCAAGCGTATTAATCACATATAAACATAGACTTAACGGACGCGGAGCGTTGACTTAACAACTCAAGTCAACCGTTAAATAAAAGTTTCGGGATGTTACAAGTTCATACTGCCAGAAGACTACGGAGGTACTTCCAAGCTCACAACATAGTTGTCGTGACAAACAAGCCAATTAACAAGTATTACAAAAACCAGAGAATTCAGGTAGAATGGCCAAGTGGGCCATCGAGCTGGAAGAACATAACATCGTATTCAGAGCGCGAAAATCAATAAAAGGACAAGTGCTAGCAGACTTCATCGCAAAAACACAACATAACAAAGAAACCGGAGATGCAAGTTACTCAAGCAGACTTACCATCACAGAAGACCAAGATAATGACAAATGGTAGCTATACACAGACGGAGCCTTAAGCAAAAGCGGCTCCGGAGCTGGATTGATGCTAATAGGGCCCGACAAGAAAGAATATACATATGACCTAAGGATCGAATTTGAAACAACAAATAACGAAGCAGAGTACGAAGCACTACTAGAAGGGCTCCGCATAGCAAAAGAAATAAAGGTTCACCACATTCACGCATGCGTGGATTCCCAGCTAGTAGCAAAACAAGTTCTGGGAGAATTCGAAGCAAAAATACCGACAATGAAACAGTACCTGGAGAAGGTCCATGAACTTATAAACTGCTTCGGGTCATTCGAAATAGAGCACATCAGGAGGAACCAGAACCAAAAGGCAGACGCGTTAAGTAAACTGGCATCCTTTACCTTATCCCACTTAGCCAAGGACGTCTTAATTGAAGTACTCATAGATAGGTCAATAAGTAAAAAAGAAGTGTTAGACATAATAACAGAAGATCCCAACAACTGGATGAGGCCCATAAGGGAGTACCTAATAAGTGGACTCCTCCCGGAAGACAAAAACGAGGCCAATAAAATACGAATTAAAGCACCACAATTCAAGATCATGGACGGAATATTATACAAGAAGGCCTTCCTAACGTCACAGTTAAGATGTGTGGGGCGAGACGAAGCCAATATAATTATCACTGAGATGCAAAGAGGAATCTGCGGACATCATGCTGGCCCAAAGTCAGTAGTGGCAAAAATACTGAGACTTGGATATTATTGTCCAACATTGCACCAGGATGCTTCAGCAACACTGCAAAAATGCGTAAATTTCCAGCTCCATGCAAACATTAGCAGGATGCCAAAACAGGATATGACATCCGTCATCTCAGCATGGCCATTCGCGCAATAGGGGATCGATATTGACGGACCACTCCCACTAGCAGCATGGGGACATAAATTTTTGGTCGTTGCAATAGATTACTTCACCAAATGGGTAGAAGCAAAGCCACTGACTTAGATAAATGGGAAGAACATAGAAAAGTTCATCTTCAAACATATCGTCTGTCGGTTCGGAGTACCATATATTATCATCTCTGACAATGGGAAACAATTCTCGGAGAGCACCTTCCCTAAATTCTTTAATTGGCTAAAAATTCAGCATAAATTCACATCCGTGTATCACCCGCAGGGTAACAGGATGGTCGAAGTCACAAACAGGGACCTTGTAAAAGCAATAGAAAAAAGGTTGGGCCCCACCTGGAAAGGATGGGTAGACGAAATACCATTAGTACTTTGGGGGCTTATGACCACACCAAAAAGGGGGAAAATGGAGACTCCCTTTAGCTTGGTGTACGGGTCAGAAGTCCTACCAACGTAGCTCCAAGTATAAACATGTAGGGTACCCAGCCTAAATATAGAAGAAAACGAGGAAAACCTTAGACCAAACTTAGACCTCCTGGATGAACGTAGGGAAATAGTAGCAATAAGAGCAGCATCCTACAGACAAAAGGTAGAGAATAATACAACAAAAGGGTGCAGAAATCAACCTTCAAACCAGGAGACTATGTGATAAGGCTCGATAGCCAGAGCAAGGAAGGGAACTAAGGTAAGCTCAGCCAAACATGGGAAGGACCACACAAAGAGGCCCAAGCCTATGGCAATGAAGCTTACGATGTGGTTGACATGGAACACAAATCAGTCGGAAGACCATGGAATGAAACCAAACTTCGTCCATTCTACCACTAAAAAGGCAGAAAAAAACTCCTGCACATGTATAACAACTTCGGAGTCGCCTTTAATAAATTCAGAAATAAGCGAACAGGGTCGCAACCTTTTCACAATATAATTATGAGTACGTATAAGTAATACAAAATATACATTAACCAGTTGGAGTAAGAGGACGCTCATTAAATCCAACAAAACCATGGCAAAATCTTAAAGCATAGATATAAGCCCAGATCAAACTCAAGCATTAAGATAAAAGTCTTGGCATCACACTGATAGAATATAATCAAAATGCAGAGAGTATAACAAATAAGGATAAAATTGTTTAAACACAATAAAAGTCCGAAAAACAAATTGTATTTCTTGCAGCAGATCTTCGACAAAGGCAGAGATATCAGAGGAGATATCCTTCACAAATGGAAATTCTGCACGAGCAAGAGCATCTTCAACTGCCGCCACTCTTTCTAAGGTTTGGTCCACAAAGTCCGGAGTAAGGGTGATCAACCCATCCCTTGCTAACTGGCCTAAAATGGACGCCATTTCCTAGGCACGGTTAGCATTGACAACCTCCGCCAACAGTGTACCAGCCTCTTCACTCCTCATCAACTCGGTACAAGCATGAGGGATAACTTCTGTTATAACCCTCCTGGACTTCACCTCAGCAGCAACAGTATTCTGCGAGCCTCCTCCAATTGGGCCTCAAGGTCAGCAATCCGGAAATCTTTTTCATTACTAGCTTTGTTACATGTTTCGCAAAAAGACGCCATATGATTAATCTTTACCTGGGAAACCTACAACTGTTTGGAAAACCCGACACAATGCTCCCTCAACTCACCCATCTGTCTTTTAACACGAAGATGATCTTTTTGTAAGCGAGAAATAAAAAATTCCTCGCCATCACATAGCTCGCATACAGAAGACCCCTCCCCACAACGATGATTCCTCGAACCTGTCAACTGTCCCTTCTTATCTGAAGACTGTTGCACCAAAATTTGATATCAGGCATTCACTATGGTGCCAACAATGGTATTTATATAAATAAGTTGATCATAAGAAGCCTGAAGATTCTCAGCATCCAATTCTACTAGTTCTTGAACCCAATCATCAGGAACAAGGCGAAGAAGCAGATCCTCCACCACTTCTAGATCATGGACACCTGCAATTATAGACAAAACGATGAAGATATAAGACACAAAGACAAAGATAACCAAAAATACTCACTCAGATTTATCTCCTAAGGTCAAAGTTCACCCAGTAGCAGCATATCAAAAATGGACTGAGGCTTTGCCTTCTCTTTTGGAACCTTAGATGAAGACTTGGATGAAGCCTTCACAAACTCAGCCAATGAAACTTCTAGTAAACAAGAAATATGTCAGAGAAAAATGACACAAATGGCGAAAGAATCAACCGCAATAAATGTACTTACCATTCCCTCCAACAAGAATTATGGAGTCAACCCCTTCAGACAACTACTTCAAGATACCAGCTTGATAAAACACAACTTCAGGATAACGATCCAACTTAACAAGATCATCAACAATATGGTGATACAGTGGTAATTCAAGGACATGGGTGGGAGCCGGCTCCTTAAATTTAGTCGGCTTCTCACCAGACAATAACGATGAATAAGCCTTAGGAATCACATAACTCTCGATGAAAACAAACTCATTTTTCCAATCCCTAACGTCAGTACTGCCAGGCAAAAAGCAATCGACTTTGGGTTTCTTTTGGATAGTCACCCACTCATCAGCATCACACAAATCAAAGAAAGCGGAGAATAAATCGACAGTCGCATCACCAGCATATGCGCGGCAGAGGATCTTAAAACCAATAATACGGGCATCACCATTTGGATGCGTAAAGGAGAAAGGATAGTTATAAAGGCTAATTACGTCAAGGAAAAAGGGGAAAGAGGATACCTTAAATTGCCTCGGGTAACATGGGCTATATACAGACCCACAAAACCCTGAGGAGGGTTAGCAACGGTTTCCTCACGGGACGGTAAGCGAACCGCCTTGTCCAAAGAGGAAAGGTAGGTCGAGAGAAAAACCATCCCAACCCCTCGGATGTAACAAAACAGAAGATATAAGTCCCAACTCACTAGATGGTACTAACTGAAGATACCTCTATGTCGATGGTGAGGTAACTTTGCAATATCTATATTGAACTGGAGACGACTAGTTGCAATATACATATACCAGGTTGGTCATATTACTTATAAGGTGAAAATATAAGTATAGTACAATGCAATAAGTAAATTACTTGTAAAGTAAAGTGGTAAGACAATATGTAATTTTCAATTTGTAATTTATTTATTAATGTTAAATAAATTACAAGGTTGTTGCGGAACCAATATACTACAAATATGTAAATATCCTAACAACCTATGAAATACAATTGATCTATACTTGGAAATCCTCTAAACAATCGAAACACTTAAAGTTGTGAAATGTTCCTTTTTGCGATTGAGAGAATATTGCACAAGTTCACCAAGAATATTGTAGAGTTATGCAAAGTTCAACCTTTTTTGGTGTTGTGCAAAGACCTCTATTTATAGGCAAAGCTTGACATTGAGATGTCAACTTTGTCGTAAAAATATGGTTGAGAGCATTTAAAGATTGATATACAAATCCTTAGACATACTTGATAAAGTAAAGCATAAAGCTACTTAATCCAACCTGCTTTCTGCACAATGTACTTTATACATGGATAATATGTATTATCCGTGTAATAGTACAAAAAGCAAAAAGGTCTTCCTCGTAATCAGTGTAAAGCTTGTAAGACTTTAAACTGAACATTCTCCAGTTTTGATCTGGGTAGAATGTCACTGGGCTTCGTTGCCATGAACATTCTCTAACTTCCACTTGTTGTCTTCGACTTCAACTGGAATGCTTTAGGTCTTGATCAGATCTCAACTGGAGGGAAGCTCCAGTGGCATAACTGTACACTGGCCACTGGTCTTCACATATTTCTTGACAATTCTTTATGTCTCCAGATGCAACTGGAGACTGGCTAGTTTCATCAGTGAAACTGGTCCTAACAAATTCCCTGTATTTTTCTAGAAATATTTCCAAGTCTTTTCAGGTTTTCTATTCTATACAATGTAAAACTTGAAGGACCGGTTTGACTAAATATATCTAAACTTGCTAAGCCATTTTTATAGAATATCAAATGCCATAGGTATTTTCTTTTAGATTCTTAAGATTTAATCTACTATCTATCTTGTGAGATACAAACCGGCAACTTGTTTATAAACTGAATAATTACATAAGTTACAAGAATGTAAATGAAAAATACAAGTAGATAGTTAAGAAGAAGAAGAAGCTAATCAGATGGCCCTTCACCAGTTCTTCTTCTCTTGGTCAGTGAACCAATAGGTCGAGAGTCTTCAGGGTCGATATGCAACTTGTTCTCCAGATTTTCCATTTGCAGTATCTTCCCTTTGAGTAGGTTTATTCAGGCCTTCTCAAACCTATTCTTCACTTTTTTTTATTCAAGTACCCTTATCATTTCAACCCATTCAGAGAACCCAAATTATGTCACCAGTAGGTTGTCAGTCGTCTCCTGCAGACCTTGTTGATAATTCACCTGGATACGAAAGACATTGGTGTCAGGCCTAACAATAACACTCACACCAGTGATGGGACTGGCATATTTTCTGGTTGCCATGATTGATGAAAGATAAGTTCTAGCATCTGATTCATTTGCTATTCTCATAGCACCAGCAAGTGCAGGCTGAACTACTTCCCTTATATCATCATTAGACACCTCTCCAGTTGGTTCCACAAAAATTCTCAGGTTTGCATCCTGGGCAATGGTTTTGGCTTAACTCTAATCTTCATGACATGTAACACCCGTCATTTAAAAATATGGGTTTTCAAAAACTTTCACCTAACGGTGTTAAAATGCGGAAGAAAAGACTTTAAAAGTCAAAACTGATAAAAACTGTTCGGTTTCTACGTTTAGTTGGTGTTACATGCCATATCATAAATTAGTTCAAAATGAAAACCCAATGGTTGCCCAACATAAAACAACCGTTCACACGATACTACATAAATTCGACATTAAATGAGAAGTGTAAACAAAGTCTCAAAAGTAAATGTCTATAGGTAGCTAAGGCCTCCTGCATGCATCTACCCAAGCCTCACTCGTCCTTCATAAACTTCCTTCAAGCTAAACCTGAGGGAACAACCACATTTAAGAAACAAGTGTTAGCTAACGAATTAGCTAAGTAAGATAACACTATGTTATTAAAATATTTGTCCAATTAAAACAATCCTTCATTATTAGACAAGTTCATTAGGCACAACACACATCACACATTCACACATAAACTGCATATCAACTTAGGATGGTTAATCGTAAATGTGCCTATCCTGCATTAGTTCACACATTATCACACATATCTTCGTTAACTGCATATAAGTGTAACTAAAGTCACACCCGACTAGATGCTTCACCAAAAGGCTAGTCATCCTGCGTCTTTAAGGAATGGCAAGCCAATCCAAGAGTAATCCGTATGTAGAGGTTGGTCAAACCCTTCGTATTACTCGCCCTGCATTATAAAGACCATGTTGCACGGAGCCACCCAAGCAACAACTACGTTAACGCACTTGTCCGGATAAGACAAGTACAGGTTAAGCTTAACACTTCCCTGCATTATATTTACGAGCTCAGTTTCACACATATAGTCTAGGTAACACACATTCCTAGACATTCACACATATTTAGTTTAGGTAACACACATTCCTAAACCATTACACACTTTACTTCATTACGTTTGGATCCTTAAAAGTGCAAGTGACATGGCAACCTAGTAAGTCTAGTGAGTTAGGTGAACAAGCCATGTAAGCATGCATATATCACACATCAACTTCATTTCTACATTTCATGCATAACAAGATACTTCATAATACTACATTAAGCAATACTTCATTACACTACGTTAGGGACTGCATTTCAGGTCTCATGGTCAACTACATAACCCATAATACCTCCCGTGTAACCCCATATGCCCACATGCAATATAAAGATACCAAATGGAAGTATTTATGATTTGAAACCAGCTTTTCTTTGAATCCCCCAGCGTGTCAAAGTAGTGTATCTTACCTCCGTGAAGTCCACAATAATCAACAACTAGTTACAATGCAAGTAACTATGCTCGTCTACCTATAATTAGTGAACAAGCATTAGACAACTACATTCTCACGTTATTAAGGTCATAAACTAGACCCACACACTTTTAAAGACTCACTTTAGTTTCAGGTCTAAGTTACGTGTCAAACGACGTTACGATTCAAAAAGTATAAAATCCTGAAACCACCCTCATTGCGCCGCAATGCTTCATTGCGCCGCAGTCCCAGCCATGTGTTGCGCCGCAATGCTATCCATAGCGTCGCAACGATTCTTCACTGTTTTCTTGTTGCGCCGCAACACCTTGTTGCGTCGCAACTCAATCCATCCATTGCGCCGCAACACCCCATGTTGCGCCGCAATGATTCCGCTCTGTTTTCCCGTTGCGCCGCAACGTGAGTTCGATCAGCAGATTTTCAAAAATTGTTTTTCACCCAAATTCGACCCTATTCGACTCCAGGTCTCAATTACAGGTTTCCAACATCATATTCAAACATAATTAGGCCATTTCAAAGCATTTCAACCCTTAATTACATCCCACATGACCTTAATCCATCATTAAATGATTTCTCAAAACCCCACAATTAATCCTAATGACCCATAATATCAAAAGTACCAGAAATCAATGAATTAATACCTGCTATACCTGTAGATGACCAAAGAAATGCAAAACTCTTGACAAATCACACCCGAATCACACACAAAGGAACCTTTTGGCTTGAAATCGATAGGAACTTGCTATGGGAATGGTTAGGGCTTGTTTAGGGATAAATCTGCAAATTAACTTTCTAATGGCAGCCCCTAGACCCTTGATCCCATTTTTGACTTTCAACACATGTCAAAAGTAGTCCCTAGGCTTCCTAATGCTTCATTATTGGTCACAAACTACTTTATTGACCATATACTACATAAACCCTTCATTAAATGTCACTACATAGACATTAATCTACATTTTACACACATTTATATTACATTAACATTTAGGCTTTCAAGCCTCACACATAACACACATTAACTACATATAAGCATTAAATCCAACTAGACTTAACGACACACGCATTTTGACTTAACGACATTAGTCAAACATTAAATAAAAGTTTGGGATGTTACATGACATATTCAGTTCTCCTTTCTATACCAGCATCCCTCAACTCTTTAGCCTTCTCAGCTGAAACATTGATAGTTTGGCAGTCAAATGCCACTTCATCATCTGGATAATCTTTCTCCAGTTCCAGTGCTAAGAGTTCCATGTTAGGTCGAAAATCCACTAAGTATAATTTGTCCCGAAATAACTTGAAGTTCAGTGAAGACTTGTACAGAATTCTGAGCCGCCTCAGAATTACCTCACTGAAGCTTCACTTCAGTTCAGATTAAGATAAAACTAAAAGCATTCATTCTGAAGTCAAAGACTAAAGACTGAAGAAGGGAATCATGTCAGAAGCAGAGCAAAGAGTGATTCCACCTGATCGAAGACTGAAGAATCTCAGTGTAAAGTACTTACTACACTTTTAAACTAATTACGAGGAAGTCTTTTTGTATTTTATCCTCCTTTGTCCGGTTAATAACATTATACCTGGTAAAGTAAAGGATGAAGTAAAAGGTTGAACATAAAGGTTGTAAAGTCACATCAAAATGACTTTCACACAAAACCTTAAACAAGCATGTTAAGGATTTGACTTACAAATCCTTAAATGCTTCCAACCATATTTGTGCGGCTTTAGTCCACGTCATTTGGATTTTTCCTATAAATATAAGACTTTTCACATATTGCAAACTGCTCGAAACTTTAGCATTGAAACTTCTGAGATATACTCTAAGTAATTCTTACGAGTATTTCCAAGTTATTAGATCACTAGTATTTCAAGGTTGTTTAGATATTTACATTCGTGTTTATCTTTGTTCCACAACAACCTTTGTAATTTATTTAACATAATTAATAAATTACATTTGAAAAGTATTTTGTGTCTCAATGCTACATACTTGATTATATATATTACTTATATAGTTTCAACACTTAGTTTCTTTTCATTTACATTATTGCATTCTTTATTGTTTATCCACAATTTGGATCGCATTCTGAACTAATCTTATTCAAGATCAGAATTGCTTGTCAGTCGGGTTTAATCATCTATATTTGGGACTCACATTTGGTATCAGAGCCATGTTGAATATTATATTCTATAACCTAGATCTGTAAAGATGACTAACCCTAAAAACAATGAAGGCCCTAATGCTAACCCTAATTTTAATGCCAATACACCCCTTGTCATTAACAACAATATACCACAATGTGCATGTACACTTTCCAGTCAACCCTGTTCCCAAGTTTGATGGGAACAGTGAAAACTTTATAACATGGAAAGCTTGCATGCTGAAGTATATTGCTGGTGTTGAAAGACACTTGACAAAAATCTTGAAAGAAGGACCTTTTGTGCCCAAAAATGCCTCTACTGTTGTCAGAACGGCCGATGGGACTCCTAGGATGACACTTAAGGAGAAGGATCATTGGTCAGAGGAGGATTATAGGCTGGTTGATCTTGATACCAAGCTGCAAAATATGATTCTCTTCGCTGTTCCATAAACTCTTAAACCTACTCTTGTTTTACTCGACAATTCTAAACTGATGTGGGATGAGTTAATGACTCAGTTTGAAGGCACATCTGAAACAGTTGTCACAAGAAAAGTTGCTCTTAATAAAAGATATGAAGCTTTTTTGCCATCCCAGGTGAAACTCTTACACAAACTCATATCAGATTTTAAAATCTGGTAAATTAATTGAAAGCCATGGGTGTCACCAAAGATAAGGAAATTTTGTTGGAAAAATTTTGTGATATACTGCCATGCAAATAGGAAAACTTGATTTTAGTCTTGAGACAAGACAAAACCTTGCACAGTCACACTCTAGCTTCCGTATATAGAGCCTTCAGGTATACTGAAGAGAATAAAGGTGAGGGAGTTGTGGCGGAGCAGGATCCTATGAATCATGCTTCTACTAGTTCAATCGTGACTCATTATTCTGAGCCACATGGGACTGCACTACTATCTTCTGAGAGTGACAACACTGACTCAGTGAAGAAGATGGTTGCAGAGTTAATGAAAACTAGTATTACTGAACATGTCACCCATGATTGTGATGAGGATGACAATGATGATCTGGTTGCCATGCTGGCTAAAACGTTCAATAGTTTTAAGGCCAAATCAAATCAATCTTGAAAATTCGCTTCTAGTTCTTCCACTGATAAGTCCAATCTTGAATGCTTTAAGTGTGGCAAGAAAGGACATTTCATGAAGGAATGCAGATCTAGTCAGCCTTCTTCATCGCAATCTGGCCCTAACCATTCTATTTTTTAGAAATATGATAATAGCTATAAGGCTAAGTACAAGAAATTGAAAGCCCATAGAGCTCTCATGGCCCAAGATGAATCAAACTACTGTATGATGGCCAAATCTGAAAAGTGGGAAGAATCTAATGAATCATCTGATGATGATGAGGAGGTTAGAGACATGTGCTTCTTGGCAAAAGAAGATCAAGGTCATTTGGTCAAATCTGATATCGAATCTGGCAGATGGGTTGATATCATCATGAAAAAGGTTAGTGATTTTGGTTATGAAGATGATGAGGAACACAAACTGTATCTTTTGGTCCTTTTAGAGGCTGACATTGCATATGTCGAAATTGTGTGTTCAGAAAGTCTAAAACTTTTTGAAAATAACACTTCTGAACTGAACGCCAGTCAAGCCATACTGAAAGAGCTAAAAGACATCCAGTTAGCTTTAAAAAGTTACCAATCAATGGTTGCCACCTTAGAATTGGAAAAGGAGGAATTAAAAACCATCCTTGCAAAAGAACAGAAAATAATAAAATCCTCGATGAAATCACCAAATCCAGATGTTGCCATCAAAAACACCTTTGCAAATCAAAGGGCAACATATGAATCTGGTGACTTCCATTTGGCATCTATCATTACTGATCTAGATGACCTTCCAAAAGAATTGAAACCAGAAATCATTTTTAAACAAGTTGGCAGCTCAAAGATTGTAACCAATGAAGCTCAGAAACACCCTGAGGGAAATTCTGAGACAACCCAGACCACTGTCTCAGAAAAGAAGGCCAAAAGCAAAAAGCCTTCCCCTCAAACTTCTAAGGCGCCAAAAAGCAAAAAGCCTTCCCCTCAAACTTCTAAGGCGCCAAAAAGCCAAAAGAAGAAGAAAAATGTCTCCCCTACTGAGCCCTCTACCTCTGGTTCTGGTAAGGCTCAAGTGTCTAATGAAGAATCAATCTTGTTAAGGTTAGAGAGTCAATTTCAACTATTGGCTAGACAAATGCAGAGCTGCAATGCTCGTTTGAAAAATGTTGAAGGCACCCCTCTTCAACCTAAACAATTGGCAAAACCTTTTTCTAAACAGCCAAAGATTAAACTTGAAAAGAAAAAGGTTGAGCCTACCATCACAGCTCCACCAGTTTTGGTGTCATCTGAGATAATGACTGAGATCCCTTTTGACCCTTCAGTTCCCACTGAACCAAAGAAATCTGGGATTGCCAAGGGAGAATCCTCTGAACCAATCAAGAGATGGGTTCCCAAAAAGAACTAATTTTTGGTTATGTGCAGGGAGACCGCAAGAAGTATATATGGTATTTGGACAGTGCTGTTGGTTGTACCATGACTGGTAATCAATCCTTGTTGGAGGAATATGTTGGAATTCGTCTGCCCAAGACACATATTAAATTGACGTGGCTAGTACGTGATGATCCAAGTCGGGTCATACCCAATAACAAGCTAGACAAACACTTATGATATTTATTTATACGATTTGATCTTTAAATAAATATCAATACTTGAAACTTTTTGAAAATAACACTTCTGAACTGAACGCCAGTCAAGCCATACTGAAAGAGCTAAAAGACATCCAGTTAGCTTTAAAAAGTTACCAATCAATGGTTGCCACCTTAGAATTGGAAAAGGAGGAATTAAAAACCATCCTTGCAAAAGAACAGAAAATAATAAAATCCTCGATGAAATCACCAAATCCAGATGTTGCCATCAAAAACACCTTTGCAAATCAAAGGGCAACATATGAATCTGGTGACTTCCATTTGGCATCTATCATTACTGATCTAGATGACCTTCCAAAAGAATTGAAACCAGAAATCATTTTTAAACAAGTTGGCAGCTCAAAGATTGTAACCAATGAAGCTCAGAAACACCCTGAGGGAAATTCTGAGACAACCCAGACCACTGTCTCAGAAAAGAAGGCCAAAAGCAAAAAGCCTTCCCCTCAAACTTCTAAGGCGCCAAAAAGCCAAAAGAAGAAGAAAAATGTCTCCCCTACTGAGCCCTCTACCTCTGGTTCTGGTAAGGCTCAAGTGTCTAATGAAGAATCAATCTTGTTAAGGTTAGAGAGTCAATTTCAACTATTGGCTAGACAAATGCAGAGCTGCAATGCTCGTTTGAAAAATGTTGAAGGCACCCCTCTTCAACCTAAACAATTGGCAAAACCTTTTTCTAAACAGCCAAAGATTAAACTTGAAAAGAAAAAGGTTGAGCCTACCATCACAACACATAGTTTGTGTCAACACTTCTTACATGCAAAAGAACTAGCAATTCTCTCATAACACTCAACTAGCTTTTCTTTCTTGGTTTCTCTCTTGGAATTTTCGGCCAACAAAAGGGAAAGAAGAAGGAAGACTTTTCAAGTTTAATTCCTAACATATTTTGGGGTGTTTGTTGGAAGCTTGGGGTATACAAGCTTGAGGTTCTTCTAGTTTGAAGACTTGCCATTTGAAGACTTCACATTCTTCATTTCTACCTATCATTAGCTTGGAAGAAGGTAGTCTTCTAAACACCCTATGGTTGTTGTTTTGATTGCATATTATTCATATACATGGATCCTTATTGTTTGGGTTTTCTTTAATAAGTTAAAATTTGGTTTTTAACCACATATAACATATTGAAATGGTTCAATATTCCGCTGCGTTTTTGATATTATAAGGATAATATGACTTTGATAAAACCCAACAAGTCCCAACAATGGCATCTAGAGCCGGTTATATGGATATATGCATCAAAAATTGATTTTGTTTGGACAAAAACATTTTTTTGGCCAAATTTTCTGCATTTTTGGGCCAATATATATACACAAAAAAGGGTTCTTTTTTTGTGTATTTTAGTGTCACAACTTAGCCAAAAGACCTTGTGATTGATTGGGATGTATGGATGTGTTTGTATTTATTTAATTATTCAATGGTTGTAATAGTTAAATAGGATTTTATTCATTCATTTGGTTATGTAATTTATTTATTCCATTTGGTATGTAATAAATAGATTAGTAGCATTTTTCTTGTAAATGTAATCTCCAAGAAAGCTTTAAAGAGTTTAGGGGCTGTTTTGGAGGCCAAAAGGAAGAGTGAAGAAAGACATTCAAATCACATCACAAAAGGTTACTTGAAGCATTTGGATGCAAGATCAAGTGGGAGCTCAACTAACACAATATTTTGTGTTACTTTGTCCCTTAGGTTGAGACCTTTTGACCCACTTGTTTCGGCTAACAAGTGTGGTCAAAATAGTTGGCTAATGTTGTGCACTTATTATTATGTTTGTCATGTTTGTATGGTTGTTTATTATTTTGTCATGTGGATGCTTAAAAACCAACAAACTAAAAGACACACATAAAGATTAAAATTGGTTTTAATATTGACATTAACTTGGTAAATTAAAATGGGTTTTATTAAAAGTTAATGGTCACAATTATAAAAATGGATTTTATAAAAGAACCTTGAAATATGGATTTCAAAATTCATTATGGTACATAGTTTTTTAACTAGAATATAAAAACTCAAACGACCCTTTAAAAACAAGTTAAACGCCATCCTTTTATACAACACTTAATTATTTGGGAACTCTTTGTAGGATAAAGGTCACCTAACTACTTTGAGGGAACTTATAAGTTAAGGTAAATTTATTGTACTTATGGGATAAAGGTCACCTAACCACTAGTATAAGATAAATTTACATGTGTGTATAAGTAGGACAACTTGATTTGGAAACCATGTGATTAGGGTCACCGAAGCATGATAACCAAAGGCGTTGATGGGATTAAACATGCCAATTTAATATAAGATATTAAACCGGTCCCATACCACTAGAAATTGTAAAAGTTGCAATTGTCAAACGTTGACTACCTTGTTAATTTAGATCATGGGATAAAGGTCACCTAACCATCATTTAAATGTAACGTTGGATTCTAGGTTTTAATTATTAATTGTCTATGAGACATAAAAGGGTATTAACAATTAAAATTTATATTTGATATCGAAAATACTAATAAAGAACTTTGTTAATCTTGTAGATGGCCGCTAACAATGCAATTAACCCCAACCCAAACGTCCATAACTTTTCACTAAGATCCATCCTTGAAAAGGATCGTCTTAACCAAAATAACTTTGTGGATTGGTTTCGTAACTTGAGAATTGTTCTCAGGCACGAAAAGAAATCCTATATTTTAGACGATCCTATTCCTGATGAGCCCGAAGAAACTGATGTTGAAGCCTATAATGATTGGGTTAAGTATGTCGAGGACTCCGTGCAAGTTAGTTGCATAATGTTAGCGAGTATGACTCCCGAACTCCAAAAGGAGTTCGAACACCATGGGGCCTACGACATGATTACCCAACTCAAGGAAATGTTCCAACAAAAGGCAAGGGTTGAGCGCTTCGAAACGGTTCGAGCGCTTCATGCATGTCGCATGGATGATTCACAACACGTCTCAACTTATGTTCTTAAAATGAAAAGTATATTGATCGCCTCGAAAGGCTAAATTGTCCCGTTTCAAATGAGCTAGCTACGGATATGATCCTTAACTCATTATCTAAGAGATTTGAAACCTTTGTGTTAAATTATAACATGAACGGATGGGACAAGACCGTTTCCGAGCTCCATGGGATGCTCAAAACGGCTGAGGCTAGTATGGGAGGAAAAGTTCAACCCGTTCTCATGATCAATGAAGGCGGAAACAAAAGGGCTAACTCCGGACCCAAGGCAAATGTTGCTAAGGGAAAGGGTAACAACAAAAGGAATTTCAAAGGCAAAGGAAAGGGAAAAATGGATACTCCAAAAGCGAAGAAGCAAAAGGTTGCTGTCAATGACCCATGTTTTGAGTGTGGGGAGGTAGGAAACTGGAAACGTAATTGTCCAACCTATCTCAAAGAGTTAAAAGCTAAGAGGGATGCAGGGCAAACCTCAGGTACAATATTTATGATATATATTGAGCTTAATACTGTTTTTTCTTACATATGGGTATTGGATACCGGATGTGGAACTCATATTTGTAATATGTTACAGGGGTTCAGAAGAAAGAAGCACATCAAGAAGGGAGACATTAGTCTCTTTATGGGCAATGGTGCATTGGTGCATGTTGAAGCCTATAATGATTGGGTTAAGTATGTCGAGGACTCCGTGCAAGTTAGTTGCATAATGTTAGCGAGTATGACTCCCGAACTCCAAAAGGAGTTCGAACACCAAGGGGCCTACGACATGATTACCCAACTCAAGGAAATGTTCCAACAAAAGGCAAGGGTTGAGCGCTTCGAAACTTGAGAATTGTTCTCAGGCACGAAAAGAAATCCTATATTTTAGACGATCCTATTCCTGATGAGCCCGAAGAAACTGATGTTGAAGCCCAAGGAGACTATCTTTTGAAACTTCCAAATGGTTTGGAAATTGTATTGAACAATGTTTGTATGCACCTAGTTTGACTAGGAGTATTATTTCAGTTTCCCGTTTAAGACATGTTGGATATGATTTTAATTTTGTTAACAATGATATCCATGTTTCTATGAATGATGTATTTTATTTTAAAGCTATGCCTTTAAATGGTATTTATGAATTAGTTCATGAAAACACAACATATGATAACTCAATGTACCAAGCTACCACCAAGAAACTTAAATTAGATTTAAGTGAAACCTATATTTGGCATTGTCGTCTTGGCCATATAAATAAGAATCGCATACTAACACTTCAAAAGAATGGTCTTTTGAAAACAAAATCAAATGATTCATTTAATGTATGTGAATCTTGTTTACAAGGCAAGATGACTAAAGCACCTTTCAAAGGCACTAATGAAAGGGCAAAAGATTTATTAGGTATCATACACTCGGATGTATGTGGTCCTTTTAAGCCAATGACTAGGAATGGTGAAAGATACTTCATTACATTCACCGATGACTATAGTCGTTACGGTTATGTATACTTATTAAAACATAAGAGTGAAGCTTTTGAAATGTTCAAAATTTTCAAGAATGAAGTAGAAAACCAACTCAGTAAGTCAATAAAAATTCTTCGTTCTGATAGAGGAGGTGAATACCTAAGTGATGCTTTTCAAGATCATCTTAGAAGTTGTGGGATTATCTCACAACTAACTCCACCTGGAACACCACAACATAATGGTGTGTCTGAAAGGAGGAATCGAACTCTATTAGATATGGTTCGTTCCATGATGAGTAAAAGCTCACTACCTCTATCATTTTGGGGATATGCCATAATCTCTGCTGCCCGAATTTTAAATATGGCTCCCACCAAGAAAGTGGAGAAAACACCTTTTGAAATATGGCATGGAAGAGTTCCATCTTTGTCATATTTAAAGGTATGGGGTTGTGAGGCTTATGTAAGACATGATGCCTCAAACAAATTAGAGCCCCGATCCACTAAATGTATCTTTGTAGGATATCCTAAAGATGATTTGGGATATTATTTCAGTTTCCCGTTTAAGACATGTTGGATATGATTTTAATTTTGTTAACAATGATATCCATGTTTCTATGAATGATGTATTTTATTTTAAAGCTATGCCTTTAAATGGTATTTATGAATTAGTTCATGAAAACACAACATATGATAACTCAATGTACCAAGCTACCACCAAGAAACTTAAATTAGATTTAAGTGAAACCTATATTTGGCATTGTCGTCTTGGCCATATAAATAAGAATCGCATACTAACACTTCAAAAGAATGGTCTTTTGAAAACAAAATCAAATGATTCATTTAATGTATGTGAATCTTGTTTACAAGGCAAGATGACTAAAGCACCTTTCAAAGGCACTAATGAAAGGGCAAAAGATTTATTAGGTATCATACACTCGGATGTATGTGGTCCTTTTAAGCCAATGACTAGGAATGGTGAAAGATACTTCATTACATTCACCGATGACTATAGTCGTTACGGTTATGTATACTTATTAAAACATAAGAGTGAAGCTTTTGAAATGTTCAAAATTTTCAAGAATGAAGTAGAAAACCAACTCAGTAAGTCAATAAAAATTCTTCGTTCTGATAGAGGAGGTGAATACCTAAGTGATGCTTTTCAAGATCATCTTAGAAGTTGTGGGATTATCTCACAACTAACTCCACCTGGAACACCACAACATAATGGTGTGTCTGAAAGGAGGAATCGAACTCTATTAGATATGGTTCGTTCCATGATGAGTAAAAGCTCACTACCTCTATCATTTTGGGGATATGCCATAATCTCTGCTGCCCGAATTTTAAATATGGCTCCCACCAAGAAAGTGGAGAAAACACCTTTTGAAATATGGCATGGAAGAGTTCCATCTTTGTCATATTTAAAGGTATGGGGTTGTGAGGCTTATGTAAGACATGATGCCTCAAACAAATTAGAGCCCCGATCCACTAAATGTATCTTTGTAGGATATCCTAAAGATGATTTGGGATATTATTTCTACAATCCTAATGAGCAAAATGTATTTGTTGCTCGAAAGGCTGAGTTCTTGGAGACTAAATTCCTTATGGAAGGAACTAGTTCCAGAACAGTGGAACTTGAAGAAGATCAAGAACCACTGACAGATACACACTTGGGTGACACTAGCATTCAACAAAAGGATGTTGAAGATGATCAAAGGGTTGATCAAGACACACAAAACGTTCGTAGATCTGGTAGAGCCACTTATCCACCTGAGAGATATGGATTTCTCGTGGATGAATGCTACATGGTAGTTTCTGATGAACCTACCACCTACCATGATGCAATGTCCAAATCAGATTCGGACAAATGGCTAGAGGCCATGAACGCTGAGATGCAATCCATGTATGACAACCAAGTTTGGGAATTGGTTGTTGAACCTCCTAATTCCAAAGTAGTTGGAAGTAAATGGGTGTTCAAATTGAAACACGATATGCATGGAAACTTGCTTACTTATAAAGCTAGACTTGTAGCAAAAGGTTTCACTCAAACTCGAGGGGTCGACTATGATGAAACTTTTTTGCCTGTGGCAATGCTAAAGTCTATTAGGATATTATTTGCCATAGCAGCACATTATGACTATGAGATATGGCAAATGGATGTCAAAACCGCTTTTCTAAATGGATATCTTGAGGAAGATGTCTATATGGATCAGCCTGAAGGTTTTGTCGATCCAAAACATCCTAATAAAGTATGCAAATTAAAGAAATCAATCTATGGATTGAAACAAGCATCAAGAAGCTGGAATCGTCGTTTTGATGAAGAAGTCAAGAAATTTGGCTTCATCAAAAACGCTGATGAAGCTTGTGTGTATAAGAAGGCTAGTGGGAGCATCATTACTTTTCTAGTATTATATGTCGATGACATTCTACTATTTGGAAATGACATTCCAACCTTGGAAGGTGTAAAAGCCTGGCTTGGAAGTTGCTTTTCCATTAAGGATCTTGGTGAAGCCGCCTATATTTTGGGAATAAGGATCTATAGGGATAGATCAAGGCGCTTAATAGGTTTGAATCAAAGTGCATACATAGACAAAATCTTGAAAAGGTTCAAGATGGAAAACTCTAAGAAAGGTTTGGTACCTATTCAAAGAGGAACTATATTGAGTACTTCTCAATCTCCTAGCTCAAAAGTTGAGCAAGAGAAAATGACTGGAATCCCATATGCATCTGCTATAGGATCCATCATGTATGCTATGATATGCACGAGACCGGACGTGTCATGCGCTTTGAGCATGACAAGTAGATACCAGCAAAATCCAGGAGATAGTCATTGGATGGCTGTCAAGAATATATTGAAATATCTTAGAAATACTAAAGATATGTTCTTAATATATGGATCTGGTGAGGAGGAACTCGTTGTAAAGGGTTACACGGATGCGAGTTTCCAAACTGATCGAGATGATTCTCGATCACAATCGGGGTACATATTCATTCTAAACGGATGAGCTGTTTCATGGAAAAGCTCAAAGCAGGATGTGGTTGCGTTGTCCACTACAGAGTCTGAATACATCGCCGCTTCTTTAGCAGCACAAGAAGCTGCATGGTTGAAGAAATTCATTGCCGATCTAGGGGTTGTTCCTTCCATTCAAGAACCCCTAGAAATTCTTTGTGATAACGAGGGCGCGATTGCTCAAATCAAGGAACCTCGTGCACATCAAAAGACTAGGCACATTGAGCGGAGATTCAACTACATAAGGGATGAAGTTGAAAAGGGAAAGATTTGTATTCACAAAGTTCACACCGATCAAAATGTTGCGGACCCACTCACGAAGCTCCTTGAAAGGCCTAAGCATGAGAGTCATACTTGTGCCATGGGACTTCGATATTCTAGTGATTGGATTTGATCTATTTTAGGTATTCGGATATCGGAACACTTGTATTTATTAACACTTTTATATGAATATTGGTATTATGCATTTAAATTGTGTTATGTTCCATTTTTGCATGTTTAAATCCATGAATGAGTTAATTATTCTAAATGTCCGTAGTCGATCATATTTGTGGGAACAAATATGAATGTAAGATTATTATGAACTTGGATTGGTAGATATTCAAAAGGTTTTGAATATAGAGCAAAGTGTTGCTACCAAGGTTCATAGATATTTGTGGGATACAAATATTGGACTGACCTGCAATCAAGCATTACTACATGGAATCTCTGTGATTGATCATAAGTAATCTTGAGTTAAAAGGCGAATATCATTGTATCCTCAGACCTGAGATACATATTGGGTCTTGATATTCACTGAATATTATACTTTGACTTAGCTCTTCGCTGTTCTGAAACATGGCAGTACATAAGACTAAGCTCAGGTATGATATAAGGTGACTGTGAAAGACGTATGTAGTCGAGATGGAATTTGTCCCTCTTATTCGTTGAGAGTAAGATGTCTAAGGCCTGCTACAAAGTTAAATCAATGGAGAATGATCACTCTGTGTCTCTAAGATTTAACATGACATCTGTGACAAAAGGATAAATGATCGATTCACCTAAATCATTTCAAGTAAGGGACTTGAAGAGGATGATGTTATTGAATGGCACTTCGTCATACGTATTAGGGGTAGCAAACCGTTGTTAGGCGGTATTTGCTGCTTACGTCAATCTTCTATGAATCTTGTGCAAGTGGGAGATTGTTGGAATTCGTCTGCCCAAGACACATATTAAATTGACGTGGCTAGTACGTGATGATCCAAGTCGGGTCATACCCAATAACAAGCTAGACAAACACTTATGATATTTATTTATACGATTTGATCTTTAAATAAATATCAATACTTGAAACTTTTAGAAAGTGGTTTTCTAAATAATTGCACTTGAGATATGTAAATAAATTATATGGATGATTTATTTTGAGAGAAATATGAATATGTTTATTTGGCAAAATAAACACTTATGTGTGTTGTATATAATATGTAACATGTTACATAAGATATGTAACAAGTTATGTTGCAATTTTATCTATCAAATATACAAATAAGTGTTTTATAAAAATTGACACAAATTTTGTTTGTGTCAACCCCATGTGGCCGCCCCCCCCCCCATGTGGTTTCATGTGGATTTTGATCTACTTAAAACACTTGTAGTCTTGCATGACTTACAACACAACACATAGTTTGTGTCAACACTTCTTACATGCAAAAGAACTAGCAATTCTCTCATAACACTCAACTAGCTTTTCTTTCTTGGTTTCTCTCTTGGAATTTTCGGCCAACAAAAGGGAAAGAAGAAGGAAGACTTTTCAAGTTTAATTCCTAACATATTTTGGGGTGTTTGTTGGAAGCTTGGGGTATACAAGCTTGAGGTTCTTCTAGTTTGAAGACTTGCCATTTGAAGACTTCACATTCTTCATTTCTACCTATCATTAGCTTGGAAGAAGGTAGTCTTCTAAACACCCTATGGTTGTTGTTTTGATTGCATATTATTCATATACATGGATCCTTATTGTTTGGGTTTTCTTTAATAAGTTAAAATTTGGTTTTTAACCACATATAACATATTGAAATGGTTCAATATTCCGCTGCGTTTTGATATTATAAGGATAATATGACTTTGATAAAACCCAACAAGTCCCAACAGAATATAGGGTGCAAGAGGGGCCCTCAATAACTTTTGGAGTTGATGGTAATAGACAAACTGAGGGATATGGTGTCTTGAATAATGGACAAGTCAAATTCACACGTGTTACATATGTGAATGATTTGAAATATAACCTGATCAGTATCAGTCAACTGTATGATGATGGCTTCAAGGTATTATTTGATATTTCTCAAGGCACTATATTCAACAGAGATTGGAAGGTGGTGTTGGTTGCACCCAGAAAAGGAAACATTTATGTCATTCATATGGAAAGTTCACCCGTGAACAATGTTTCTATACCAAGGCAGATGAGGACACAAATTGGTTATGGCATAAGAGGTTATCCTATCTGAACTTCAAGAATATCAACAAAATTTCAAGAAAACAACTTGTTGATGGGATACCTCAGTTATCTTTCAATAAAGATAAGCCATGTCCAGGTTGTGAAATGGGTAAGCAGAAAAGAGCTACATTCAAGACCAAGCAAAGTTTCAGTATAACTGAACCTCTTCACATGCTTCACATCGACCTATTTGGACCTGTGAATGTTCAGGCAAGAGCAGGAAAGAAGTACACCCTTGTGATCGTTGATGAATATACAAGATATTGTTGGGTGATTTTCCTCGGAACCAAGAATGAAGCTGCTGCTGAAATCATTGCCCTCATCAAACAATTGGAACTCAAGCATAAGCTAAAAGTTTTTCAGCTCAGAAGTGACAATGGCACTGAATTCAGAAATGCCACTCTGGAGTCCTTTTGCACTGAAACTGGCATATCTCAGAACTTCTCCTCAGCGCATACACTAGAGCAGAATGGTGTTGTAGAAAGAAAGAACAGAACACTGATAGAAGCTGCAAGAAGTATGCTTTATGAATCTGGTCTTCCCAAGAATTCGTCGGCTGAAGCTGTTGCAACTGCTTGCTACACTTAGAATAGATCTGTCTATGTCAAAAGCCATAAGAAGACTGCCTATGAAGTCCTCAGAAAAAGAAAGCCCAATATTGGATACTTCCAAGTATTTGGATGTCCAGTATACATTCTGAATGATTCCATCCAGCTAGGAAAGTTTGATGCTAATGCTGATGAAGGATACTTTTTAGGATATTTATCAATTCGCAAAGCCTTTAAGGTCTATAACAAGAGACTTGATAAGGTTGATGAGTCCATTCATGTTACTTTTGATGAATCAAATTCTGCAATCTTCAATAAACCAATCTTAGTACCACCCTCAGATAGTCCACTCAGTTTTGGTGATTCTGATCCTCCTGTACAATCTGATCAGTCACCTGAACCTGCTTCTGAACATCTCAGCTCAGAACCAGCAATAATCAAGACAAATAACATTCCATTCTATCCTTCAGTCAGTTTTAAACTACCATCTGAACTGACAATTGGATCAGATGTGCGTGCTGCTTCACCTCAGATATCAGCCTCCACTGAGCAACATCAACCTGAAGAATTTCATGATGCAAGTCATGATCTGCAGGAAGAAGAAGAAGCTGAAGAAGTTTTTTCTGAAGCTCCTCCAGAAGTCACTCAGAGGAGTTCTTGCACTGATATCATAGTTCATCCTGGTCAATACTCTAAATGTACGAAGGCATATCCAATCGAGCAAATTATTGGAGAGTCCAGCAGAGGGGTTCACACCAGAAGAGCCACTAACAACCAATGCTTAAATGTCAGCTTCTTATCACTGATTGAACCGAAGAAAATTGACGAGGCTATGCAAGACCCAAGCTGGGTTGAAGCCATGCAAGATGAGCTCAACCAGTTTAAAAGGAACGATGTGTGGGAACTAGTTTCTTGTCCCAGTAACCTGAAGAAGGAACCAATTGGGAATAGATGGGTCTTCAGAAATAAGATGGATGAAGATGGTCATGTCATCCGAAACAAAGCAAGACTTGTTGCAAAGGGTTATGCACAAGAAGAAAGAATAGATTTTGATGAAACTTTTGCACCAGTTGCTAGGCTGGAGGCTATCAGAATTTTCTTAGCCTTCGTTGCTCATCACCAGTTCAAAGTCTATCAAATGGATGTGAAAAGTGCTTTCCTGAATGGAGAATTAGAAGAAGTTGTGTACGTGTATCAACCACCAGGGTTCATCAATGAAGAAATACCTCATTCGGTGTACAAACTAAACAAACCTTTATATGGTATGAGACAAGCACCCAGAGCCTGGTATGATACTCTTACTAAACATCTTCTTAAAAATGGCTTTAAACGTAGTGCAGTAGATAATATTTTGTTCATTCTACATGATAAAAGTGATATCTTATTAGTACAAGTATATGTTGATGATATAGTATTTGGTTCTACAAATGAGAAGATGTGTGAAAATTTTTCTAAAATTATGTCTTCTGAGTATGAAATGAGTATGATGGGAGAGCTGACATACTTCTTGGGTCTTCAAGTAAAACAAACCAAAAATTCTATTTTCATAAACCAAGAAAAGTATGTCAGAGATTTATTAAAGAAATATCAATTTGATTCAGCCTCATCAAAAGATACTCCTATTTCTGCTCCATTAACTTTGGATTATGATCCACATGGAAAACCAGTGGACCATTCAAAATATCGTGGTATGGTTGGTTCACTGATGTACTTAACTGCAAGTAGACCAGATATTATGTTTTCAACATGTCTTTGTGCTAGATTTTAGTCTGATTCCAGAGAAGCACATGCAAATGTTGTTAAAAGGATCTTCAGGTACCTTAAAGGTGTCCCCAGACTAGGTCTTTGGTATCCCAAAGGCTTTAGTCTTGATCTAATGGGCTATTCAGATTTTGATCATGCAGGTTGTAAGATAGACAGGAAAAGTACCACTGGTGGGTGTCATTTTCTTGGTGGAAAGTTAGTAAGCTGGACAAGCAAGAAACAAACTGCAATATCATTTTCCACAGCTGAAGCTGAATACATTTCTGCAGCAAGTTGTTGTGCTCAGATTCTGTGGATGAAGAACCAGCTGACTGATTATGGTGTTACTTACACAAAGACCCCAATCTTTTGTGATAACACCAGTGCCATTGCCATATGTCACAATCCTGTAAGGCACTCTAAAACTAAGCACATCGATCTCAGATATCATTTCATTCGTGATCATATTCTGAAAGGTGATATTGAACTTCACTTTATTACCACTGATAAGCAACTCGCTGATGTTTTTACAAAACCTTTAGATGTCAAAACTTTTAAACATCTAGTCAGTGAGTTGGGTATGCTAAATCCTTAGACTGGTAAACTTGTTATGAACGCCTCAGTGACACTGATCTGGTTTATCAATCCAAGCGATCGATGTAATTTTTGCTCGCCTAGCTATGGAACACCTTTGTGATACTATCTTGACACTTATTAATTAATGGATCACAACTTCAGGGGGGATGTCAAATACTTTTCTAAGTGCTAAAATAAACCTCTTTTCTGAGGAGGAACTTTTGTTTCAAAAAAATGTTTTTGACTGAAGTGTTCCAGAAAGTCAAAGGTATTTCAGTTAAATTTTATTTAAAACTGAGATGGTTCAGATTTCTTTAGAACTGACCATACTCAGATTTGTTAAGTCATCACTGAAATACGTTAGTCACTTAAGATATTTTGATACTTGGTCAACGGTTTAATTTTATTAGTCATGCTGACGAGTCACACAAGTGGTGGGTAAATGGATAAAAGTAATGAGTACTTTTTATTTTACCAATGAAAAAGTGTAACAAGGTAGGGTGCTCAACCGTCATTGCATTTAATGCGGACTTGAACCCAAAATTATTTTCGGATCTCAAACCCGACCAAAATTGATTTCGATTATTTTGTATTTGGTTGGTCTCGGGCTTTGTAATTCAAAATTATTTTTCAATTTTATTTATTGTAAAAATTCTTTCATCTTCTGCCTTAAATACAAATTCCTGTTACATTCCTTCATTTACTTCTCTTCATTTACTCTTCCAATCATCAATTTCTCTCATATTTACTTTCAATTTCTCAAACCCTAAAATCATCAATCTCTTGCAAGTATCTTTTTCACTCTCAAATCAATCAAATGGCAAAAGCATCTTACAGTTCTCAACCCAAATCTTTAATCCAATTCGAATATAATCCATCACCGGATGCGGTTAAAACTAGTGCACAATGGCCTAAAAATTTCAATCCCTCACACCTTCGTTTCAATATGAGCAATTTCTTGGCCGCACTAAACATCCACACAAAAACGTTAATGGGAACGATCAATAAGTTTTATGAAGAATCCCCTTTCCATTACGCCTTAACCGCAAATCCACAAGCAATGTATCATAGATACTTGCTTGAATTCTGGTACACAGCTATTGTAAGCAAGGATGAACAATCCATTGCTTTTACACTAAATGAAGGCACAGAGCAGTGTGTCATTTCTTTGGAAGAGTTCAGAAAATCCCTTCATCTAAACTATCTTCCACTCTCCCTAGTCTATGCCAAAAGACTAAAAGGAATCAATTTTAGGGAGGTTCTGGTCGACATGGGTCATGATGCCATGGTAAATGCAGATGGTCCCTTGAAGACCTATGGACACATATTCTTGTCTGGATTTGGCAATTACTGGAGGTACTTCTGAACGCAAAATCGTTGAATGTCTTGGTGGAAATCATGGTGGGTTGGACCAGATTTCCCTACCCCAGGTGGAGATGGGGTATTATATATGGAATGGGATGCAGGTAGACTTCGCTGAGATAATCTTCTCTCAGTTGATTACAAAGTTAAAGGGAAAGAGAAGTCTACACATTGCATTCCCAAGGTTTCTAAGCATATGCTTCCAGAATATGCTTGGTGATGCTTATAACAATGGAGGGCCTGAAGCCTCAACACCAGAGTACAATAGAGACTTCTCCAAAGCATTTACATCTGAAGATGAACCTGAACTCTCTGCTGAAATACTTCAGGTATTTTCTAAAACTGTCTCAGCACGACCGGCTGGTTCAGAAAGGCCACTGGGCGGGCAACAAAAGAATGTTGGACCTATTGGTGCGCCTGGTGGTAAAGTGATTAAATTGTTTAAAACCCCAACAATATTACATACCCAACCACCAACCTCCTCTTCCACTGACCAACCTGAAGGACTCAAAAGTCCTTCAGGATCTCCAAATGGCGTTTTAAAACAACGAAAATATAAGAAATCGTCCTCCTTGCCCAAGGACTCTAGTACCGAAGCTAACCCTTCTGGTTCTTCCCAACAAGAACCAGAAGAATCGAGTCAAAGGGAAAAATACAAGCAGCCATATCCAAAAATTCTTTAGGAGGAGATGGTGAAGATATTGGTGCGTCCGCCCAATACACAATAGAGTTAGAGTCTGCACGTGCACCCCCTGGAAGTCAACAAATCTTACACACTTGTGATGCACGAACTGATGAAGTTTCAGAGATGACACTCTTGGAAACTAAGGTTCCAAACTCTACGGCCAGTGATGTGGTTCTTGATGATAGTGCAAGAATCACTGAGGCAACCCCAGTGTCAACTGTCATTGGCGATGATACTTTGGTTGAGCCATCATTTAAATCTGGTAACGATGCATCTGCAGCAGCAGTTGTTGAGCCAGAATATGGTTCAGTATCTTTGGATCTGAACCGGGGCATATCTGATCAGACTGCAGTCTTGAATGCTTTCTGGGATGAAGATGAGCCACCTCAGGAGAATCTTGATTCTTTTGCTGACTTTGAGTTCGATGAGGACTTATTGAAGGAGAATCATGCGTCTGGTTCTGAGCCACCCTTCGACCTCTCAAACGTCCAACCTCCCCCTGAAATCCAAAAATATCAATGAACCCTATCAACGACCACCAACATCTCACGAACATCTATATTTTCCACAAGGAACTTTCCCCACATATGTCACCACTGGCACTTTTCAACCCACTTTACAACACCTTCACCCCCAAATTCACAAAATCCCTAAGTCCATCAATTATGATGACCTAGAGGAGACTGAACTGGATTCTGACACTCAGTCAGATGTTCCAACTGATGTTCAGTTAGAACAAGTATTGGGTGGACTTGGTGAAATCCCTTTTGTTGCTCCTGTTTCCTGACAACCCCCACCTCCTTTGAGTGTGGAAGAACAGTTAGAGAAATCAAATACCGAAGTCCAAAGCCTACTTCTCAAGCTGGAGGGCTTAACCAAATCTCTAACTGCCAACACAAGTACCATTGCAGAAATGAAAGGTGCTCAGATGTTTCTTTGCACTGAGTTGACCAAGGTCGCTGGTAATGAAGGTCTTATGGTTGGGAAGCTTAATGAACTAGTCCATGCTTGCAACAAGGTTAGTTCAGCAATAAGGGAAGCCTTTATACTAACCAAGGGAGATGTTCAGAGTTCAGTTGTTGCGAATCTGACATCTTCGGTGGAAATGATAAGACAAGAAGTCTTGGCAGTTGGGCAAGAGGTAAACAAACTGGTAAAGAAGCCAAGCTTTGATGGTACAAGCTTTGGTTCTTCCTTAGGTGAAAATGTGGTTGAGAAACTGAAGTCTGAGGTCGCTCAGGAAATGGCTACTCAGATATCAGCTTCAGTCTCTGAGAAGGTTAATGCGGAGGTCAGAACATTGTTGACTGAACTCACAAGCAGTACATCTCAAAGAGTGGACAAGGCAGTTGATGAAGTTAAAAAGTCCATATCTTCTCTTGATGAGACTGTCAGGAACCAATCTAAGCAGTTGGAATAAATTCTGAACTTGTTTAAGAAGCCAAGTGTTGCTACTCCTCGTTTTCCTTCTTCGATTTCTGATGAAGATAGGAGCTGCTGAACAGAATATTGGAGACTGAAAGCTCCAATCTGAACTCTTCATTCAGATTAAGGGCCCAGTTTTCTACCATGGCAAAGGGTATTTCAGATTGCCTAGAGCAGCAAAGTTGGGAACCTCTGAATTTTATGAAGAAGGCCATTGATTTATATGCAACTATGCCTTCTGAGGTTTCCAAACGGGTAAGAGATGTGCCTATTGGTTTGCTTTCAAGTACCCAAGAAATGATTGAAGCAACCAAGAAGCAATCTGAAGCTGAGGCACAAGCTGGTAGTGCTTCAGTTCAGGGGGAACAAGTGGTTTCTGAAGCAACTGCTTCTGAACCTGCAAGGAAAGATAAGGGCAAGGCCCCAGTTGGTGAAGAACCTAAGACAAAAGCGTCTAAGGGTTCTGGTTTGATAGTTGGTGAAACTGTGGATGAGCAAGGCTATCCACTTAAGAATCAGTCTGCAGATGAGAAGAAACTGCTCGAACTTCAGAAGAGGGTTTCTAATCAGTTTATGGCTTGGAGAGAAAACAAGCAATGAGAAAGGGCACAACATCTCTCGATGGGAACCCTTGATCACATTGATGTTGCAGCTCTTGGTCTTTTATTGGAAAGATATCAAAAAATCAAAGAATATCCAAGAGTGCAGAAAGCCATAACTGATATGGCTGATTTTGAATATGGAAAGGCATATTCACCCTTGGAGCAGAAGCTAGAAAGTCTCACATTCAGAATGTCTTTTGAAGACTTAGTGAAAAACAGACTAAGTGAGATGGAGCACAAAAGAAAATCCATTCTGGTTGAAAGAGAAAGGAATAAACCACCCTAAAAGCCAAGAGTGAAAGGATCCCTATCGTCGTATTAGATCGTAATAAGGCGTGATTCGTTATGTCAAGAGTGCGGAATCCTCTTGAGATAACTAGATTGCTATTGCCTTACGTCAATTAATGAGTAATTAATCAACCTAAGGTATCACACGAAGCACGAGTTCGTGTAGGAGAAGCACGAGCAACAATTCGACTTAATTCATCCAAATTCGTTACTAATTACGTAAATTAGGCGTGTATTTATACTAGTTATGTTGTAGTTCGTGTGGGCTTCGACCGTACACGAAGTTCCTTAAGCCCGATCCACCAAATCGCTAAGTCTACGTGCTGACGTCAGCACGAACACGTTACAACGTGCTGCTGACGTCAGCACGACGTTCGCTTATCTTAGACCTATTTTGCATTATACATAACATTCAACCATCGTTTAAGTGTTTTACAACACTTTAACCTTGGCTCTACATCCTTGTACCTGCAAAACATTAAACATAACACACAAACATAACAAATAAACTTAAACATTAATCATATTGAAGTTCATTTGTAATCATCAAATATAAACACATTATCCTAAAGACATATTATTTCTTGATTACATAATGTTTACTAAACACAAAATAGTTAATCAAATCTATGTTGCTATTGTCACACGAATCTGCATTTACAGACTCCCCCTTGACATTAGCGACTAGATCTCTTTAACTTGGAACTTCAAACTTGATTCTCAAAACGAAGTCTTCGACTATTCGCATGAACTCTCTGAGTTACACACACTCCTAGTATCTTGCGATAGCGATTTTCTTCAGTCTTCCAATATCTTTGATCATACATGCGAAGCAACATCTTACTCTTTGAATCATCAACAAACATTTGTGCTTCACCTGACTTGAAATCTATCTGCGAATATGTCATTGTACCTAGCATATCTTGATTCCATTTGATTGCGGGAACTCTATGAACACACTTGATCTTCCTCTGAACGAACTCAACTGTGCCATCTGGACGTTTAATCTTCTTCAGCGAATTAGGTTTAATCAACCTTTCCTCAGGTTTCAATCCTCTTTTACTAAAATGCCAATTCCTTTCTCTTTGCATTCTTTGCCAGAAATGATTAGCATATCCATCATTTTGAATATTAACAAACCATCTCTTTCCCAAATCCATCAAATCTGAATCACTAAGACTTTGGAAATGTTTCGAACTTATCGACATATACTGGCAACCCTCTTTCCTCTTGATCACAAACAAGTCAATTCTCTGATCATAGAACCAACTCTGTATCATTGAGAAATAAGTAGATGCGTCCTTGTCTGAGATAAACTCCCAAAACATCAATGGTCTCAACGATCAATAATGAAGTTAGAATCTTGCCCATTGGTAAGCCACTAGGACCTTTGTAAGCTGGTACCCAACGATCAATAATGAAGTTAGAATCTTGCCCTGCCGGAGGTATTTGATAATTCCTCATATCAAACTCTTGCATAGCATCAATATCCCTGCTAAAGTCAACTATGTCTTTATGTTCTCCATCAACTATCTCTACAAACACCTTGAAATTCAACATTGCAGCACTCACCGGTTCATCTTGAATGGCTATGATATATGGACTAAGTTCCAAATGCTCCTCTTCACCTCTTGGCTCTATTGGAATGTCTTCAAAAACATCATCAAAACCATAAGGTTTCTGCAGCAGTCTTTCCCATGCTGATCTAGGAACAATTTCACCTTCTTCCAAATCTTCATCCATGATACTGTCTAAATCATCAGCAATATCATCAAGATCATCCAATGCACCTATTTGGAGCTTATCTGCAATTTAAATTTCACACGTACAAACATAAAGAACATAAAATATATAAGTCAAAACATAAGGTTAAGTTAGTATAAATACATAAAGCATGATAAAATTAATAATAATATTATATCATAAATATAATGTAACTACATAGTACATCGATATTTATCTTAAATCTTTATTTTAACTTTATACAAATGATTAACCTCGAGGTTGATAGTCTGAGTCATTAGGATCATCAGAACTAGAATCAAAGTTGCACGACAATCCATTCAAAATCCTTTGACGTCGTCTTTCTTTCCTTCTCCGATCACTATCTGACCATTGATCACTATCAAGGTCCATGACAGCAAGATCAACCTTAAAGTCTAAATTTTGCCACAAATGTGTTTCTGCATCAACCCAATGATGAGGATCATGCCGAAAATTTTCAGCCAATTCCCATTCCATTCTTTGTTGTTCATCTCTTATATCTTGCGAATTATGATAATCAGCACTAAGACTTGAACTCAAATTACCTGAATTGGATTCATTATTTGACGAGTTGTCTGGATCATCAGGATCTGCGTCTGGAGTCACCATCACTTGAGTCCCAGATGTACTAGCACCAGCTGTACCAGCCATCTCTGACTTTCTTTGTCTTGGTGAAGACTCCCCCTGAGTTTGAGCAGTCTCTGTATCTGTTAGAAATCCAAAAATAGTGATAAATTGTAATTTAGATAATAGGGCTTTCTAGTTGTTAAGTCATAGATAAATGATTACTAAGGTTGAGGGGCTAATTGTGATAATTAGCATAGTTGTATTGTTAGACTATAAATAACCCTCACACCTTAGAAATCAAAAACCAACACATTCATTATACACACATTAATCCCAATCTTTCAGTTTAATTCCTTATTCTCTCTCAAAACACACACACAAACACCAAGAACACACACTAACAAACCGCCATTGTTGAATCGAATTCAGTGGTAGAAATCGTGTTATAACAAGTGGTATCAGAGCAAAATCAGTTAATCTGAACGATCCATAGCTCGATTTGTTGCAATTCTCATCCAATTTTCAAATTTTTTATTCAAAACCATTTTCACTGTTCATCAAAATTCACACTCTCAAATCACATAAAATCACAATTATTTGTTCACCAATAGATTCGTGATTATTGATAACATAATCCTGTCAAGTTTCAAGTTCCAATTCAATCTAAATCTCGAGATTGAATTTTGAGTTTTGGCGCGAAGTTTGAGGGATTTGAATCTGTTGTGTTTTGTGTTGAAGTTTGTTCATAAACTTGTTGCGGACATTAATTCAATCAGTTTGCAAGTGATTTCAAGGTTTAATTCCCAGTAATTCAAAAGTTATTGAAGCGATCTGAAGTTGTTAATGGAGTTTTTCTGGAAAACTATTGAAATGAAGAAGATGACTTCAAAACGATCTTCACTAAGATCGTTCATTCCTTCGAAACCTAAGACGATCATCAACCAAGATCGTCCCAGTTCTTTGAATCGTTTCATTCCAAACTTATTTAGTTCAAGTTCATTTCATTTTCAAGACCGTTTCAGTTCAAGATCGTTTCATTTCTAACTTATTTAGTTCAAGTTCATTTCATTTTCAAGACCGTTTCAGTTCAAGATCGTTTCATTCCAAACTTATTTAGTTCAAGTTCATTTCATTTTCAAGACCGTTTCAGTTCAAGATCGTTTCATTCCTTCGAAACCTAAGACGATCTTCACCAAGATCGTCCCAGTTCATCTTTCCTTCGAAACCTAAGACGATCTTCACCAAGATCGTCCCAGTTCTTTGAATCGTTTCATTCCTTCGACTAGACGATCTTCACAAGATTGTTCTAAACAAGAGTGTGTTGTGGTAGTGTTTGATTCTGGCTAATTAATCCGAAAGGATTGGTTTGGTCATTTCAAATACTTAGAAGTTTTGAGAAAGAAACCTAAAACGATCTTCAACCAAGATCGTTTCATTCCAAACTTATTTAGTTCAAGTTCATTTCATTTTCAAGACCGTTTCAGTTCAAGATCGTTTCATTCATACTTAACCTAGACGATCTTCACAAGATTGTTCTAAACAAGAGTGTGTTGTGGTAGTGTTTGATTCTGGCTAATTAATCCGAAAGGATTGGTTTGGTCATTTCAAATACTTAGAAGTTTTGAGAAAGAAACCTAAAACGATCTTCACTAGGACGATCTTCCCAGGATCGTCTTAGTCTTTGAAAGCTTGTTTTTTTTTCATTCTTGTGCTTTGTGGCTTGTTAGACGATCTTCACAAGATTGTTCTAAACAAGAGTGTGTTGTGGTAGTGTTTGATTCTGGCTAATTAATCCGAAAGGATTGGTTTGGTCATTTCAAATACTTAGAAGTTTTGAGAAAGAAACCTAAAACGATCTTCAACCAAGATCGTTTCATTCCTTCGAAACCTAAGACGATCTTCACCAAGATCGTCCCATTTCCTCTGAACTTAAGACGATCATCAACCAAGATCGTCCCAGTTCTTTGAATCGTTTCATTCCAAACTTATTTAGTTCAAGTTCATTTCATTTTCAAGACCGTTTCAGTTCAAGATCGTTTCATTTCTCATACTTAACCAAATTTTCACAAAAAATTTCCAAGACGATCTTGCCTAGAACGATCTTCTCAAGATCGTTTCATTTTCTATTTCTCAAGATCGTTTCATTTCTTCGAAACCTAATACGATCTTCACCAAGATCGTTTCAATTTCTAGACTTAACCAAATTTCATCAAAATCCTAAGAACGATCTTACCTAGAACGATCTCACCCAGGACGATCTTATCAAGATCGTTTCACCAAGATATTCACAAGATCGTTCCAATTCCAAAAATCCAAAAAAAAAAAAAAAAAAAAAAAAAAGGGATAATTCATGAAGATTTAAAATTTGATAGCGTTAAAAATTTTAGGCCAATTTTCATCCGTTATCGACGCGGTTTTGGCGAAAATTTTTAGAAATTATCAAATTTTTCCTATGATCATGATATCCAAAGTTTACATGAAATTCTAAGTTTCGTGAGAACATATTTCGGCGGAAAAATTTGGAGGGAAACCTGAAGTACAAAATCTCCAAATTTCAATTTTAATTCTTTCACTTCAATTTCAATCACAATTACCTTTCATTTCATTTCACCCTTTGCTAAACAAAATGTCAAATCCTACCCTATCAAATTCAGTGAAAGACGATTTCGTCTTCATGTTGTTCGTCGAAACCTTATCCACGTCCTTGTCAAGTGATGAAGATATTGATTCATTCGGCTGCATCTGAAAATGTCAAGTTTCAAGAGGAAGTAGTCACGTTACAGGCTGAGAATGTCAAACTGAAAGAACAAATGATCTACTTTCAAACTGGGAATGATGAGTTGATGTCACAAGTTTCATCATTGGAAGCTCGTCTCTTGAAGGAAACAACTCTTGTTTCTCAAATAAAGTCTGAAGTGTCATCAATTTCCTTGTCTGATTTGAGTTCTTCAGTTGAAAAACAACTTGAGAAGATTGAAAGTCGAATTGCATCTTTCAAGTCGAAGTCTCTTGACACAAAAGTTGAAGCTCTTCTGAAACAATCGAGTAGTTCTCCTGTTTGCAAGATTGGTGATGTTCCAAAAACCCCCAACCGTAAAGTGTCTCAATTTACCAACTATGCCTTGGAAAAGGATAGAAGGTACTCTCAGAAGACAAACATTGATGGAACAAAGACTCTTATTCCATTCCTATCATTTGAAGACAACTCTCAGTTCATCTCCCAAGCAAAAGCTCAGTTGACAAAGACTAAGACAACGTCCTTTTATAAGCCTAAGTCAACTGAGTCAAGGATATTCAAATATTCACTATGGGAGTTATTTGATCTTGCACCAAAACCATTTGCAGTGCAAAAAGTGAATGTCCTTGCATCTCCACTGCGTCCACAAAAACTCAACTTTTCAACAACCTCGAGTTTTCACCCACCATGGACTGCAGATTCTATTCGTCGAATCGATGACACGTACATTTGGAATGCCAAGACAAAAACCGTTGGGCCTACACAAAAATGGGTCCCAAAGGCTGTTTGTAAGTAATTCGATGAATTGGCTTATACACATGTCAGTGTATAACCCGGGCTAAAGATGTTGTTTATTGGACTACTACTTCATAATGGTTGATTCCCCAGTTTCGACTTCAAAGAGACATGATGAACATGTAGCCACACATTCATCATGAGGGGAAGAAAGAGGATAATGAAGTCGAACAAGTTTGTTTGCTTTCTTGAATTTTGATGGGGAGAAAGAAGAATTCATCAGTTGAGGGGAAGAAAGATAAATTGTTGACTAAAGTGATCCCCAAATTATTCTTTGAAGATAGTTATCGCCAACGTGGTGGGTACGCCGCGAGTACACCCTATACATAAGCGTTGGTGGTACGCAAATATGATTGTTTGATTGAAGGGAAGTTTGTGATGAAAAAGATGTTTGTCCAAATGCTTCAAGAGAAAGATTCATTAATTAAGGGGAAGTATGACAAAGTTAAGATTGTCAAGAAGATGCTTTCATGTTCAAATCTAAAGAGCCAAGATCAAGTTTCCGTAATGCTCATACTCTGAGAAGTTCAAGACTTAAAGATACATCTTTAAGGTAAGTGCGAAGATTAAAGACGTAAAGCCAAGTTTGATGGAAGATCTTGAAGACAATGAGAAAGCTTCGAAGACCTTCATCAACAAATTCGTAATTATAGATGATATCGTGAATGAATTACATTTCAACACCAAGGGGAAGAATGTTAGAAATCCAAAAATTGTGTTAAAATGTAATTATTTTAACAATGGAAGGAGTATTAGTGAAAGTTAGTCTAGTGTATAAATACTCATTTCCATACCCAAAATTGTAAGCCTTTTCCCCATTTCTCTAATTAATCCCAATCATTCAACATAAATTCTCTCTGATCTTCATCTTCAACCTCCAAAACACACACTTCACCTTTTCACACACTAACTCCATTTTTGCACAAATCAAGCTCAAATTTCTTCTTAACAGTATCCATTGTCTTTGCAACATCAACATTGTCAACAACTTGATCACGATTGCTTGGCTCACCGACATCTCCGGTTCTGGTTTCTGGATCTTGAGCTTCTGGATCTTGATCATCTTGATCATCATCTCTTCTTCTTCTTGAAGACTAACCATCCTTGCATCCTAAAGCATCATTATATGCCCCTTGAGACAAGAATCGATCAAGTTTAGCTTCAAGAGAATGAACAAGTGTAACCATTTTGTCCATCTCTTGTTTGTGTTCTTCAGCCTGGGTACTTAATCTCTTCTCCGCAGCTGACAAACGAGAAGTTAACAGCTTCTTCTCAGAAACCACTCGATTCAACTGCACTAGTAAAGGCAATGCTGAACCTGAGCTCAAAGCTATGTTGGTGACAGCATCAGGTGGTGGCATCGTAGTCTGAAACAAAGGCATACGAGCACTTGTAGTAGTCCCTTGACGATGCATTTGTGGCCTTTGAAGTGGTGCCAACAAACGTTCCATAGCTGTAGAAACAGGAACCAAAGCCTGAGCTGGAGTAGAAAGAGGCCTTGAAGCCGGAATTGTTGGCTCTGGCTCAAAACAAACTGTAGACTCTTGAACTCTTGAATTCGTAACAGTTGTAGCCTGAGAAACAACCCTTGGATAAACACCATCCCTACGAATAGTGAACTTGGTTAACGACCTTTTCTCACCGACAGACGGACCTTGTGAAGTAGTAGACACCGATACCGGAACATCAGAAACTTAAGCTCTTAGAGCAGCAATTGATGGAGTATCACGTTAAACAGATGCATGAGACCTCTCCATAGCAGCTTCATATGCAGCAAAATCTCTATCAACTTCAGACTGAGAACATAGATGAGCTTGTAACTTCTCAACAGCGTCAATCCCTTTTCCTTGTCTTCTTCTTCGTTTAAGTGGTCTATCTGCATCTTCATCTTAAACCAAATCTTCAATAATCACTACACTCGGTTCAGAAGTACCAACATCATCTACGGAAACAGAAGTAGATGAAGGAACAAGATTTTCCAGATCATCAATATCTTCTACAAGAGCATCCATCTCCGAATCATGCTGTGGGACATCAGTGTACAAAGGAACATCATCTAGTCCCGCAAACTGATTTTCATCCTCCTCCTGAAGATTATCGTGATCCTGAACATCATTACCAGCAGCAGCAGCAACATCAACATTCAACAACTTGATCACGATTGCTTGGCTCACCGACATCTCCGGTTCTGGTTTCTGGATCTTGATCATCTTGATCATCATCTCTTCTTCTTCTTGAAGACTAACCATCCTTGCATCCTAAAGCATCATTATATGCCCCTTGAGACAAGAATCGATCAAGTTTAGCTTCAAGAGAATGAACAAGTGTAACCATTTTGTCCATCTCTTGTTTGTGTTCTTCAGCCTGGGTACTTAATCTCTTCTCCGCAGCTGACAAACGAGAAGTTAACAGCTTCTTCTCAGAAACCACTCGATTCAACTGCACTAGTAAAGGCAATGCTGAACCTGAGCTCAAAGCTATGTTGGTGACAGCATCAGGTGGTGGCATCGTAGTCTGAAACAAAGGCATACGAGCACTTGTAGTAGTCCCTTGACGATGCATTTGTGGCCTTTGAAGTGGTGCCAACAAACGTTCCATAGCTGTAGAAACAGGAACCAAAGCCTGAGCTGGAGTAGAAAGAGGCCTTGAAGCCGGAATTGTTGGCTCTGGCTCAAAACAAACTGTAGACTCTTGAACTCTTGAATTCGTAACAGTTGTAGCCTGAGAAACAACCCTTGGATAAACACCATCCCTACGAATAGTGAACTTGGTTAACGACCTTTTCTCACCGACAGACGGACCTTGTGAAGTAGTAGACACCGATACCGGAACATCAGAAACTTAAGCTCTTAGAGCAGCAATTGATGGAGTATCACGTTAAACAGATGCATGAGACCTCTCCATAGCAGCTTCATATGCAGCAAAATCTCTATCAACTTCAGACTGAGAACATAGATGAGCTTGTAACTTCTCAACAGCGTCAATCCCTTTTCCTTGTCTTCTTCTTCGTTTAAGTGGTCTATCTGCATCTTCATCTTAAACCAAATCTTCAATAATCACTACACTCGGTTCAGAAGTACCAACATCATCTACGGAAACAGAAGTAGATGAAGGAACAAGATTTTCCAGATCATCAATATCTTCTACAAGAGCATCCATCTCCGAATCATGCTGTGGGACATCAGTGTACAAAGGAACATCATCTAGTCCCGCAAACTGATTTTCATCCTCCTCCTGAAGATTATCGTGATCCTGAACATCATTACCAGCAGCAGCAGCAACATCAACATCAACAGGAACTTCATCCTCCCAACCTTCTCTTGGAGCCACATAGTTTAGATTAATCAAATGTCCAAACAAAGGTGGGTTATCAACATGGTTCGGATGTGGTTGATTATCCGGATGCTTCAACATCTCCGTGAATACCCCATTTGTAAGACGACCCAAATTGTGAGTATCTCCATCAAAAGGTAAATTCTCCGCTTGATGCCTAATGATAATCATCACAAATCTTGGAAACAGAAATAATTTCTTATCATTTCTGAATGCTCTCAACTGCCTAACAAAACTGTCAAATATGTAATGAGAAAAGCTGTAAGGCTTATTCAACACAAGAGCAACCAGTTGTGAAGCGGTCTGCATATTCATCTGATCATACCACGCACTACGATGACTTATAGACCTCAACAAGTAGTAGGCAAGCAATTTCCATTTGCCCCTAATGTTGGACTTTCGATATGGATGCACAATAGCACGAACATACCCCATACGTCGAATAGCACCGTCTACAAAGTCTTCAGCAAACTTTGTCGGACCTTGCTCATCTTCGACCGTCCCGAAGTCAAGAATAGTTCTCAACTCTCTCACAGAAAACTGAATACTGCGTCCCTGAACTGTAGTACGAATGACAGTATGACTACCCACTGTCACTAGCCTAGCTGAGTTCCAGAACTGACTAATCTTAATCAATGGAGGGTTCTCTGTAATGGCAAAACGAATACGCGAGCGAGCTAGATACTGTAGGACACCGTGATACTCTTCAGTACATCCTGACTGAGTAATGCTGATATCAATAGCATCATTGTGTTCCCTAACAAAGACGCGAGCACCTGCACCTTGTCCTGCCATATCTGCACAAAAATAAAAAGAAAACGAAAAAGAAAAACTTAATTAAAAATTAAAATTAAAACTGATCAACTTCGTGATGACGTCAGCACGAGGAACAAATCCTCTTCGTGTGACGTCAGCACGAGGAACAAATCCTCTTCGTGTGACGTCAGCACGAGGAACAAATCCTCTTCGTGTGACGTCAGCACGAGGAACAAATCCTCTTCGTGTGACGTCAGCACGAGGAACAAATCCTCTTCGTGTGACGTCAGCACGAGGAACAAATCCTCTTCGTGTGACGTCAGCACGAGGAACAAATCCTCTTCGTGTGACGTCAGCACGAGGAACAAATCCTCTTCGTGATGACGTCAGCACGAGGAACAAATCCTCTTCGTGTGACGTCAGCACGAGGAACTAAATCCTCTTCGTGTGACGTCAGCACGAGGAACAAATCCTCTTCGTGATGACGTCAGCACGAGGAACAAATCCTCTTCGTGTGACGTCAGCACGAGGAACTAAATCCTCTTCGTGTGACGTCAGCACGAGGAACAAATCCTCTTCGTGTGACGTCAGCACGAGGAACAAATCCTCTTCGTGTGACGTCAGCACGAGGAACTAAATCCTCTTCGTGTGACGTCAGCACGAGGAACAAATCCTCTTCGTGTGACGTCAGCACGAGGAACAAATCCTCTTCGTGTGACGTCAGCACGAGGAACAAATCCTCTTCGTGTGACGTCAGCACGAGGAACAAATCCTCTTCGTGTGACGTCAGCACGAGGAACAAATCCTCTTCGTGTGACGTCAGCACGAGGAACAAATCCTCTTCGTGTGACGTCAGCACGAGGAAAAATCTTTCTTATACACAAAAAATACTTCGTGATGACGTCAGCACGAGGAACAAATCCTCTTCGTGTGACGTCAGCACGAGCTGAACTTACTAACACGAAAATCATCTCCATATGATAATAAAATCGATTAAACTCAAAGTTTATATCAACTTGAACTTGATTTCATGAAGTTCATGCCCAGAAACTGAATTCGAAGACAACTTCGTGGAAACGAAGTTTTTCACGAAGTTCGTGTGAAAAGTGGCCGAAGCATATTTTCTTCAACTAATCTTGATTTTAAACATGTTAATTCAAACTTTTGTTAGATTTAAGGTGTACAAACATCACTTAATCCAATTTTAAGTCTAATTTTAGTTCAAATCATCAAAAACTGAAGATCTAAAATCAAGTTCGTCCACCATACTATTCATGCGAAGTCATAAGTCGAGATTTGGGCATTATAACGACTTAAATTCGATAAATTTCAAGTTTAAAACATCTGTAATCTATCCTAGATTGAATATATACCAACATATCAGGAAGATTAGAACGAAAACTATATGAAATTATCGAAAAGGGGGTCGGATGAATAGTGAGCACGAAGTCGCAAGTTCGTGTGGTAAATACGGAGGGTTAACATTCGTATAAAAGTAAAAACGAAATTGTAAAACCCGTATATATATTCAAGTCTTCGTGGGCCGGGCAGAAGTGATATCTTCGTGGGCTTCTTCGCAGAGTGATGTCTTCGTGGGCCGGGCAGAAGTGATATCTTCGTGGGCTTCTTCGCAGTCCTGCTGACATCAGCGCGAGGCTTGCTTACGTCAGCATGGACGAAGTTTGACTTAACCATTGACTTGCAAACTTCAAATTTTGTCAATTTTTCAAGAAATTTAATAAGAAAAAATTACAAAATTTTCAGAAAACATAAACCTGTAGACACTCGTTAATCCAAACCTGTATCTACTCGTAATATGAATTCTTACAGTCAAATCATCTGCGCTAACTTGTCATCAAAATAATGTATCAATTTAATCTTACATTATAATCTTGACATAAAAACAACCATTTCTTCATTCATGTCACCAAAATAATGTATCAATTTGATCTTACATTATAATCTTGACAAATAAACAACCATTTCTTCATTCATGTCACCAAAATAATGTATCAATTTGATCTTACATTATAATCTTGACAAATAAACAACCATTTCTTCATTCATGTCACCAAAATAATGTATCAAATTAATCTTACATTATAATCTTGACATAAAAACAACCATTTCTTCATTCATGTCACCAAAATAATGTATCAATTTAATCTTACATTATAATCTTGACATAAAAACAACCATTTCTTCATTCATGTCACCAAAATAATGTATCAATTTGATCTTACATTATAATCTTGACAAATAAACAACCATTTCTTCATTCATGTCACCAAAATAATGTATCAATTTGATCTTACATTATAATCTTGACAAATAAACAACCATTTCTTCATTCATGTCACCAAAATAATGTATCAATTTGATCTTACATTATAATCTTGACAAATAAACAACCATTTCTTCATTCATGTCACTAAAATAATGTATCAAATTAATCTTACATTATTTTCTTGACATATAAGAAATCATTTCTTCATTGATGATATGCAAACTTACACCAAAACAAATTCAATGTATATTACATATAAATCATCAATTGATCACACAATCAACCTATCACATTAAGTCTTAGGTTGTTGTTAAAAATTTAACGAATACAAAACCAATCATCCTTGTAGCAAAGATCATATCCCATGCCACATCGATGTTATTCATCCTTGGTGTTTGTAAGCAACTGATTTGTTGAAATTCTTCTGATATACCTGAAATTTGATATCTGTAACCTGCACACTTAACAAACTTCATCAAAAGCATCAAAATCAACAAATACACATAAGTATGAAAAGACAATCAAATACTTAACCTAGCAACTAATTAAAGGTCTAAGTCAAGGCCAAATCTTTGTCAAGCATACTTATCATCAAAAACATTTTCTAACCATAAGCAACTTATGTTTATATTAGAAAATCCATCTTTTAACCTACACTAAGCAACATGACTCATATAATCCACTAAGGACCATATAACTTCTAATGGAATCATTAGATGCTTATTAAATCTCTTGTGCAATAAGAACTAGTTTGACTCTACAAACTGACACCAATTGAAAAATAAAAAATAAAAATAAAAATAAAAATAAAAATAAAAATAAAAAATTCTAACACAACATTATTTATTTACAAGAAATCTAAGTTTCTGCTGATTAGATCAGATTAGCAATTACATAAGCCCACAGTTGAGAAATTGATCCCCTTATTATTAGTTATGAACAGTGATCCAACAATGATTACCGGTATGTTTGTCCTCTTAAACACTCGGTACTTCCAGTTTCCTTTTGGTTGTGACACTTTCATATTACTTGAGCCAAGGACAGTCACCATGTAACCTAGTAAGTTACTCATGCCACATTTTGGTTTGCGAACTTATGTGACCCACATTCAGATATACTTCCATAATCGACACAAGCACTAAAATAAAACGTATTCAGTATATATCCGAAAACTTCCTTGAACAAACCATGAGACACTTTTTAGATTGCACATTTATTGATTTTATCTTTTTGTGATTTCACTTTCATTCACTTTTGCATTTCTTTGCATTATGGAACCTGTGATTTTCTATGAGGGCCATGTAGCGAAATTTATAAATATACAAAGACACCCCGAGGAAATACTTGTCCGAATCTCAAAGACCACATTAGCCCTTAACTTGAATGCATTTCACAACAATTTCACATTATAACTAAATTTAACTTTCATGCTCATTACTTGTAGAAGTTTACACATATATATTGAACATATCCTATAATAAAGCTAGATCTTTCACAGAATTTAAGGACCAGATCTAATCATTACTGAAAAGCAAGTATTCTCAGCCATATATCTGAATATGTTTCCCACAAGAACATTGTATAAATTAACTTCAGATTTAAGGAAACCTTGGTACTTTGTGCCTACCGATACATCCTAAATTGTAATCACTGACTGAGCAGTTATATTACGATTAAGCAGGCTTAAAAGCTAAAGTTATCCTCACTTCTAATCGTCTTGAATGCATCAACTTAAATCTCTATCATCTATTTTTTTGATTTTCTCATTTTTCTCATTTTTTTATTTTTTATGACTAATTATATACAAACATAAAATTGACACTATTTTTCTATTTTTTATGACTCTAACTATTTACAGACATAAACAAAGACTCAAATAAAAATATACAAAAGTAGTTCTTTGAGAGACTTAATATGAATCCGCATTCTTCATACCATTGAGAAGAATCATCTTATCAAAGCGAGTCTTATCAAATGCTTTAGTGCACAAATCTGCCAGATTATTATAAGTTATAACTTTTTCCAAATGAATTAATTTCTTTTGGGCACAATCACGCAAGAAATGATGTCTAATATCAATATGCTTCGTGACTTTATGCATGACAGGATTGTTTGTAATGTCTATTGCTGACTTATTGTCTATTCTAATAGGAGTATCCAGAAAATCCATATCATAGTCTCGCAGTTGCTGCTGGATCCACAATACCTAAGAACAACAGCTTCCTGCAGCCATATACTCTGCCTCACACGAAGACTGAGCAACTGATGTCTTCTTCTTACACTGCCACGATACTAATCTCCCCCCTAAGAACTGACATCCTCCAGTCGTAGACTTCCTATCATTGTTACAACCTCCGAAATCTGACGTACCACCCATAGGATACCATAGACCAAGCCCTTGGTGATCCTTTAGGTAACGTATATGATTAGTTTTGATAAGGCACCCAAACCTTTTGTGGTTTAGGTTTGCCAAACTCATCCTTCAACATTAATGTTGTCCAATATCCGTCGCCCTTTGATTGAGCCTTGGATGAAGATGGTGTCATTGACTTGCTTGTATTCAATGAAAAGAAACGAACTTTAGGAGGTGAATTATGTGGTGAATGAATACCAAACCTAGGTTGACTCCCTAATCGATCATAGACCTTTGACACATTCTCATTATTATGAGGTGATGACCGATTTTGTTGGACATTTTTGGTCCTAGGTGAATTACTCCTATGAGGTGTTCGGGATCGAGTCGGACTTCCACTTTCATGATGACTATCCATGACATCTCGTAAATGACCTTGTCTCTTAGGAGTCTTAGATCTATTGCTAGGAACAACTGAAACTTTTGACTCCAATAATCTTGAGCTCTTATCATGATCCAAACTGTTAAGAAGTTTTACATAGTTTTGTGCATTTATATCATCAGGATGTCGTTTTACATAATCCTCATAATATTTATTTTTTATGACTCTAACTATTTACAGACATAAACAAAGACTCAAATAAAAATATACAAAAAATAATTATTTGACAGACTTAATATGAATCCTTATTCTTCATACCATTGAGAAGAATCATCTTATCAAAGCGAGTCTTATCAAATGCTTTAGTGCACAAATCTGCCAGATTATTATAAGTTATAACTTTTTCCAAATGAATTAATTTCTTTTGGGCACAATCACGCAAGAAATGATGTCTAATATCAATATGCTTCGTGACTTTATGCATGACAGGATTGTTTGTAATGTCTATTGCTGACTTATTGTCTATTCTAATAGGAGTATCCAGAAAATCCATATCATAGTCTCGCAGTTGCTGCTGGATCCACAATACCTAAGAACAACAGCTTCCTGCAGCCATATACTCTGCCTCACACGAAGACTGAGCAACTGATGTCTTCTTCTTACACTGCCACGATACTAATCTCCCCCCTAAGAACTGACATCCTCCAGTCGTAGACTTCCTATCATTGTTACAACCTCCGAAATCTGACGTACCACCCATAGGATACCATAGACCAAGCCCTTGGTGATCCTTTAGGTAACGTATATGATTAGTTTTGATAAGGCACCCAAACCTTTTGTGGTTTAGGTTTGCCAAACTCATCCTTCAACATTAATGTTGTCCAATATCCGTCGCCCTTTGATTGAGCCTTGGATGAAGATGGTGTCATTGACTTGCTTGTATTCAATGAAAAGAAACGAACTTTAGGAGGTGAATTATGTGGTGAATGAATACCAAACCTAGGTTGACTCCCTAATCGATCATAGACCTTTGACACATTCTCATTATTATGAGGTGATGACCGATTTTGTTGGACATTTTTGGTCCTAGGTGAATTACTCCTATGAGGTGTTCGGGATCGAGTCGGACTTCCACTTTCATGATGACTATCCATGACATCTCGTAAATGACCTTGTCTCTTAGGAGTCTTAGATCTATTGCTAGGAACAACTGAAACTTTTGACTCCAATAATCTTGAGCTCTTATCATGATCCAAACTGTTAAGAAGTTTTACATAGTTTTGTGCATTTATATCATCAGGATGTCGTTTTGCATAATCCTCGTAATACTTCTTTTTATATGCACTCATAAACTCACTTGAACTAAACAACTCAACTAGCTTACCCTTCCATTTCCCTTCAGAAGATCGAATGTTATCCATAGACTTATTCTGAGATATATTCTTAGGATTCTTAACCTTCTTAAGAGGACAAATACTAGCAATATGACCTTTTTCCTTATATATATAACATGATTTATCACTATAATTCTTAGGTTGATCATATACTACTTCTGGGATTGGTATTCCATAAGCCTTCAATTCAGCAATTGTATTTAATCTTTCTATTGCTTCATCCATAGTGCGTACTGGTGTGAATGGTTCTATAACTCTTTCCTTATATGGAATTTGTTCTTCTAACCATTTTTCCTTGTCCTCTACGCACCATACTTTACTAATCTTAGATCTAGGTTTAATGCTAGTGATAGGTACATCTCTATTAAAGTATACTTCCTCACTCTCCTAAAGAGTATAATACATAACTTCATTAGTAGTAAAGTCTAGTTCAGTGTCAGCTTCAACTTCATTAACATTCAGATCAACCTTGTCTTTACTAAGATTTAACACCTTTAACTTCAATTTAGACACCATTCGACAAACATTAACTATTGAAAGCAATGAACAAGATACCATTTGATCTGCAGCCTTACAGTCTGCCATGTATGCGACAAAGTCTTCAGTCGACATACCTTCAAGTATCTCAAAATTCTTTATCTGTTCTTCTACACTCTTCAATGAATCTTCCTTGGACACACCTGAAGACTCAACTTTCTCTTCATTCATGACAATTGAAGACTTAACTTTCTCCTCAGAAGTCCTCACAGCAGTCATAAATTCACTCTCAGATCTGACAGTATCAGCAACCTTCTGAACATTCTGCTTCATAGCTTCTGATGCCCTTTCTTCACTTGTATACACATCATAGTTAAATGAATCAACAACTTCACTCGCCGCATTCGCATGGTCATCAAATATTTTGACCAAAAATGCATGATTCAAAGTATCATCAGCTTGTGTATCCCATTGATAAGTCCCATCTGGATTCTGAACAACTACAGTTTTCAACTCCATTAGCTGAGAAGTCACTGTCTGTTGTGGAGTAGCAGGATATGTTATCATGGCCTGAGTTTTCTGATAATTGGGTGTATTCATACCGCCTTGATTGTAGTTTTGCCTAGCTACAACGGTATTGTCAGCTTTCTTCTGACATTGGCACTCTCTGGGGAAATGACCAAATCCATCGCAATTATAGCACTTTACCTTGGATTTGTCAAACCCTTTTGTACAATTACCCAAGAATCTGCCAGTTCTCTGAGTAAATCTTTTGACCTTAATTGTCAACATAGCAAGCTACCATTGTAGATCTATTTCCTCTAAATCATCTGGATCTAATTGATTGTAGTCCTCATCAATCAAAGAAGGATCAGTAACTTTTCCATTAATATACACCCCATGAGCTGAACAGAAGGCAGAGTAGAGATTCATTCTACCTTCAGCAGAACTCATACTCTTAGACATGGAGTGAAATGACTGATCGTTACTCTTGACAATATGAGCAGAATTGTCATAAGCAACATAACCTGTAATACCATCTGCATCAACTATTGGTGTTGCTTCTGCACCACTTAGAAATGCATTGTTTCCTGAGCTAGAACTTGCTTAATGAACCGAAGAAGCATGATACAATGATGGATCTTGTGTAAAATCCGAGTGAGTATCCTTGATCCTTCTTTTCATTTCTCTATTCTTTAATTTTGAAACAATTCTATCAAAATCCCATGAACTATACTCCTTGTCATCTTGAAGGTGATGAACATACTCAGTCCATATCATGGGTAGAGAATCTAAAAACTAGTCCACTAGCTCAGTTTGAGGATAAACAACTTCAAAGTATGATAACTCAGTGGTCAAATGACTGAATCGAGCAATAATCTCATCAAGAGATTCTCCTTTCAGTCCATTAAATGCTTCATACTGGCGTTTGAGAAGCTTGATACAATTTCTCTTCAAGGTAGCATCGCCCTCACAGTACTTCTCTAAGGCATCCCATAACTCCTTTGAAGAAGTGTACTTCTTGAACAAATGTACACTTTCTTAAGGTAAATCCATAGTAAGTGTAGATAGAGCCTTGCCTTCAATGACATATCTTTTCTTTTCAACATCTGGCATGTCAGTATAAGTATACCTACCAATAACACCATTTTTCTCAAATGTTGGACAATTGAAACCCTGAGTGATCATAACCCACATATCAATATCATTTAGACGAACATAATCTTCAAATCGTCTTTTCCACATCCAATAATTTCCCATTCGGAACAGCTTTGGAGGTGTATTACCACGACCAACTTCATGATCATGCATAATAAGTTGATTGATAAGTGCGGTATTAAAAGAACTAACAGCAGCTGATAAACTAGCCATTTCGAATCCTTTTGAAAGAAAACTAAACGAAATGATTAATTTATATAAAATCACAAATTCGTGCAAAAGAAACGCGAAATTGTATCACGAATTCGTGCTGAGGTGGCACGAAGTTACAGTTCTTGTGACGTAAGCACAAAGAGTAACAGACTTCGTGCTGACGTATGCATGAAGTCGTATGAAGAACACGAAGAACGCACGAATTTAGATAAAATCGAATTGATTTGCAATCAATAGCAAATCACACGACCTTAAACCTTCTGGTTAACAACCTTAGGGCTCTGATACCACTTGAAAGGATCCCTATCGTCGTATTAAATCGTAATAAAGCGTGATTCGTTATGTCAAGAGTGCGGAATCCTCTTGAGATAACTAGATTGCTATTGTCTTTCATCAATTAATGAGTAATTAATCAACCTAAGGTATCACACAAAGCACGAGTTCGTGTAGGAGAAGCACGAGCAACAATTCGACTTAATTCGTCCAAATTCGTTACTAATTGCGTAAATTAGGCGTGTATTAATACTAGTTATGTTGTAGTTCGTGTGGGCTTGGACCATACACGAAGTTCCTTAAGTCCGATCCACCAAATCGCTAAGTCTACGTGCTGACGTCAGCACGAAGACGTTACAACGTGTTGCTGACGTCAGCACGAAGACGTTACAACGTGTTGCTGACGTCAGCATGAAGTTCGCTTATGTTGGACCTATTTTGCATTGTACATAACATCCAACCATCGTTTAAGTGTTTTACAACACTTTAACCTTGGCTCTACATCCTTGTACCTGCAAAACATTAAACATAACACACAAACATAACAAATAAATTTAAACATTAATCATATTGAAGTTCATATGTAATCATCAAATATAAACACATTGTCCTAAAGACATATTATTTCTTGATTACATAATGTTTACTAAACACAAAATAGTTAATCAAATCTATGTTGCTATTGTCTTTCATCAATTAATGAGTAATTAATCAACCTAAGGTATCACACAAAGCACGAGTTCGTGTAGGAGAAGCACGAGCAACAATTCGACTTAATTCGTCCAAATTCGTTACTAATTGCGTAAATTAGGCGTGTATTAATACTAGTTATGTTGTAGTTCGTGTGGGCTTGGACCATACACGAAGTTCCTTAAGTCCGATCCACCAAATCGCTAAGTCTACGTGCTGACGTCAGCATGAAGTTCGCTTATGTTGGACCTATTTTGCATTGTACATAACATCCAACCATCGTTTAAGTGTTTTACAACACTTTAACCTTGGCTCTACATCCTTGTACCTGCAAAACATTAAACATAACACACAAACATAACAAATAAATTTAAACATTAATCATATTGAAGTTCATATGTAATCATCAAATATAAACACATTGTCCTAAAGACATATTATTTCTTGATTACATAATGTTTACTAAACACAAAATAGTTAATCAAATCTATGTTGCTATTGTCACACGAATCTTCATCTACAAAGAGTGACTACACCTCGATCAGTAAACAAAAACACTCGTGATGCTGATCTATTCAACTTTAAGCCCATTTCAGAAGATGCTGCTAGACTCCAGAATAAGCATGAGAAAGATCAGTATGATCATTATCTGCAGCACCGATCTCATCCATCCAAGATAGTTGATGTTGAAGTTGTAAAGGAGGATGGACTGAGATTGTTTGATCTGGTTGTTAAAAGGGAAGGTAGAGCTGCTGAAGAGTACAAGCAGGTTTCAGTTCACGCATTTGGGTGGACTGAACACAAGGAGATGATTCCCATCCTGAAATCAAAACCCAAGTCACATCAGATTAGAGCTTTCATGCAGAGAATTAGATGGTGGAAAAGGTTGAAATGGAAGGAAGGCTTCTCCTCCTCTGAAGAGAAAAGCTTCTGAAGCTCCTTCTGGCTCAAGGCCTTCGATGAAGTGATCTCATTCAGATTTATCATGTACTTGTAATTATTTTTCATTTTGCAAACTGTAACACTTACTCCAGATTTGTATATATATGTTACAAGTTGTACTCATATAAGTACATGATAAGTTTAAGTTAGAAAAACACAATGAAATTTTTCTAAGGCATCAATGATCTATAAGATGACCTCATAAAATATTTTATACTTAAACAAAAACTTGCATTTCGGACTCACAAACTTGTATAGATACAAGTCTGAGATGCATGCGCTATTTCAGAAAAAAAAATAGGGGAATTTGTTAGGTCGAAAATCGACTAAGTATAATTTGTCCAGAAATAGCTTGAAGTTCAGTGAAGACTTGTACAGAATTCTGAGCCGCCTCAGAATTACCTCACTGAAGCTTCACTTTAGTTCAGATCAAGATAAAACTGAAAGCATTCATTCTGAAGTCAAAGACTGAAGACTGAAGAAGGGAATCATCTCAGAAGAAGAGCAAAGAGTGATTCCACCTGATCGAAGACTGAAGCATCTCAGTGTAAAGTACTTACTACACTTTACACTGATTACGAGGAAGTCTTTTTGTACTTTATCCTCCTTTGTCCGGTTTATAACATTATACCTGGTAAAGTAAAGGATGAAGTAAAAGGTTAGACATAGAGATTGTAAAGTCACATCAAAGTGACTTTCACACAAAACCTTAAACAATCATGTTTAGGATTTGACTTACAAATCCTTAAATGCTTCCAACCATATTTATACGGCTTTAGTCCACGTCAACTGGATTTTGCCTATAAATATAAGACTTCTCACATATTGCAAAGTGCTCGGAACTTTAGCATTGAAACTTGTAAGGTATACTCTAAGTAATTCTTACGAGTATTTCAAAGTTATTAGATCACTAGTATTTCAAGGTTGTTTAGATATTTACATTCGTGTTTAGCTTTGGAAAAAAAAAGGGTAAATGGGTGGGAACCCTCTGGTCCCATGTACCGAATTGGTACCATGCCTCACTACCGCATAGAGACATCCCGTTGACTCCCCAGGGCGTAGGTGGGAATAACGAATACTTGGGTTGCGCCAAGATTCGAACCCGCGCCTTACAGACTCCTAGTACCCTTGTGAAGGGGGCGGTGGCCACTGGGCTACTAACCCAGTGGTTACGTATCTTTGTTCCGCAACAACCTTTGTAATTTATTTAACATAATTAATAAATTACATTTGAAAAGTATTTTGTGTCTCAATGCTACATACTTGATTATATATATTACTTATATAGTTTCAACACTTAGTTTCTTGTCATTTACATTATTGCATTCTTTATTATTTATCCATACTCTGGATCACATTCTGAACTGATCTTATTCTAGATCAGAATTGCTTGCCAATCGGGTTTAATCATCTATATTTGGGACTCACATTCCATGATAGCACCAACAATCCGCTAGTATAATACACAACATACTGGCATCTTTGGCATCAAGTGCACCAAGATCTTTGATTTGTTCTCTGGCTAGTTTCTGGTCTACAATTCTCTTTCTTTATCTTTGATCAAGTGCACGACCAATGGCATCAAGTCTCCTGGAATCACTTTCAGACACTAGAGGAAGTACATCTTTTCTGCCAATTTCAAGCATACTGACATCATTTTCAGTTGCATTCTTCGTTGTTTCAGTTGATGTCACAAGGCCAGTTTCACTTGCTTCAATTGCTTTGCCTTTGCCCTTGTTGACATTCCCCCTATATTCATCATCTTCAATAACTTGCTGACCAGCATCAGTACTGGCAGCACTTGTACCCGATTGCCTTGCAACCACTATTTGTTTCCCATATGGGCCAGATTCAAGGACTGCAACTGATATTTCCCCCTTGGAAGCATTTAGGACTTGTTGAATAGCTTCCCAGTCATTAGGGGAACTGGGAAGGTTGCCTAGAGGTTGCCACGACTGGCTATCCTTGCATTGTTTAACGTAGATGAGATCATACGCATAGACCTCCATAGATGGTTGACTTCTCTAGACTGGGTCAACACATTATCAGCAGTTTGTGTCTAACCAGTTTTGAGATCTGTTAGAAATATAAATATGGTGTTAAATTGTAATATCTAGTATTGGATGGAGTATTAGAGTTAAGTTAGTGATTAGTATAAATACCCCTCCATAATTTACTTGTAAATAAGCCTTTAATCATAATTTCCATACATCTTTCTCTCTAAGATATTTTCTCTCTCTAACTCCATCTTCCACCTCCCACCAACTTCACACACTAAAACACACACTAAACCCTAAATCCTCCATTAAACCTTCAATTAAGCTCATTTATATTCATTTCAATTGGTATCAGAGCAAAATCAGTTCACCCGAGCGATCCGTAATCACATTTAGAAGCTGATTTTGCGTTTTATCTCGAAGTTTGAGCTTAATTTTCATTCTGATTTTTCTGTTACAGTTTGAATTGAGGCTGATTTGAGATTCTGAGCATTGATTAAAGGTGGATTATTGTTTAATTTGATTAATCAAATGACTGTGTTCGAGTTTGAGATCAAGACACATTGGATAAATCATTTTGAATTTTGATCTCGTAACTTCCGCCATTAATGTCCACTGAGTTTTCACTAATGTTTTCATAACCGGACCGGAAGGCGAACCGGTCTCCTTACTGGTCACTGGTCGGATCGGCCGAATTGGTCGGACCGGATTAAAGAACCGGATAACATCATAAATCATATATAATATATGTAAATAACATAGAAAATACATTACCTAGAATCAAAGAAAAAAAATTAGAAAACAAAATTATACCTTAGAAACGTCAATTCAATGAATAAAATTATAAGTAAGAATATACTACGTATTTGAGATAACACAGGCACTGAGTGTTGAACATTGAGAATCTCAAGGACCATTTTTATATTTAACATTAACAATTAACATAGTAAAATAATACGGACCTTTTGAAAAAAAAACTTATTAATAAATTCAACCCCATCACTCACTAAAAATTCACTGTCACCCACATCTCCCAACGGTGACTTTTACAAACCCCCTCGCCGTTGGCTGAAAGTAAGCCGTCGTTTTCGCTTAAACACAACAAATCACATTTCTAAACTAGTAAACTCTCACATACAGTTCTAAACTCGAAGCTTCCAGTCAAATCAACGTCGGTGAAACAAGATCCATCAAAACACCGCCAACAATCATTCCTCTCCTTCAAGATCCGGTGAAGCTGTAATGCTTCCGACCTTACTAAGAACTTGTTTTACTTCTTCGCGTTAAATACAACTGCAGATGCACTAGAGGTGTACACCCAAGTCAAAGAAAGTCAAAAGCCGGATCGCCGGTTTTCCGGATCAGCCACCGGTTTCCGGCTCAACCGGCTGGTCAGCTGCAGATCTGGTTCGAAACCATAAACCGGATCGTTAAAAGTTCTGGGTCCCGGCTCGACCGATCCAACCGACCGGTCCGGTCCTGTCGTGAAAACACTAGTTTTCACATTGATAGTCTACATAAGTCAAAAAGAAGAAAAGTTATGTACTCAACAGTACACTTCTCGTGAAGGCAGTTTAGGCTCTTAGGAATAAGGCGTTTCTTCCATGTGGCACGCCCAAAAAGTATGTGGAACGCCCCGGGAACGCCCCAAGAATGCCCGCTACACCGCCCCAGGGGCGTTCCGGGCAAAAATATTCTCCACCCCGTTCGATTTTGGACGCTACTCACTTCCTCTTTTCCTTTGACTTTATAGTAGAAGAAGCAATCAATCATGACTTGATAGGATGACATGTGGCAAAGTGGGACCATGAAAATGGGGGTTATGGGGAACCCCTCACTCCAAGGGGAACTCCCATTACCAAAGGAACTCCATGTGTCAACCATATAGCAAAAATGGGGTTTCTAAGAACCCCTCACTACTCATAGCCTTAGAGATATGACAATTTCTTTTCATTTTTAATTACATTTATTAAAAAAAAAATAATAGAAAAAAGAAGAAAATCAACAACTAAAGTTTCTTGAACTTCTCTCTTCGATCTCTTCTCGTTTTGCATCGATTCAATCGGAAATCATAAGGTTTCATTCGCGGTGAAATACTGATCCTTTTCGTCTTTTCAATTTTTGTGAAAGTTTCAAGTCCTAATTCGAAGAAACGAGCAAGATATCTCGATTTTTCATTTTCCGGCGAGTTTACATCTTTTCCGGCGAACTTCAAAACTGAAATTCTTTAGTGAGGGTTTGTTCGGAAGTTGATTGTGAGTATTTTAGTTCAACTTTTGTGGTTTGATTCGAAGTATTGGCGAAGATATTGTGGTTTTAAGTTTTCCGGCGAAAACCGTTTTTCCGGCCACCGTGTTGTGGTCTGCAAATCACATTTACCGGCCACCTTGTCTTCATCATTTGCCGACCTTGTCGATCAACCAACTCACAAAACCATATCTCGTGTTTGCAGACTTGACCATTTCACCCTTTGGCCGAAGTAACAAAAACTGCCATTTGCAGACCAAACTCGTCTGCAAACTCGACCTTTCACCCGAGTCACCAATTACTCTTGTTTACAGACCAAGCCGATCACCATTACTCGTGTTTGCCGACTTACTTAATCAAAGCTCGCATTTACAGACTTGATCAAAACTCGTGTTTGCCGAAGTGGAGTCACGACCAGAAATCGAAACCTCGCATTTGCAGACTTTGTGTTGCCGAAGTCGTTCTCAAATCCCCGCATTTACAGACTTGACCGCTCATTACCCGCATTTACAGACCAAATTGGTCTGTAAATCACCTTTTTCACACCAAATCAAACCAAGTCTTCCAAAACCCCCCATTTACCGACCAAGTTGCTTGACTATTCTCTCATATCGACCCAAACATTCCAAAATCTGCATTTACCGACCTTAATCGTCTGCAAATCTTTCATTTCATCCAAAACCCCCATTTACAAACGTTTTTCGTCTGCAAATCGACCAAAATTTTCAAAACTTTTTCCACTCATTTTTCACCCCTTTCCCACTCTTTGTGTGAAAATTTAGAGAAATTTTTTTGAAAACCCCGATTTACAGACGTTTATCGTCTGTAAATAGCACTTTCATTTTTCAAGACTTGAATTTTGGCTGTGAGTTGTACTTGCTTGTTCGTCAGTGTTTCTCGACTGTCATATTTTCTTTGAGTGAACAGTGTGCTTAAGAAAGAAAGAAATAACAGAAGCCTTGGTTTGTGAGAGATACAAAGAGTGTTATCATTCAAAGAGATATTTGTTGTGTTTGCTTGAGTATTTATTTACTCGGTTAATCGGTTGTTTTTCTGTGTTACGTTCAGAAAGAAAGGGTGACTTTTGTTTCGGTTGAAAAAGAAAGAGAACTATCAAGTGTGTCATGTATTCAAAAGAAAGTTCACGTGAATATACAAAATGTGCTGTCAATTGTAGTGATAAAGTGAGTTGTCTTTTAAAAGTGGTCAAATGTACTGTACACGCGTTTGATAACGTGTAGCAGTGAAGTCATCGTAGTGTCTTAATTGTGTGTAGAGTTCAAAGTGACTTTTACTTTACACGCGTTTTGTGGTGTCACTTTCTCAATCTTGTTCTCTAAATTTTTTTTTTAGGTGTCATTACTTTAACTGAGTTAATATTGTGGTGTCATTATTCTGAGATCACGTGGTCCATTTTAATACTGGTGCTCAATTTGAATTGTCAAACATCCAAATTTGTTCATTGGTACTAGTAGTGTTCCCGTTTTCCAGCATTCAATTTTATTTGAATATCCTTTCAAATTTTGATTTTCTTTAATTGCTTATTATTTAGGCTGAATTGTTTTTGTGGACCAAAAACAAAATTAGAGTTATAGGTTCTTTGGGCTGGAATAATTTTTGGACTACATATTGTTTAAGTGGTTGAACTAGGAGATAAGTAATTGGGCTGATTTTTTTTTTTTTGAACTAAACTTTGTTTGGGCCAAGAATTTGTATTGACTTAGTTATTGGGCTTACATTTTTAAATTATTTTGGACTAAAAGTTTGTTTAGGCCAAGAGTTCTCACTGGTCTTTAAAATTGGGCTAACTTTTTAGGATCTTGTTTTGCGTTGTTCTTTTTTTTTTGGCTATCATCAAGTATTATTCCAAAATGTCAACCAAAAAAATAAAGCTTAAACCAAGCATGCAGTCATATCATTTTCATAACCGTAAAGAATGTTCATGTTTTCGAGGAAATAATCATGCTTGTGTTGTTCAAATGTATCAAAGGTATGTGGAATGTTACGAGAAATTCAGAGAGCATGTTAAGGAACATGAGAGTCTGAAATCTGTTAATGACCAACTCAACTCTGAAAACAAAAAGCTATACTCTTTTAATGCTCTCCGTTTGTCTACCATGGAAACTCTTCAAACTGAAGTTGACCAACTCAAATGTAAGAATGAAACGCTCAAATCTACAACTGATCACATTTTGTCACTCATGGAAAGTTTTCAAAAAGAAAATGATCAGTTGCAATCAAAGATTTCCAAATTAACAAAGAACGTGTTTGGCAACAAAAGATTTCTAAGCTTAACCATGAGTTGTGAAACAAGTCCACCCTTTTTGAGAGCAAAGTTGAATAAGAAAGAACACATTTTTGTGCTCAAATCACGTGTCTTGAAGACAAGTGTTCACAACTTCAGTCAAACAAAACATTTTTGACAAAAAGAATCTCTGACCTTGAGACCGAATTGCAAACACGTCCTGTAACTGTGAATTCTTCTGTGAAAACGAACGGTGACGATGAACTTTATGAATGTGTTGAGACTAACGAGTGCTCAACCCAGCCTGATCCTGATTTTGTTTGTGCCAAGATTGAGGTGTCCAAAAGTTTTCCAAAATCAAAACCTAACGTTGTTGTTCCAAAGAGGGTTTACACGGGTAAATCTTCAAAACCGTTTGAAAGAAAGGTCTCTCAATTTACTAATTACTCTTTGCAAAAAGGTAAGAAGTATTCTAAGAAACCTATTTTTGATGGAACAGCTACTTGTGTTTCTTTTCTATCATTCGAGGATAATTCTTCACACATTTCTCAAGCAAAATCTCAGTTGACTAACTCAAAATGGATATCGATTTCAAAAGATAAGTCAACTGAGTCAAAATCATTCAAATATTCATTTTCTGAACTTTTTGATCTTGCACCAAAACCTGTGAAAGCAGTTGTGCAAAAAGTGAATGATTTTGCTTCGAAAAATCATTTTTCAAATCAATCTCAGAAGATTGACAAGTTTTCAACGAAATCAAATGATTTTTCACCGTTGCTTCCACGAAAACTCTTTTCAACTAAACCACCGGGTTTTAGTTCTCCGTGGAATGCAACTTCTATTCATCAAATCGATGACACTTACATTTGGACTTTCAAAGAGTCAAAAACCATTGGGCCCAATTTCAAATTCAAAGTGATTTGATGAATAAATGGTTTATGCACACATCAGTGTATAACCCGTGCTAAAACTGTTTTTGAAATTTCTTTATTTTTGGAAAAATACAAAAAGATTGTATTTTTCTTATTTTTGAAAAATCCAAAAAGATATTTCTCTTTTAATCACTTTTATTTACCTTGTTTTTTTTTTAGTTTCTCATAAAGTATTAGGATGAGATGCAAGACATCGAACGCCTTTGTGTACTGCCTTTGTAGTCTCATCTTTAATCTTTGTGAGCAACTTTCAAACTTTTTACTCACCCTTTATATGCAAAAACTTTGTTCAAATAATGCATATTTTTAGGGGGAGTTTGTTTATTAAACCAAAACTTCCAAGTGTTTAAACTCATTTTGTCATTTTATAAACACCTTGGATGCTTTTCAAACCAATTTTCGATCATATTTAAAGAAGTTCGGTGTTAGATTTGCACACGAGAGATTAGGCCACTCATAAAAACTCCATGATCTTGTCATCGCCGATGAGATCTAACCCCGGAGTTATATTCTCAATTCTAGATTGTGAGGGTATATGAGTGTGATGATGTTTGTGCAAATAGGACATGAGGGAGTAGTCGAAAAGTGAGAGGTTACGGTGAAAAAGATGATGTGAGAAAGGGCTAAAAGAAATGAAAGCCCTCCCCTAAATTCTCAAAAGCCGGGTCAACACATTTCTATCGGATTTCATTTGTTGATTTCTTGATATTGAAGAAGTCTTCATGGACCCAGTGAAGCAATGCACATCTTTACCTAACCACTCAAGTGTTTCTTAACAAATGCTTGTTTTATTCTCATGGAGATTTTCACATTTCTATCGACTCTTCATTTGGAAGATGTTGATATTGAAAACGGGAGACACTCTGCTCCGGTCCCCGACTTCATTTGATCACTATTGAGTCTAGAGCGTACTTGAAATATCTTTTCTTTGCCTATGACACAATGCGTCTTTATATGTCTTTGTGACATTGCATATATTTGTGATATAGCCGGAACATTCGTAGTGATATCATATTTTTGATATTCCACGATGATCGAATGGAAATCCTACCAATGCTAACATCATTTCCAACGTTGAACGTAGGTCTCACATTTTCATTTTATGAATTTGTTGAGTTAACGAGAAGTCTATGTGACCTCGGATTTATTTCCCAAAAGTCTTTGAGGATAGTAAGACATGGTTATTGAACGCCTTTGTGTACTGACCATGAATTACATTCTTTAAAGCAATCAATCGGTTGAAAAGCCATAGACCGAACCATTTAGAGATAAGCTTTGTGCATTTCTCGATGATAATGGGAAGTCCTAAAAATAGCAATCGTATTTTTAGGCCACACCATTAATCCTTTTGATTTTTGGTCGTGTCAACGGATCATTTTTATCCAGGTTTCATTTCTCTTCACACAAACACAAAGAACACAAACACCATATTAAAATATTTTTCCAACAACGCAACCTCAACTTCTAGTTCACCAATAGGTTCATTGGGAATTGGGAATTGGGTTGGGTTAATTTGCTTGTTGTTTGTTGTCATCTACCGTTTATGCTATCAATCATTATTGTATGATGAACACGTTTCACATATTCATCATAAGGGGAGAAATGAGTAAATGATTGATAAATAGAATTCAAGGTTTTAGGTAGAATTTGTTTGGTAGATTTTCTTTGAGGATGTTGGTATTGTTTGGTTGTTCAAAGTATTATTAGTTTAGGTGAAGGGAATGAATAATTATCTTCATAAGTTGAAAGGATAGTGTCGAGATTGAGAATATTCAAGAAGATTTTAGTTTTGGAAAGTACATGGTCGATAGTGGAAAGATTAATTGAATAATTGACCTTCGTTTGATGATTATAAGAGTTTGAGTTAGAATAATGTTTTGAGAAAAGATGAAAAGTTTGAGATTGATGGAATTTGTCCTTTTGTTGATACTTAAAGAAGATTATTAATTTGCATAGTTAAGTTCATTCGTTATTTGAAGAGATTGTTCATTTGAGGGGGAGCAAGAGTAAACTCATGAATTGTTAAATTTGTTCTGAAATGATTGTTTGTTTGAGGGGCAGCAAGAAATCGAGTGCTCCAAGATGATTGTTGATTCAGAGACAAGTTAGACAAAGAATTGATGTTTTAAAGTCAAAATCATTTTTCCACATTCCAAAAACCAAGATTCCGCGTTGCCAAGAGAATTCAATGATAACCAAGCTTCCGCACTCCAAAAGAATTAAAAGAATTCAAAGTTATAACCAAGCTTCCGCATCCCAAAAGAATTCAAAGAACTCAAGTTCAAAACCAAGCTTCCGCATGCTACCCTAAATGTTAAGTTACTTTTCCAAGCAACATCAAGTTGAAATCAACTTTCAAAAGTTCAAGTTGTGAAAGCTCAAAAGCTACAAAGATTTCAAAGATGCTTCCAAAGTATTCAAAGTTGCAAGAGAAGATCAAGTTTCAAAGAGTCATCATCAAATATATATGTTTGTTGAGAAGATTCGAAGTCAAGATTGATACAAGACGTTGAAGACAATGAGAAAGCTTCAAAGTCCACTCAACATTGAAGATTTTCAACAATGAGCTCATCATGTTTATTTAAAGACCGAAGACGATGCAACATTACAATTCAACACCAAGGGGGAGATTGTTAGAAATATAAATATGGTGTTAAATTGTACTATCTAGTATTGGATGGGGTATTAGAGTTAAGTTAGTGATTAGTATAAATACCCCTCCATAACTTACTTGTAAATAAGCCTTTAATCATAATTTCCATACATCCTTCTCTCTAAGATATTCTCTCTCTCTAACTCCATCTTCCACCTCCCACCAACTTCACACACTAAAACACACACTAAACCCTAAATCCTCCATTAAACCTTCAATTAAGCTCATTTCTATTCGTTTCAAGATCCTTAAGTAATTGTGCATCCTCTAGAGAAAGACCATTAGTCTTCTTACCTTGTTGATTGTCCTTTAACTTTCCCACTTTAGTGACCAGATTGTTGATAGCAGTTGTGTGGAAAAATACTTCAGTTGTTAGGGAGTCCAGACTGCTTCTCAACTGGCTGATCTCAGTTGTTATTGGGGTTAGATCAACACGAGGAGCAGCAATCTTGGTGATCCCAGACATCACCTTTTCAACCAGGGCAGCTTCTCTGGTTACCAAAGTATCTTCAATCTTCTGGCCAACTGAAGTAGCCATCTGCTGACCAAGCTCAACCACATTAGGGCCAGGTTTGTTCACAAGTTCCTGAACCTGCCTTTCAATCTCCTTCAAATCCACATCTAATGAGCGTACAGTTGTACATAACAGACTGGAGATGTTTGTGGACACCTTTGTTTGAGTAAGGTCAAAAGCCTCCTTCAGTGATAAAGAGATTGTGTTGCAGCTATTGACCAACTCATTGAGCTTGTGGAACACCAAGTCTTCATTTTGAGTGAATTTATTGATACCTAAATCGATAACTTTCTGATTTGGTTGGGTATCCTTGTTATAACTGGAGAAGGACTTGGTGTTTTTCTCAATTGTCTTATGAACATCCTCCACCCTTTTAATAAGGTTTTGGATGTCGGATTGAAATCAGACAAATTGAGTGTCCAGTGACGGAGGAGAAGGTGTCATTGGACCAGCAGCAAATGCAACTGGTGCAACTAGAGGAGGTAAACTGAAAGATTCCTCTTTAGTTGGAACTTCAGTTGAAGTAATAGAACCAACAGTGGGGTTTCAAATAATAAGAGTTTCAATGTATTGAACATGCTGAGAATGCTCAGGTGTGTTCAACGGCGGCGGTTGGGCAATGTGTCTATTTCTAGACACAAATAATGAAGAAATAAGGGAGGGAGTAGAAGTGGGTATGCTTTGTAGAGGAGATGAAAGTGAAATTGAAGCATCAGGAAGCAAGATAAGAAGATGAAGGGTCTTGTGCTTGTACAGAAGCATCAAGTATCTCTGTATCTGAAGCAGTTTCCTCAGAGTCAGAAGACTTAATTTGGAAATCACGTTCATCAACACCCATGTCTAGATCAATGAATGTTTCAGGTGGCTGAACTTGCTGTTCAAACTCCTGATGCACTTGGTCAGTTTCCTGAAGAGTAACATCAGTTATTGGCATAGTCATATTGACATCATCGCCGTGGATAGCGGTCACTGGGTTGCTTCAGTTATTACTGCTTTTTCCTCAGTTATAACTGCTCTTTCCTAAAGAGTTCATCAGTTCGTGCAATAGTAGTGTTAGAAGTTTGGTCATTCAAAGTTTGGGCAGACTCTAACTCTACTCTGGGTAGGGCTGACCCAGTATTCTCTTCACCACTTCCTCCTACAGAAACTGCGGAAGTGGTTGCTTGTAGGTTTTCCCTTTGACTATCTTCAGCATCCTGTTGGGAGGATACTGAAGGGTTGGCTTGGGTACTACTGTCAGTGGCTCGTACTGACTGAGGCCTAGGACGCTTTGTTATTTGAGCCTTTTGGATAACTGGAGAACCTATTGGGAGGTGTCTAGTTGCAATGTTAGACTATTGTTCATGCCCAACAACTGTCACAATACCAGCAGATGAACTGGTGGGTCCCTCATTGTTTTGAGGCCTGCCCAGTTGTCTTTCTGACTCACCTTGGATTGGTGCAATAGTTTTAGCGAATGCGAGTCGCATTCTTTCAGGAATATCTACCTCCCTTGGTTCAAACACAAGGGCGTCAAGATTCCTTAACAAATCTGGCACAGTGAAGAGAGACTGGGTATTTTTATACTCTTCACTGCCCAGTAGAAGTTTAAAACATAGAGATAGATACCTGGAGAAGGGATGCATAGTCCCTTGGAGCCCTTCAGTTTCTGTACAAGACTTCTGTACAGAATATCAACGAAAACCACTCTAAGTCCATTCCACAAGCAGTATGCCATTTCTTTTTGTGAGGAGTTGATCTGGTCCAGTCCACCAGAACTCCCACCCATGCTTTCCACCAGGTGCACGAAAAAATACCTCCAGGATGATGTGAGGCCTTTCATCATCATGGAGCCTTTTGTTTTTAGCACTCCATTTTCCAAACACTCAGTGTGTCCCATTTCAAGGAGTGTTTGTCTAAAGTTGATGTTTTATGGAAGGACAACTGGAGATTCCCCTTGTCTCCGGTAGTTGAGGTTCAGGGCCACCCTCAAGGTTTCCGCCGTAAGGATACACTGTACAGTTCCATCTTTAAAGTGAAAGAGATAGAGGAACCATCTGGAGCTAGGGTTGCAGTGTACCAAAACTCACATAAATAGTCATGAAACATTTTGCGTGGGATTGCAGTGAATTGGGGGCCAAGGGGAGAATCACGAAGAAACCTTTGGATTCTCCTAATCAAGGTGTTGGCCCCTTGAGTTCCTTGTAAACTAGCCATCGGATTGTTTGGATTTAATTTGATGAGGGCTGGATTAGAAGGAGCACCATCTGCCTTTTTGACATCTGGTGAGGGATTATAAGGGACGGTAAGTAGATTAACATCTCTACTTCTTGATGGTTTTGGTGCCATTTTAGTATGTGAATGTGAAAGTGAACGGAATTTGGGAATTAGGATTCTTGATTTAAAGAGCAGAGAATGAAATGAATCTATGATGATTGGGAGTAAATGAAGAAATGTGAAAAGAAGAAGTAAATGAAGTGAAGTAAATGTGGTGGTATTTATAAGGGATTAAAAACCCGAAGTAAATACAAAAAGAAATTTAATTTCCCCAATTTCCAAAATGATTTGATGTTTTTCAATTTTGAAAATTTGAAAATAAAATTTAATTTAATACGAAGTGCCAAGCATTAAATGCTACGACGGCTTGTATTCCCACGCGCCCACTACCTTTACACAATCCCCATAAAAAGTGCACATTATCTCAAAAATATCTTTGACACGTCAGCCGACGGTTAACACTCAAAAGGAAACACTCGAGTGCCATCACGTGTCATTAAAATTGACCAAAGTATTTCTAACGTTATGAAATCTGGTTGACTACCAGTTTTAGACACAAGACCAACATGGACACTGGAGGATTAATCTAGTGCCAGTTTCAACTGGAGAGTTCTCCAGTTACCATTTTTCAACAAAAACAATTTTGGTCAGAAAAATAAGTAAAGTCTTTTCCCCCTAGAATGGTGATCCATAAATCAATTAGTGCCAAGATAGTATCACTAAGGCGTTCGATAGCCTGGCGAGCAAAGATTATATGGACCTCCTCAACTGAAGAAACTCGCCAGTGTCACTGACGCGTTCATAACAAATTCTCCAGTTTTAAGGATTTAACATTCCCCGTTCGCTGATGAGATGTTTAAAAGTTTTCTCATCAAGAGGTTTTGTAAAAACATCAGCGAGCTGTTTGTCAGTAGGGATGAAATGAATTTCAATGTCTCCTTTCATAACATGATCACGAATGAAATGATACCTGATGTCAATATGCTTTGTCTTGGAGTGCATCATTGGGTTGTGAGATATGGCAATTACACTAGTGTTGTCACAAAAAATTGGTGTTCTTTTGTACTTTAGATCATATTCTAATAACTGGTTCTTAATCCAGAGAATCTGGGCACAACAACTGGCCGCAGAAATGTTCTCTGCCTCAGAAGTGGACATAGAGACTGACATCTGCTTCTTACTGGTCAAACTCACCAGTTTTCCTCCACGGAAGTGACAACCACCAGTTATAGATTTTCTATCTATCTTACAACCTGCATGATCTGAATAACCCATTAGATCTAGCCCAGAGCCTTTGGGATACCAAAGGCCAAAGCTAGGGCACCCTTTCAGGTATCTAAAAATACGCTTTACAGCTTGCAAATGTGATTCTTTTGGGTTAACCTGAAATCTGGAACATAGACATGTTGCAAACATTATATCTGGTCGACTTGCAGTTAAATACATCAGTGAACCTACCATACCACAGTATTCAGTTGTGTTCACTGGTTTGCCAATTGGGTCAAAATCCAAGTTTAAAGGTGCTGCAATTGGTGTGGTTTTAGATGGGATTGAATCATATTTGTACTTCTTTAACAAATCTCTGACATATTTTTTTGATTGATAAAAATACAATTTTCAGTTTGCTTAATCTAGAGACCTAAGAAAAATGGTAATTCACCCATTAAACCCATTTCATACTTAGATGACATGATTTTAGAAAACCTTTTACACATTGCATCATCAGTTGACCCAAATATAATGCCATCAACATAAATTTGTACCAATAAGATACTATCTTTCTCTCTTAAGATAAACAAGGTATTATCTATTGCACCACGTACAAAACCATTTTTGAAAAGATGTTTAGTTAAATAGTCATACCAGGCTCTTGGGGCTTGTCTTAGACCATACAATGCTTTGTTCAGTCTATATACCCAGTGAGGATGCTTCTCATTGATGAAGCCTGGAGTCGACTAAACATAGACTTCTTCATCCAAAGTTCCATTAAGGAACGCACTTTTGACGTCCATCTGGTAGACTTTGTACTGCAAATAAGCTGCATAAGCCAAGAAAATTCTTATGTCTTCAACTCTAGTAACTGGAGCAAAAGTCTCATCAAAGTCAACGCCCTCTACTTGACAATAGCCCTTGGCAACCAATCAAGCTTTGTTCTTAACAACATCGCCATCTTCATCCATCTTGTTTCGGTAGACCCATCTTATACCAATAGGTTCTTTATTTAACCCTGGTGGACAAGGAACAAGTTCCCAAACATTGTTCCTTTCTAACTGGATGAGCTTTTCTTGCATTGCTTCCACCCAGCTTGGATCTGCCATAGCCTCGTCAATCTTCTTCGGTTCAATCATTGATAGGAAGGTGACGTTCAAGCATTGTTCACTTGCGGCTCTTCTAGTCTGAACCCCACTAGATGGATTTCCAACAATCTGTTCGATTGGATGTGCTTTCGTCCATTTAGTGTATTGACTAGGGTTGTGTAATACCATATCAGTGCAAGTCACATGGGGATCCTCTTCAGGTGTAACTGGAGGATCATCCCAAACTATCTCAACATCATCATCTGAATCAGTGAGGTCATGATTGGATCATGAAATTCTTCAGTCAAAGGCATTTCTTGAAAAACTGGAGGAGTTTGAACTAGTGCTGATACTGGTGTGGCACGTACATCTGATCCAATCACCAATTTATCTGGTAAGTTGAAACTGATGGAGGGATAAAATGGCGTGTCACCTGGAGTCTTTTTTGTCTGAATAGGTTCCAAGTCTTTGTGACTGGAAACATCAACTGGTGAAACAACTGACTGATGAACTTGGTCACTTTCACCAAAGCTTATTGGAACGACTAGAGACACGTCAAGGCTTGGTCTCTTGTTGATTGCTTCATTGGATTCATCGAATGTGACATTAATTGTCTCATGAACCTTTTGAAGTCTATAAATATAAACTCTAAAGGCCTTTAGAATATTTGAATAGCCCAAAAATACACCTTCATCAGCTTTACATCGAACATGCCAAGCTGACTGAACTCATTTAGAATATAAACTGGACAACCAAATACATGGAAATATCCAATATTTGGTTTACGAGATCTTAGTACTTCATAAGCAGTCTTCCTATGTCTTTTGACATAAACTGACTGGTTTTGGCTGTGGCAAGCATTTGCAACTGCCTCAGCCCAAAAACTGGTGGGAAGACCAGATTCAGATAACATGCTTCTGGCTGCTTCTATCAGTGTACGATTATTTCTTTCCACAACTCCATTTTGCTATGGAGAATGTGCTGATGAGAAGTTTTGAGAGATGCTAGTGTCATTGCAGACGGATTCAAGAGTTTTGTTTTGAAACTCTGTACCATTATCAATTCTCAACTGACAAACTTTTCGAGTGTACTTGAGTTCATTTCTTCTGATGAGAGAGATGATTTCAGCAGCTGCATTACTCTTGGACCTGAGGAATACCAAACAATAGTATGTGGTGAATTCATCAACCACAACTAGAGTGTATTTCTTGCCAGCTCTAGTTTGAACATTCACTGGACTAAAAATATCCATATGTAGCATGTGAAGAGGTTCAGTGATACTAAATTTTTTTTCCTAGTCTTGAAACTGGCCCTTTTCTGCTTGTCCATCTCACACCCTGGACATGGCTTCTCTTTCTTGAATGAGATCAATGGTATCCCATCTGCCAGTTGTTTGCGAGACAACTTGTTGATATTTTTTAAATTAAGATGAGATAACCTTTTATGCCACAACCAGTTGGTGTCCTCATCACCCTTGGTATAAAAACATTGCTCTTTTGGAGAAGATTCCATATCCTTGATGTACACATTTCCTTTCTTTGGTGCAATCATCACCACTTTCCAATCCTGAGTAAATATGGTGCCTTGAGCAATATCGAACAATACCTTATATCCATCATCACAAAGTTGACTTACACTGATAAGGTTATATTTCAAACAATTAACAAATGCAACTCTGGTGAATTAGACTTGTCCATTATTGATTACACCATATCCTTCAGTCTTTCCATTCTGATCATTACCAAACGTCACTGCGGGTCCACCTTGGACAGTGAACTCTTCCAGTTGGGCTTACATCCGGTCATAGTTCGGCCAGCTGCGCTGTCCAGATACCATGTGTTCTTCTTTCGATCGCCCTGCACTACAAAAATGATTAGTTATTTTTGTGAACCCATCTTTTCTTGATGGGTTCACTGGACTCTCCCTCAAGAGTCTCAGTTGATTCTTATGGTGGTGAGCTGGAGTCTGAAACTGGAGCCTTTTTGTCCGTTCCAGCTTCAGGAGTAAAAACGAGTGGTACTTGATATTTGTTCCCCTTTTTCTTTTCAGATTTGGTTCCAGTTGAAACCTTTTGTTTTTGAACTTGGGGATTTTTAGAGTTTTGTTTCAAAACTGGAGAAGAAGAAGAAGAAGCTCCTTCCAGATTTTTAATTATGGCAGTGCAACTCCGAACCTACCTAGACAAAAGTTGGAGTTGACTGTCCAGTTTAAACAAAAGATCTTTTTCATTAGGGAACTGAAGAAAGTTCGTTAGCAATCGGAGTACTCCCACTTGTCAGCAGTTGATTTAGCAATCAAGCACTCATCTTTCTCTTTCTAAACTGACAAGAGTGCAATCTGGGCCTTAAGCTTATGGTACTTAGCTTTGTATTTTTCATCGGGCCGATTGAAAGTAGGGATAGTTGGACCAGTCTGATTGTTCGACTGACTAGACCTGCATTCCTATAGGAAATGACTTTTTTTACCACACTTATAGCAAGTAAGATTGGTCTTGTCCAGAGAGTTAGAGCTGGAAGCATTGTTGGAACCATTAAATCTATTAGATTTATGCTTAAACCTGTTAAAGGTTTTAGCAATCATGGCTACCAGGTCATCATTATCAGTTTCCTCACAATCATCAGTGATATCAGTGGTCAGGCCGGAGTTCAAGAAGTTGTTTAACATCTCCTTCATAGAATGTGACTGGACATTCTCAGCAGATATTAAGGCAGCACAAGGTTTCTCAGTTATGCTAGAAACCTTGGAACTCTGGGCATGGTTCAAGGCACCCTGCTCAGCCACCAGCCTTTGTGCATTGTTATCATCAGTGAATCTGAAGGCCCCATAAAGGGATGCAAGGGTGTAACTATGCATGGTCTTACCTTGTCTTAAGACAAGAACCATATGTGCCCATTTGGACAGAAGAATATCACAAAATTTGTCAAGGAGAATGTCCTTGTCTTTCTCTACACCTAGCCCTCTCAGTTGATTAATCATACTGGTAATCTGGTATAAGTACCAATCAGGTTTTCATTGGGTAAAGTAAAGAAGGATTCATAAACCTTTAAAGCAACTTTTCTGGTAAAGATGGTGTCATCACCTCCTTCAAACTGAAGGACTAACTCATCCCATATTGCCTTGGCCATGGGGAACAACACAAGTGTTGGGTGAAGGTCTTCAGGAACAGCCACAAGGATCATATTCTTGAGCTTGGTGTCCAAGTCAACAAGTCTACGAGATATGGGTACATGTGGTTCATATTTTAAGATATTCAACATATACCTATCTATCCCACCAAAATGCAAAAGCATTCTGGCTTTCCACGTACCAAAGGCCTCACTGTTACCATCGAATTTGGGAATAGGAGTGTTGGAATAATGTACGTGAACATGGTTAGAGGAGCTAGGATGAGGAGGAGGAGGAGGGTTATTAACATTTTGATTATGATTAGGGTTTGTATTATTAACATTTTCATCATTACCAAAACCATTCTCACCTTCAGTAGTAGTCATCTAAGCAGATCTAGATAATAAATGTATCTAACACTGCTCCGATACCACTTGTAAGTCCCAACTCACTAGATGGTACTAACTGAAGACACCCTATGTCGATGGTGAGGTAACTTTGCAATATCTATATTGAACTGGAGACGACCAGTTACAATATATATATATACCAGGTTGGTCAGATTACTTATAAAGTGACAATATAAGTAAAGTACAATGCAATAAGTAAATAACTAGTAAAGTAAATTGGTGAGACAATATGTAATATTCAATGTGTAATTTATTTATTAATGTTAAATAAATTACAAGGTTGTTGCAGAAACCAAGATAATACAAAAATGTAAATATCCTAACAAGCTATGAAATACAATTGATCTATACTTGGAAATCCTCTGAACAATCGAAACACTTAAAGTTGTGAGATGTTCCTTTTTGCGATTGAGAGAATATTGCACAAGTTCACCAAGAATATTGCAGAGTAAAATTTGCAAAATTCAACCTTTTTGGTGTTGTGCAAAGACCTCTATTTATAGGCAAAGGTTGACATTGGAATGTCAACTTTGCTGCACAAATATGGTTGAGAGCATTTAATGATTGATATTCAAATCCTTAGATATGCTTGATAAAGTAAAGCATAAAGCTACTTTATCCAACCTGCTTTCTGCACAATGTACTTTATACATGGATAATATGTATTATCCATGTAATAGTACAAAAAGCAAAAAGGTCTTCCTCGTAATCAGTGTAAAGGTTGTAAGGCTTTAAACTGAACATTCTCCAGTTTCGATCTGGGTAGAATGTCACTAGGCTTCGCTGCCATGAACATTCTCTATCTTCCACTTGTTGACTTCAACTTCAACTAGAATGCTTCAGGTCTTGATCAGATCTCAACTGGAGGGAAGCTCTAGTGGCATAACTGTACACTGGTCACTGGTCTTCACATATTTCTGGACAAATCTTTATGTCTCCAGATGCAACTAGAGACTGGCCAGTTTCATCAGTGAAACTGGTCCTAACAGAAGAAAGTTCGTTACGACCCACCTTAGCCATTTCTATCAAATACGAAGGAAAAAATTAAAGAAAGATGACTTACCTGAAGAATAATAAAAATTAGGGCAGAGTAGATGCAGTGATTGGGGAAATGATCGGATCGGCCTGGTGGGTGAAATAATGTATTTTTCCATTTTTGTTCATTTACCTTTCAGACCCTCGATAACTTTGAGTCTAACAAGACAACCCCCAACCGTCTATCTTATTATACTTAGGGGCTTGATGATATACCGTATATGAAGCTCTAACTCCGACATCAAAAGACCTTCGTATATCTGCTTAACAGGAACGACGCAACAGTCCCTGTAGGATAGACCTTCGGACTCAGTAATACCACGAAGCTCTTGGATGACTCTCCCGGGCTCCGGATATAAGCAGGGATCTCCTATAATTATTTAATCCCCTGTAAAAGGGAAGATATATCAAAGGTACGAATATTTCGGATAAGAGATCACAACAAATCTTCTTAAAAGATCAAAGATATCTCGAAGGAAGGAAAAGATTTACCCTAACTCCTTTTCCTCCTCTCCAAGTTTCTTAACCCCTATATATAGGGACGACTCTACACCCAAGGGAAGGCATTCACCCCTTGTAGAAAAACCATATATACTAAGGCGTAAAGCCGCATGTAGCCCTTTGAACGGAAGGCAATCGCCTACAGAACACCCCCAAAATCCACAAACCCTAAGGTCCGAGCTGCATACGATTCTTGGATCAAACAGCTGATCAAACTCAGTTTCTAGCCTAAGAGTTGGAGGCAAGCTATGGATGTCTGGAATGACTCTTGCCAAGTGCACATTACCAGATTTGTTATAGGCAGTTTGTTGTGCATCAATGGTTTTAGAAAAAGCATCATAATTTAGACTAGATGCTCTTATCTAGGATTTGATAACCTTTTGTTCTTTTTGCAAATCAAATTTCAATTTTTGGTTATCAATTTCCATTGCCTCATTTTTTAAAACTGACTCCTTAAGAGCCAACTAGACACTTTGTAAATCATTCAGTTGTGGTTTCAAATTATTATGCACAGTTAGAAATGTTTCTAATTATCTTTCACTGTTAGTTCTAATAGTTTCCACTAACAATAAATCACCATTGAGTGATTCAGTTATGGGTTAGATTGATTATCATAATCACAAACATTTTTCAAAATGATGTCAACCCATCTTCCAGTCATGACATCATCTTTCACCACAAGTTGCTGGTCTTCCAAGGCCATGAAACACATATCCCTAATCTCTTCATCATCATCAGATGAGTTAACAAAGTATTCCCATTTTCCTTTTGTTTGTGTCATCATGCACTTATTTTTCTCCTTTTCAAGGGCCAACAGGGAAATCTGGGCCTTAAGCTTTTTATATTTGGCTTTTTAGCTATCATCAGGCCGATTGTTATTAGGGACTTCATGGTTTGTTTTTGTTTGAGTATTTAAATTTATAACAATGTTGGACTAGTCATTATCTCAAAAACACACACACCTTAACGGACAGGGGAACCGATCAGATGTAGTATAGTTTAGTGATAAGAACATGATCGTTCGCAGGGACGCGTTGCTTTACCTAATCTAGTAGTATGTGTAATTCTAGGTTGTTGGGGTTGTCACGATTTCCTAACTAACTAATACTGAAAAGTAAATATCCGGTGTTACCGGGGCAGGCCGTTTCTGAAGAAACAACGTAAAATGATTGGAAAACCTAATAACAGTAATTAAATTAAAATACTTGTTTGGCATCTCTGATCTCATGGTACGACCAAATATCATCCTACCCGTTTGCTAGACTGTTGGAAACTTAATCACGGCTTAGATTCTCGTTAGATTCACTTTCCTAATTACTAGTGTTGTCGCTAAACTCACACTAACCTATAAACAATATCTCGTTAGATTCATTGTTTAAGCATTAATGACCTAGAGTTTGTGTTACTAAATCACCTTTTAGTTATCCAGCTCTTAAGCGATGGCCAGATAGTAATTATATCCGGTGACCACATTGCTCGTTTCCAAGTCAAAGGATCGCGTCTGACATTGTTAAGCATCATGTTATATTCATTCTAATTATTATGGTTCTGGATCCCTCGGTTACATGTGAATCACTTTTTACTCCTAGTTATTGGCGGACTACTTGTTTTCCATCTTTATGTATTAATCCTAGTGTATGATTATAGACCGATCATCAGAATTAAATCAATACATGCAGATATAGAACCGCTATTAATATGAAGAATTAGCAAAACATGGGTCTATGATAAACAGTAAAACACACTCCAACAGATTCCAACAAACAAAGAAAAACAATAAACGTCTACATGATCACATTGATCCGAACAAGTATTTAGCCTACTAGCCTGACATTATTAAAGGAATAACAAAGTCTGAAAAGATGAAAGACATTGTTTATCAAAAGAAAGTAAAGTAAAAGAGTAAATCTAGACCGCGGATAAAGATGGGAAGGCGTTAGAAGCTCCCAAACCTTCTTGAAATCTGTAACAACGAACTAGGGTTGAACATGGGGGGTCTAGGGCTGCTGAATCGGCTCTCTCTTAGGGTTTTGAGGGTTAGTTCGACTTAAATAGTGATTTAAGTCGGTTGCTGATCTGGGCCGCCCAGCGGCGCTGGGACTGGGCTTGATGAGGCCAGCGGCGCTGGTTGAATGGAGCGGCGCTCGTGACTTTTCAGCGGTGCTGGCATGGCTGCCAGCGGCGCTGGTAGCTGCTGTTACATCTCGTACTTCCTTGTTCGGCTCCCGAATCACCTCCTTGTGACTTGTAACTTAATAGGCTTCCTTCTTGAGTTACTTGATGTCATTTACCCTATCTTGCATCTTCCATGAACCTGCATAAACATACGACTCCATTAAGTACCGATTGTTCTGGAATATTAACTCATTTAGACATAGAAATGAAGCCTTTCGATTGGTGTTTTTATCACAAAATGGACGATCATCAAGACTGAGGGACCAGTTTGATTATTTGACTGACTAGATCTGCATTCCTTCATAAAGTGACCTTTCTTACCACACTTATAGCATGTAAAATTGGCTTTATCCAGAGAGTTGGAGCTGGAATCATTGTTGGAACCATTAAATCTGTTAGATTTATGCTTAAACATGTTGAAGGTTTTAGCAATCATGGCAACCAGATCATCATTGTCAGTTTCATCACAATCATCACTGATTTCAGTGGTCAAGCCAGAGTTTAAGAAACTACTTAACATCTATTTCATAGAGTGTGGTTGGACACTCTCAACACACATTAGAGCAACACAAGGTTTCTCATTGAAGCTACGAACTTTGGAACTCTGAGCATGGTTTTAAGCATCTTGCTCAGCCACCAATCTTGCTAAATTTTTAATGAATCCGAAGGCTCCATAGAGAGATGCAAGAGTGTGACTGTGCTGAGTCTTTCCTTGTCTTAAGACAAGTACCATGTTTGCCCATTCGGAAGGAAGAATATCACAAAACTTCTTAAGAAGAATATCCTTATCCTTCTTTACACGCGAGCCTCTCAGCTGATTAACGAGGCTAGTAAATCTGGTATAGGTCCCAGTTAAACTTTCATTGGGTAAACCAAAGAAGGATTCATACTTCTTGTTTAAAGAAACCTTTATGGTGACAACAGTGTCATCACCTCTTTCAAATTTAAGAACCAACTCATCCCACATTTCCTTGGCACCGGGGAACAACACAAGTGTTGGAATAAGCTCTTCACGAACAACCTCAAGGATCATGTTTTTAAGTCTGGTGTCCAAGTCCACTAGTCTGCGATCCTCATCAGACCAATGGTCTTCAGGCTTTTCCCTACTACGTCTTCTAGATCGAGTAGGGTCAAGAAGAGGACTAACCCCATGGGACATGGGTATATGTGGTCCATCCTTAAGGAATTTTAATATATACCTCTCTATCCCACCAAAATGCAGAAGCATTATGGCCTTCCATGTTGCAAAGGTCTCACTGTTTCCATCAAATTTGGGGACAAGAGTGTTAGAGTAGTGAACAGGACATGGTTAGGGGCAGGAGGAGAAGGAGGATTAGTATTAACATTTTGAACAGGCGGATTATTTATTTCATCTTGACCAGAACAATTCTCACCTTCAACAGTAGACATCGAAGCAGATCTAGGTAAGTATATTAGCTTCTGCTCTTATACCACTTGTAAGTCTCAACTCGAGAGATGGTACCACTGAAGACACCTCTATGTCGATGGTGAGATTACTTTGCAATATATACACCAAACGGGAGATGACGTGTTGCAGTGTATGTATACCAGGTTTGGTTAGTTTACTTAAAAAGGTGACAATAAGTAAATGACAATGCAATAAGTAAATACTTGTTAAGTAAATATGGTGAGTCGATATGTAATTTTTCAAGTGTAATTTATTTATTAACTTTAAATAAATTGCAAGGTTGTTGCGGAACCAAGATAATACAAAGATGTAAATATCCTAACAACCTATGAATACGATCGATCTAATACTTGAAAATTCTCTTTAACAATCGAAACACTTAAAGTTGTGAAATGTTCCTTTTTGTGATTGAGAGGATATTGCACAAGTTCACCAAGAATGCAAAGTCTGAATATGCAAAGTGTTTTCTTAGTTGTGCAAAGGCCTCTATTTATAGGCAAAGGTTGGTGTTGGGATCCCAACTTTGCCGTACAAATATGGTTGAGGGCATTTAGGGAAGTGTATTAAATTCCTTTGAAATGCTTGATAAAGTAAGACATAAAGTCACTTTATCCAACCTGCTTTATGTACTTTGTACTTTAATCAAAGACAATTGCTATTGTCCGGTTAATAGTACATAAAGCATAAAGGCCTTCCTCGTAATCCGCGTAAAGCTTTGTCAGTACTTTACACCGATGGTCTCCAGTCTTGATCTGGGTAAAACGTCCACTAGGCTTCGCTGCCATGAATGTTTTCTATCTTCCACTTGTTGTCCTTGACTTCAATTGGATGATTGTTGTATCTGATCAGATCTCAACTGGAGTGAAGTCTTCTGCGGCATCAACTGTACACTAACCACTGGAACTTCATATATTTCTAGACAAATCCACTTGACCTAACACTCTATATATATCCTTAGGCACAACTTGGTGATAACAACTCTAACATCTGGTGAACCACGCTTAGCTCCTTCAGTTGAAGCTGGCCTTGGTGTCACAACAGTATCCCTGGGAACATAAGGTCCATCAACCAATATGTCAGGCATGTCATTATCAATAGATTTAAGAAATAAGGACATTCTTCCCTTCCACCTACTAAAATCACTCTTATCAAACAGGGGTGGTCTGGTAGAAGAACCATTATCAGTATACATGGGTTGTGACATGTTTTAAACCAAAGTTACACAAATGAAAGGGATCAAGTTAAGTGTATTACAAAACCTCTGCTCTAATACCACCTGATAGGTCCCCAAGGAGATAACATGATGGTTTAAATGTCTCAAAGAGTTGTAAAGGGGGGGGGGGGTAAATACAACTTTTTCAACTTTTAATGCCAAAATATAAAGTGTTTAAACAACTTTGTTCATAACGAGTCTGGGTTGAATAAAGATTTAACATTAAAGCATAAACAACATAATATTAAGAATAATAAAGTATAGTGCAATCCAAAAAGAAAGTTCAAGCTGATTTCAACTTATTCCTTTTATTGATGAATAAACATAATTACAAGTAGATGTGGAACAAATTATCCTACAAATGTAACTATTTGGATGAATAGCAAATTACAACTCTGTTTATTATCTCTACTAGCCTAAGCTGAGTAAAACATAGATCAAGCTGATAGCTCTAATCGTTGTGAGAGTTAACGATATGAACTGCACACCTTTTTGAGTGTCTAAGGCAGGTTTATTTAGGCATCATTTATGACTTAGATGTCCTCCATTGTCTTCCACACGTCATGATCTAATGGCTTATGCATGATTAGTACCAGGTGATAGTGACATTGTCCTTTTTGTTTCCTATCTGCTTTCCAAGCACGATCAGCCACATGAGAATAAACACCTCATATAATGTTTACAATCACCAACTGTCACTCTAGAATGTCCTTTCTGATACTTATCCAGTTAGATGATGAATATACACAGTTGTATAAAAACATTAGAGAACTTGCAATACTCTAAATTGTAGTTGTACCTTTCAAGCTGACTCTAAGAACCAAGCTGACTTCCACCCATCAGCTTGGCCTTCTATCCTTGATCTTTATCTTCGACTTCAGACCAAGTGCTTATCTTGTATTTGATGCAGCTTAAATGATACCATCTTCTTATAAATACATTGAAGATGTTTAGGCTGACTCACTTGAATCAGTCCAAGCTGACTCAACTCCAAAAACAAAGACTTAAATATATCTGAAATTGTTTGTCATCTTCAAAACATCTTTTATTTGAGCAGCTTGACTCCAATAATTACATTCGATTCAAGAAATATCATTTCAATTTTAAACAAAACCGAAAATAAGTTTCACAAAACTTACACTTATATCACCAAAAGTAATACACTTTATGTTTGATCAAATAATCGCACTATGGCTCAACTGAAGGTGTGAGAGGGGTTTTGGGTGTTTGTTGGCAATTCGCTTCCGGTCTAAGGACCGTAGGCCGCTTTATGCCTATGGACGTTGGTCTAAGCCGATTCGTATGGCTTAGAGTTTATTTGTGGGTTTAGAAGTTGAATGTATTGATGATGTTGATTATTATGTATGGTATGGTATCTCCTCTTGTAGGACCCCTTGACGCGGATCGTCAATAGTTTGTTATAGTTATCTTGAGGTGCGGAATCCCTCACAATAACTTGGTGATGCACAACGAGCCCTTAGATCATCTGTTGCCTCGCAGATCTTCTTCAGGCTAGTGGAACAACCTTTGACGACTTATCCTGCACCTGTATGCTTGATATTTCGATAAATGTTCAACCCTTATGCCTGTTAGGGTTCGGTATTTATAGAGAAACACCCGACATGGGCTTCAGCAAGTTAGCCTCGCAAACCCAGTCCAGCCCGTCACATTTGCGAGGTCGCATTTGTGATTAGCTTCGTATTTGACCCTGCAAATACGGGGTCGTATTCTCTATTGTGAAATGCGAGGTGGCATTTCACACTTAGCAGATTTATTACACATTTAATACTTAAACTTAATCTAGTATTCTGTGCATAATGCTAAGTTTATTAATAGCTTCTAGATGTTAAAATAGATACATCGTCGTCTTGTCTTTGTTATTAATCTACTTCCTTTGCTTTTTATCAGCCTTCCTCTTCTTCTGAATCATCTGCAGCCTTATAGAAATCACAGTCTGAATGTAAGCCGATCTTCAAGCACAATCTCACTGCATTCCTTTATCGGAAAGTTGGACCTTGAAAATCTTTTGGAAACCAAATATTAATACTGTTTATCTTGAGCAGATCTTTCCTACAGAAGTTCACTAGATGCAAAGGCTCATAAATCCTCACAATCTCATAGTGATGGTTTTCATACATCACAGCTTCATAAGTCTTACTATCAAAGTACCAGCCCTCACTTCATCAACAATCTTTGAAGACCCTACCATACCAATCACAATCTCATTCAAAGACTCTATTGCCTTGGTCAGATATTCCTGACGCCTATTACCTTTATCATTTGCTGCATTCGGGTCTTAATTTGAATCATCATCTTTCTTCTTTGAAAGCTCATCACCCTTACAGCCTATATCTGGTAATAACTTCTTCTCTACCAAGAACTTTTCAAACAAATCTTTTAATTCTGATTGCGTCACACAGTCCAGCAAGACATCAGCAATCCTAATCATTTGTTCTGCTACTTTAGCTACAACAGTATTAGCTCTAGTAGATGAACTTTCAGCCTTGGTAGCTTCATGACAAACAATGTCAAAGTTGGATATGAGAGTGTTAACAAAGTCTTGATGACCCTTCCTCTCATCATTAAGAGCTTTCTTTAGCATCTCAACTTCCTTTTGCTTTTTCTGCAACTCTTTCTCATGGTTCTTCTTCAGTCTTTCCAACCCATCAAACAAACCATTAACTCTAGCCTCTAACACCGTCATCTTCCCTTTCATGTCAGCCATACCAAACACTGGCGGTAATATAGGAACTTGACGTGTAGTCGCTTCAGCTCTTGGTTCTGGATTAGGCACTGAATCCTTCATTCTATGAGTTGTAGATGGCATTTCAATGGTAACAGTCGTCTTTTGAGATCTTCTTGGTATCACTGGCTCTGCATGTGATTCAACTGATCTCCTAGACCTCTGTTCAGGAATTTCGCTTGATGCTTCTGGAGCTTTGAACGTCTCTTCTACTCCACTAGCAACAACTTTCTCCTTTACTTTCAACCTGATAACAGTATTCTTCTTTGGAGCAGGTACCTCTTCCACATCTGGTACCTCTGTTTCCCTAGAAGCCTCTGTTCTCTTTCTCTTGAGACCTGAATCGTATGGAACTTTCCTTGAAGCATTTTCAGAAGTACTAGCAGCATGATCAACAACATCTTCATGTGCTTCTGCTTCTTTTTCAAGAAACACATCTCTCTAAACCATCACCTCTTCTGTGTTCTGACCTTGTGGTTGCTCAATGTTGCGCATTCGTTCATCTAGCATCACCATCTGTAGAGGAACTAGGTTAGCAACTGGGAGATGTGGAACCATCTCAGTCCTGAATCTGGCAAACTCTTCAGCTGTAGGTGGATTGAAGTTAATATCCATAAGAGCTCCAAACAAAGGTATATCTTAAGCACCTAGATCACCTTCAAAGCGACTCTTGAGCTCATCATATGCCCTTTTCAAAACGGATGTCACTTTCAGAACTGATTTAGTAGCCGGTAGATTAGGAACATGATGATTGATAATCATCATAACGAATCTAGGATAAACCATAAACCTATGCCCTTGTCTGGCAGTTGTTTGCTTTCTTAATTTGTTTAAGAAATACTTAGAGAAGCTATATGGCTTATTGTATACTAGACCAACCATCTTAGCTTGAGATTCTTGATTAAGCGTATCCCAACCGGTTCTTCTACTACACAAACTAACCAACGAAACATGTGCTAAGTATCTCCACTTTCCAAAGAATCCCCGCTTCTTCAATGTTCCAACACTTAAATCATCACCATAAACCATTCTTGTAAATCCTCCAAGAATAACCTCTCTAATGAAAGTAGTAGGTCCATTCTCTCCTCCTTCTTGATCTGCTGTACCTAAACTCAAGATATCAATGAGATCACAAGCAGAGAAACTGAGAGTCTTGCCAGCCACAACTGTCTCTATCAACTCCTGAGTAGCAGTCTTCTTATGCCTTGCATTTTCCCATAACTCTATCAGGTATGACTCATATAGCACAGGTGAATGAGTAAGAATGTGATTAATTCTTCACCGCTTCGAAAATGCAAACATCTCATGATAGTATGCGGTTCCATCTTGATTCTCGTCCAAGTTGATCAAAAAGTTATGACCTGATATAAATTCTCTTGCCATTTCTGTTATCAATAACAAATAATTAATTAATCAAATAAACATTAAAATTCAGTCAAAAACATAAATTATCCTGATAATTTAGTTTAAACATAAACTAACTCATTTTTAAATCTTTATTACTATAAACTTTTGAAAATCTGTTAAGCTAATTAAATTATCCTTGTAATTAAGTTAAATTAATAATTAACTCATTTTCAAATTTTTATAAAAATAAATTTTTGAAAATCTGTTAAGTCAAATACGAGGTCGTATCTCTGTACGAGGTCGTATTTCAAGGTCAAAATACAGTCAACTAAATTCTAAATACGAGGTCGTATTTTCAATTTAGCATCGTATTTATCCAGGTCGTAAATCGACAATGTATTTCGAAAGTCAAACCAAGTCAAATTTAATTGACATTTACGAGGTCGCATTTCTGGGCCAGCAAACCCCCAAATGCGAGTCCGTCGCACTGTTCGTCTTCCCCAACTTGAAAACACGATTTACCCAACCAAAACTTGTAAAAATGTTTCTTATACTCGTATTCAAACGATAAATATACCCCAACACTTATTTATAACCCAAAAACATCAAAATCAAAGAAAATATGGAAACCCAATTCGAAAATTTCGAATCCCTTTTTCTTGATTTTCTTGTTGCATGGTTAACTATATTACGATTAGATAGTATACCTAGATTCGGTTTTTCGAGATGAACACAAAAATATCACTCAAAAACACTTGATCTGATTGTATATATCGAATCTAATCGGGGTAGCAAAGTACTATTTTCGGGGTCGTAAAGCTCTTTATTTGATATATAATTTATGAGGTCGTATTCAGGGTGTTTGGGTATATATACCCATTCGACCCGAATAGGCTTGGGTCAACCCGGCCCAATACGAGGTCGTAATGCCTGAAGCCCAATCGACCAATTACGAGGTCGTATTCTGCTTCTTGCAAATACGAGGTGTATTACCTCCTACACACTTTAAAATCAAATTTTCATCAAAGTTTCTGAATAATTGATCAACGAATATCACGAACATCCTGGAAATATGAAAATTAAAATGACCAAACCTGCAGTGATAAAATTTTCAACTTTTCTTCGATCTTCGTCTTAAACGTGAAAAGTTAATAAACTTACACATACTCTTTAATTTTTCCACGATCAATCTTTCTAAAACGATCTCGAAACGAGCTTTCCCGATCTGTACCACTTGTAAAATTTAACTACTTGAAGTAAGTAACATGTACCACCTGTAGTTTTATTGCTTGTAAAACATCAAAAAGTTATAAAATTGACTCTTCATTCTTATACCTCCTCCTCAACTTTTATGACTAGGGTGAATAACGATGATTAGTCTTTATAACTACAATCATTCTTATGCACTCCCCCTCAATTTATGACTGGGATACATAACTATGATCAAATAGAAATCATTCTTATGTACTCCCCCTCAATTTATGACTGGGATACATAACTATGATCAGAGCTAAATTATATTGATTAATTACGTCATATTCTTATAAAAACATTTCATTACTAAATGATCTAATTAACCAATAATTGTTCTAAACCTTTCACATACATATATATGTTTAAATATATTTATAACTATATGATCTAACTAACCAATAATTGTTCTAAACCTTTCACATATATATATGTTTCGAATTAACTTTAGATATCAAAACATAACACTTATGTCTTAAGGTTGAACAAAATCCTTTCACATTTATATAAATGTTTCTATTTCTAAGGTTTTTAATATACCTACAACCTTTTAAATTTAAACGATATATCTATGTCTAAGGTAAAATAATAATTAAGTACCTTTCATATTCACTTAATGTTTATGTCAAAAGTTTTCCATAACCTTCTACATTCACATTAAGTCTATATCTAAGGGTTTACATAACCTTTTACATTCACATAAAGTCTATGTCTAAGGTTTTTACTTAACCTTCTACATTCACAATATGTCTATGTCTAAGGTGTTAATACATATTAAGTTGATAATCTTTCATATTCAAATTAAAATTTCTATATCTAAGATCTTCAACTAGTAAAACATAGCTATCATCATCTTGTAATTACTATATAATATAATATATCATAAAAACCTGATGATCTTAGCTTTTCAGACTTTTGCTCAGAGATCCTTCTTCTATGTATTCAACAAAGCTAAGATAGACTTCTCTGCAAATACACTGAAAAAGATAACTTCGAGACAACAAATTTTATTGTTATACCTGAAACTTGATGTTCTGAAACTTTAGATTTCATCAGCAAACTTCAAACTCTCTGTATCGTCATGATAATCAACTAGCGCACCATAGCTCGTTGGAGTTCTCCCCCTCAACGATAAATCCCTCCGAATTAAGCATATGCAATTTTCCATCTTGGAGCATTGCTTCGAGTCCCTGCTCGCGTTGTATAACCGACATATAATAGAGAAGTAAGATTTCCAACGATCAATCCTGAACTAGTTAATTCTCATGAAAACCAGAAACTTTGAAACTTGAAGCTCAAACTTCAGGAACATGAAACATCCTGTTTAAACAACACTTTTGTTAAAGTCTCTATATCCCTATGTTTCTTCGGATAACCTTCTTCATAAACCATGATCAAAGTCTTCTGACTAAACATGAACATACAACTTCTTGTGCTAAGACCTGCACATATAAGCTTAAAAATACAAACAAGATAAAAATGATAATGTTATTCTTCATTATTTCATCACTATTACATATGATAGTTACGACTTAATCTAGAACTACATTCTTCATTTTCTTCACCAAATTTGTTATTCTTCACTATCATAAGTCATAAACCTATGACATTATCTTAGTCTACATATACAATGATACGTCCCACGGTGTATCAATATACAAGAGTATATTGTACACAGAACAGTTGTAGAGGGGGCTGAATACAACTTTCTTCGATCTTTACAAACTTTTAAAGACCAGTTTTATAGACTCAGTTTAATGTATAAACAGTTAAGTTCAGAATCAATAAAACAGTAAAGCAGTAAACATTCTTGAACAGAGATTGTAATTTTCAAAGTAATCCTTTATTAAGAAATGATCTATATAAAGAATTACAGGGTTGTTGCGGAAATAAGATAGCCTACAGATGATCTAAACAACCCTTGAAATGACAAACTACAATCAATAAGTTTTAGCTCAAGAGAATCAGCCCAAGCTGATCTCGAACAGGCAAGCTGTTAATAAGAGCAAAGGAAACTTGTGTGAAGAATGATTCTCAGGAATGTCACACCGTACGCAGTCAAGGAATGGGGCTTTTAAAGGCGAAGGCCCTTCTTCACTTGGTGTCCAATTGTTCCACGTACTCGTCTTCTATTTGATGGCAGGAGAATATTCAATCGTGCCTAGTAGCAGTACAAGTGGTCCCAATGTACTGCCACTCATTCTTCTCTCCTCCAATAAGAGTGTGGACACGCATACAATAAACTAACCACCAACCTGGATACTAGGATCCGTCCTAGTCACATCATTTGTCTCTATCTTCAATCCAGGTTGTTATCTTCACTTGATTGTCAGACACAGATTGGGCCATTTGTCAAAGCACCAATCTGCCTAAGTGTTTCCAAGCTGACTTCTAAGTCCAAGCTGACTTCCACTACCAGCTTGGCCTTCTATCTTCAATCCTCCTCTTCGACTTGGATTGAATGCTATAGACATTGTTGATGCAGCTTGAAAAACACTTGCTTCCAAATAATATAACAATTACAATACATGAAGCATGATCTGGGTTAGATACAGATCGCAAGCTGTTTCAGCTTAGTCTGACCCAGATCAGATTACAAACACCAAAAGATTTTACTAAGTATTTTTAATCAGATTTGTCATCACCAAATTTACAATGTACATTAGGACTCAACAATCTCCCCTTAATTGATGATGACAAAAACTAACATACTTTTAACAATAAGCTTACAAAGAATCAAATAAGAAATAATGCTTATCAGCTTGTGACCCTTTGAATCTTTTGGATTCTTTTAGATCTGATATGAAGTTATTAACAAGAACAACAATTTGTACAACATTGATCATGTATTGAGAAATAACAAAGAAATATTACAAGATAAAGTCTATTCCCCAATTAAGTCTACTGCCTCTTGCTTAAATTCAAATGAAGGGGCAATAGTTACATCTAACTTTTTTTCTAGACCTTCATTGATGAGGAACTGCTCATACCCATTACCTTGTGCACCAAAATTGACACAAAATCTATACAAGGTAAAGAGATGCATATGTGGTACCTTAGTCAGCTCTGCAGTGCTTTGAAACACCAACTGGACTCTTGCATTCACGAAGTACATACCATGTTCTGGTTCAGTGATGAATAATCCAACCGTTGCATTTTGTACACCAGCAGGCAGAGTCAGATTTAAATGATTCATCATCTTGTCAAGTGCTTCTGGAGAAAGTAATCCAAGGAACTCTGAAGGGTTCAAATTCTTGATGAACATTGCATGATCAATCTTAGGACTCTTTCTCCTTTTCTTCTTTAATGGTTCAGCCGAATCATCTTCATCTTCCATATCATAAGTCTTAGGTCTTGGAAGGCCAGCAATGTCAATCTTGTGCTTTACAACCACAGCCAGCTTCTTTTCAATAGCATCCAAGACGGTATCCTTGTGAACACTTGTAAGCCCAGTTATGATATCATGCAACTCGACCCACTCTGTGTAGCCTAACTCGAACAGCTTGTCAAGATCACAAGTTTCAATACTTGTTTCATAGCCTTCCCTTGTGATCCTGATGCAAGGTACAGATTGCCCTCTTCTTCCCTTTAGTTGAACTTGAGTGATTGGCTCTGGGTGTCTTCTAAATTGTAATCTTTTGATTACCTTTCTTTTCTCCATAGCCTCCCACTGGTCTTGAACAATGGTACTTGTAACTATTTCCTTTTGTGATGGTTTATGCTGAACCACCACTTTCTTCTTTCCTTTCCCCTTTTCAACCACAATCTTCTTTCCTTTGACTGCAAGATCCTCTTCAGCTTCTTTGTTCAATGTTTCTTGAAGGATCTATTCAATCTCTAGATCAGATTGGGTTTTCTTCTCATTCTCTCTTCTCCTATCCTCCACTATCATATTGTATGCCACCTCAACTGGTACTTCCAACAAACCAGCTTGAAACCTAGCTTCTTCCCAATCTTTTTCTTCACCAGTAAATGGCTTTGCTTGACTTGGACCAGCTTGTTCCTTTTTCTTTTTCAAGTCTGACTGGTTCAAGGAAGTTTCAACACTTGAAGAAATTTCTGACTGTTTTCTTTTGGGAGCTGGGTCAGCTTGAGATGACACAGCTTGTACAGGATCAGCTTGATTAGGAATTTCAACAGCATCAACACTTTCACTTTCATATTCCTTCCTTATCTCTCCAACTACATTCATGATACCTTCAGTGATCTCCCCCTCACTTCTATCACTCTTCTCCAACACAGATTCATTCAAACTTTCCACAAATCCATCACCACCAGACTCAGATTCTGGCTTTTTATCTTTGTTTTCTTCATCCTTCTCACTCTCCACACCAGCACCAAATACAACCATTCTTCTATCACTTGCCTCCCCCTCAGCTCTAGCCTTCTGTTGTCTTTCATTCAATTTCTGTAAGTACTTCTCAACATCTTTCTCAACTTGAACTCTTTCCTTTTCTTTATCAGCTCTATCTTGCTCAGCTTCAGCAGCACTCTTCTCCCCCTTTTTCCTTTCCCCTTTTCAACCACAATCTTCTTTCCTTTCCCCTTTTCAACCACAATCTTCTTTCCTTTCCCCTTTATGCTGAACCACCACTTTCTTCTTTCCTTTCCCCTTTTCAACCACAATCTTCTTTCCTTTGACCCCTCAGGTTTAACCACCACTTTCTTCTTTCCTTTCATCTTTTCAAAAATACTTCTCAATTTCCTTGTCAACCTTAAACTCTTTCTTTTTCCATATCAGCTATTTCTTGCTCAGCTTCAGCAGCACTCTTCTCCCCCTTTTTGTCATCATCACTAGGGAAAGAGTTAACTGGAGTGGCGAAGATACCTCTCAGCTTGTGATTAATGAGTTCAACTATGAAGTTGTTGACACAACAGGCTCTGCAGAGATCAACATTATCAGCATGAAGGGTAGCAATTTTCAATTTGACACCCTTAGGAACTTCGATCAAGTCCCCTTTTGTTAGGTCCAGATTTAGTCCAGACTTACTGGACTGGCTCCAGACTGGACTACTGGAACCTTACTTAGGTTTGTTAAGAAACTTGTTTTACTGGTCTCGCTCCAGACCCGACTACTGGAGCTCACTGAAGATCTGACCAGAAAACATATTCTACTGGACCTACTCCAGACTTGGAATCTGGAGTCCCTCTGAAGATTTGTCCAGAAATAATTGAAGACTAGTGAGCATTTACTTGTACAGGTAATCTGGAGCATTCTCCAGATTAGCTCACTGAAGACTTCACCCCAGTCCAGATCTATTCTACTGAAGACATTCTGACTGAAGTCAAAGACTGAAGTCTGAAGAAAGAAGACTGACAAATGGCGGAGTCCACTGGAAGTCTTACCAGATCTGCACACTGGAGGATTGTTAGTGTTCTAGATCCTTCAAGTCTGAACACTGGTTCAAGGAAGTTTCAACACTTGAAGAAATTTCTGACTGTTTTCTTTTGGGAGCTGGGTCAGCTTGAGATGACACAGCTTGTACAGGATCAGCTTGATTAGGAATTTCAACAGCATCAACACTTTCACTTTCATATTCCTTCCTTATCTCTCCAACTACATTCATGATACCTTCAGTGATCTCCCCCTCACTTCTATCACTCTTCTCCAACACAGATTCATTCAAACTTTCCACAAATCCATCACCACCAGACTCAGATTCTGGCTTTTTATCTTTGTTTTCTTCATCCTTCTCACTCTCCACACCAGCACCAAATACAACCATTCTTCTATCACTTGCCTCCCCCTCAGCTCTAGCCTTCTGTTGTCTTTCATTCAATTTCTGTAAGTACTTCTCAACATCTTTCTCAACTTGAACTCTTTCCTTTTCTTTATCAGCTCTATCTTGCTCAGCTTCAGCAGCACTCTTCTCCCCCTTTTTGTCATCATCACTAGGGAAAGAGTTAACTGGAGTGGCGAAGATACCTCTCAGCTTATGATTTATGAGTTCAACTATGAAGTTGTTGACACAACAGGCTCTGCAGAGATCAACATTATCAGCATGAAGGGTAGCAATTTTCAATTTGACACCCTTAGGAACTTCGATCAAGTCCCCTTTTGTTAGGTCCAGATTTAGTCCAGACTTACTGGACTGGCTCCAGACTGGACTACTGGAACCTTACTTAGGTTTGTTAAGAAACTTGTTTTACTGGTCTCGCTCCAGACCCGACTACTGGAGCTCACTGAAGACTTCACCCCAGTCCAGATCTATTCTACTGAAGACATTCTGACTGAAGTCAAAGACTGAAGTCTGAAGAAAGAAGACTGACAAATGGCGGAGTCCACTGGAAGTCTTACCAGATCTGCACACTGGAGGATTGTTAGTGTTCTAGATCCTTCAAGTCTGAACACTAATATCGAGGATTGACTTTTGCCTTTAACACACTTTCCAAAGAACAATCCACTTGTTCTTTAACAAAAGTATACGTGTGTTAAGGTGGTTGGATAAAAGGATACACGTGCACTTGATGTGACTTTATCCTTATTCTTATCTAATACATTTAATGTTCTTGTCGGATCATTAAATGTATGCCAACCATATTTGTACGGCACAAATTCACTGGTGAATTTGTTGCCTATAAATACTAAGTCATTCCTTGAACAAAAATACTTTTAGCATTCATTTTGCATTTAAGTGAATTTGTCTAAAATACTGTCGATCTTATACAGGGATACTTCACAACTTTAAGTATCTCGATCCTAAAGAGCTATTTGACAAATATAGATCATTTGTAACTCATAGGTTGTTAGGATACTCACTTAATTGTGTTATCTTGATTCCGCAACAACCTTGTATTTTATTTACACATCAATAAATAAAATACCCATGAAACATACATAATGGTCCACTTTATTTGTTTATTGCTTTAAGTCTTGTATTACTTTGTTTATATATCTTGCATCTTTATTTACAAGTAATACTAGTCCATATCTAGTGATTATTAGACTTGTTGTATTTTACACTTTCTATTGGTTAACCATCTCGTTAATTAAGGGACTCACATTTGGTATCAGAGCAGAAGGCTAATCATTGCCTAGATCTGTTCTTGATGGCTAACCAAGAAAATACACAAGGTTTTAGTCTTGGTCCCGATCCTAATGTAATTATTCATGATCAAAATGAACCACAAAACGTTAATAACACTAATCCTCCACCTCCTCCTCCTCCTCCTACTCCTGCTTCTCCACACGTGCATGTGCACTACTCGAATAATCCTGTTCCTAAATTCAGTGGGAACAGTGATGAATTTGGTACGTGGAAAGCTAGGATGATTTTGCATGTCACTGGTATTGAGAGGAACATGATGAAGATCTTAAACGAAGGTCCATATGTACCTACATCACCTCTCAATCCACTTCTTGATCCTTCTGGATCTAGAAGGGGAAGGGAAAAGAGGGAGGAACATTGGTCAGAAGAGGAGAGGAGATTGGTGAATCTTGACACCCTCCTTAAAAACATGATCCTCGGGGCCGTTCCAGAAACCCTAATTCCCACACTAGTTCTTTTTCCTAGTGCCAAAACCATGTGGGATGAGCTTCTTAACCAACATGAAGGAGGAGATGACACCATTGTCACCAGAAAGGTCTCCTTAAACAAGAGGTATGAGTCATTTTTTGATCAACCTAACGAGTCTCTCACTGGTACTTACACCAGAGGGGGGGGGGGGGGGGGGGGGGGGGGGGGGGGGGGGGGGGGGGGGGGGGGGGGGGGGGGGGGGGGGGGGGGGGGGGGGGGGGGGGGGGGGGGGGGGGGGGGGGGGGGGGGGGGGGGGGGGGGGGGGGGGGGGGGGGGGGGGGGGGGGGGGGGGGGGGGGGGGGGGGGGGGGGGGGGGGGGGGGGGGGGGGGGGGGGGGGGGGGGGGGGGGGGGGGGGGGGGGGGGGGGGGGGGGGGGGGGGGGGGGGGGGGGGGGGGGGGGGGGGGGGGGGGGGGGGGGGGGGGGGGGGGGGGGGGGGGGGGGGGGGGGGGGGGGGGGGGGGGGGGGGGGGGGGGGGGGGGGGGGGGGGGGGGGGGGGGGGGGGGGGGGGGGGGGGGGGGGGGGGGGGGGGGGGGGGGGGGGGGGGGGGGGGGGGGGGGGGGGGGGGGGGGGGGGGGGGGGGGGGGGGGGGGGGGGGGGGGGGGGGGGGGGGGGGGGGGGGGGGGGGGGGGGGGGGGGGGGGGGGGGGGGGGGGGGGGGGGGGGGGGGGGGGGGGGGGGGGGGGGGGGGGGGGGGGGGGGGGGGGGGGGGGGGGGGGGGGGGGGGGGGGGGGGGGGGGGGGGGGGGGGGGGGGGGGGGGGGGGGGGGGGGGGGGGGGGGGGGGGGGGGGGGGGGGGGGGGGGGGGGGGGGGGGGGGGGGGGGGGGGGGGGGGGGGGGGGGGGGGGGGGGGGGGGGGGGGGGGGGGGGGGGGGGGGGGGGGGGGGGGGGGGGGGGGGGGGGGGGGGGGGGGGGGGGGGGGGGGGGGGGGGGGGGGGGGGGGGGGGGGGGGGGGGGGGGGGGGGGGGGGGGGGGGGGGGGGGGGGGGGGGGGGGGGGGGGGGGGGGGGGGGGGGGGGGGGGGGGGGGGGGGGGGGGGGGGGGGGGGGGGGGGGGGGGGGGGGGGGGGGGGGGGGGGGGGGGGGGGGGGGGGGGGGGGGGGGGGGGGGGGGGGGGGGGGGGGGGGGGGGGGGGGGGGGGGGGGGGGGGGGGGGGGGGGGGGGGGGGGGGGGGGGGGGGGGGGGGGGGGGGGGGGGGGGGGGGGGGGGGGGGGGGGGGGGGGGGGGGGGGGGGGGGGGGGGGGGGGGGGGGGGGGGGGGGGGGGGGGGGGGGGGGGGGGGGGGGGGGGGGGGGGGGGGGGGGGGGGGGGGGGGGGGGGGGGGGGGGGGGGGGGGGGGGGGGGGGGGGGGGGGGGGGGGGGGGGGGGGGGGGGGGGGGGGGGGGGGGGGGGGGGGGGGGGGGGGGGGGGGGGGGGGGGGGGGGGGGGGGGGGGGGGGGGGGGGGGGGGGGGGGGGGGGGGGGGGGGGGGGGGGGGGGGGGGGGGGGGGGGGGGGGGGGACGTACTCTCCACATACGAGCACGATTTATACGTATCTAGTACCCTCCCACATACGGGCACTACGTACTCTCCACATACGAGCACGATTTATACGTATCTAGTACCCTCCCACATACGGGCACTACGTACTCTCCACATGCGAGTACGACGCACTCTCCACATACGAGCACGATTTATACGTATCTAGTACCCTCCCACATACGGGCACTACGTACTCTCCACATACGAGCACGATTTATACGTATCTAGTACCCTCCCACATACGGGCACTACGTACTCTCCACATACGAGCACGATTTATACGTATCTAGTACCCTCCCACATACGGGCACTACGTACTCTCCACATACGAGCACGATTTATACGTATCTAGTACCCTCCCACATACGGGCACTACGTACTCTCCACATGCGAGTACGACGCACTCTCCACATACGAGCACGATTTATACGTATCTAGTACCCTCCCACATACGGGCACTACGTACTCTCCACATACGAGCACGATTTATACGTATCTAGTACCCTCCCACATACGGGCACTACGTACTCTCCACATACGAGCACGATTTATACGTATCTAGTACCCTCCCACATACGGGCACTACGTACTCTCCACATACGAGCACGATTTATACGTATCTAGTACCCTCCCACATACGGGCACTACGTACTCTCCACATACGAGCACGATTTATACGTATCTAGTACCCTCCCACATACGGGCACTACGTACTCTCCACATGCGAGTACGACGCACTCTCCCACATACGAGCACGATTTATACGTATCTAGTACCCTCCCACATACGGGCACTACGTACTCTCCACATGCGAGTACGACGCACTCTCCACATACGAGCACGATTTATACGTATCTAGTACCCTCCCACATACGGGCACTACGTACTCTCCACATACGAGCACGATTTATACGTATCTAGTACCCTCCCACATACGGGCACTACGTACTCTCCACATGCGAGTACGACGCACTCTCCACATACGAGCACGATTTATACGTATCTAGTACCCTCCCACATACGGGCACTACGTACTCTCCACATACGAGCACGATTTATACGTATCTAGTACCCTCCCACATACGGGCACTACGTACTCTCCACATGCGAGTACGACGCACTCTCCACATACGAGCACGATTTATACGTATCTAGTACCCTCCCACATACGGGCACTACGTACTCTCCACATACGAGCACGATTTATACGTATCTAGTACCCTCCCACATACGGGCACTACGTACTCTCCACATACGAGCACGATTTATACGTATCTAGTACCCTCCCACATACGGGCACTACGTACTCTCCACATGCGAGTACGACGCACTCTCCACATACGAGCACGATTTATACGTATCTAGTACCCTCCCACATACGGGCACTACGTACTCTCCACATACGAGCACGATTTATACGTATCTAGTACCCTCCCACATACGGGCACTACGTACTCTCCACATGCGAGTACGACGCACTCTCCACATACGAGCACGATTTATACGTATCTAGTACCCTCCCACATACGGGCACTACGTACTCTCCACATACGAGCACGATTTATACGTATCTAGTACCCTCCCACATACGGGCACTACGTACTCTCCACATACGAGCACGATTTATACGTATCTAGTACCCTCCCACATACGGGCACTACGTACTCTCCACATACGAGCACGATTTATACGTATCTAGTACCCTCCCACATACGGGCACTACGTACTCTCCACATACGAGCACGATTTATACGTATCTAGTACCCTCCCACATACGGGCACTACGTACTCTCCACATACGAGCACGATTTATACGTATCTAGTACCCTCCCACATACGGGCACTACGTACTCTCCACATGCGAGTACGACGCACTCTCCCACATACGAGCACGATTTATACGTATCTAGTACCCTCCCACATACGGGCACTACGTACTCTCCACATGCGAGTACGACGCACTCTCCACATACGAGCACGATTTATACGTATCTAGTACCCTCCCACATACGGGCACTACGTACTCTCCACATACGAGCACGATTTATACGTATCTAGTACCCTCCCACATACGGGCACTACGTACTCTCCACATACGAGCACGATTTATACGTATCTAGTACCCTCCCACATACGGGCACTACGTACTCTCCACATACGAGCACGATTTATACGTATCTAGTACCCTCCCACATACGGGCACTACGTACTCTCCACATGCGAGTACGACGCACTCTCCACATACGAGCACGATTTATACGTATCTAGTACCCTCCCACATACGGGCACTACGTACTCTCCACATACGAGCACGATTTATACGTATCTAGTACCCTCCCACATACGGGCACTACGTACTCTCCACATACGAGCACGATTTATACGTATCTAGTACCCTCCCACATACGGGCACTACGTACTCTCCACATACGAGCACGATTTATACGTATCTAGTACCCTCCCACATACGGGCACTACGTACTCTCCACATACGAGCACGATTTATACGTATCTAGTACCCTCCCACATACGGGCACTACGTACTCTCCACATACGAGCACGATTTATACGTATCTAGTACCCTCCCACATACGGGCACTACGTACTCTCCACATACGAGCACGATTTATACGTATCTAGTACCCTCCCACATACGGGCACTACGTACTCTCCACATACGAGCACGATTTATACGTATCTAGTACCCTCCCACATACGGGCACTACGTACTCTCCACATACGAGCACGATTTATACGTATCTAGTACCCTCCCACATACGGGCACTACGTACTCTCCACATACGAGCACGATTTATACGTATCTAGTACCCTCCCACATACGGGCACTACGTACTCTCCACATACGAGCACGATTTATACGTATCTAGTACCCTCCCACATACGGGCACTACGTACTCTCCACATACGAGCACGATTTATACGTATCTAGTACCCTCCCACATACGGGCACTACGTACTCTCCACATACGAGCACGATTTATACGTATCTAGTACCCTCCCACATACGGGCACTACGTACTCTCCACATGCGAGTACGACGCACTCTCCACATACGAGCACGATTTATACGTATCTAGTACCCTCCCACATACGGGCACTACGTACTCTCCACATACGAGCACGATTTATACGTATCTAGTACCCTCCCACATACGGGCACTACGTACTCTCCACATACGAGCACGATTTATACGTATCTAGTACCCTCCCACATACGGGCACTACGTACTCTCCACATACGAGCACGATTTATACGTATCTAGTACCCTCCCACATACGGGCACTACGTACTCTCCACATGCGAGTACGACGCACTCTCCCACATACGAGCACGATTTATACGTATCTAGTACCCTCCCACATACGGGCACTACGTACTCTCCACATACGAGCACGATTTATACGTATCTAGTACCCTCCCACATACGGGCACTACGTACTCTCCACATACGAGCACGATTTATACGTATCTAGTACCCTCCCACATACGGGCACTACGTACTCTCCACATACGAGCACGATTTATACGTATCTAGTACCCTCCCACATACGGGCACTACGTACTCTCCACATACGAGCACGATTTATACGTATCTAGTACCCTCCCACATACGGGCACTACGTACTCTCCACATGCGAGTACGACGCACTCTCCACATACGAGCACGATTTATACGTATCTAGTACCCTCCCACATACGGGCACTACGTACTCTCCACATACGAGCACGATTTATACGTATCTAGTACCCTCCCACATACGGGCACTACGTACTCTCCACATGCGAGTACGACGCACTCTCCCACATACGAGCACGATTTATACGTATCTAGTACCCTCCCACATACGGGCACTACGTACTCTCCACATGCGAGTACGACGCACTCTCCCACATACGAGCACGGTTTAGACGTACCTATTACCAAGTCATTTGGGACCTTAATTAACTTGAAAACGAATTTAAGTTTTGTTCTTACGAACTTAGCTTCTTAAAACGAATTTAACTTCATCAAACGAACTTAGAATGTTTCAAACGAAGATCATCTTCGTTTTGTCAAACGAAGTTAGTTTTCCAGAAAACGAATTTATGCTTGACTCAAACGAACTTAAGCTTAACTTCGTCCAGAAAACGAATTTAAGGCTCGAAGATGATCAAACGAACTTAAGCTTAACTTCGTCCAGAAAACGAATTTAACCATCAAACGAACTTAAGCTTAACTTCGTCCAGAAAACGAATTTAACATCAAACGAACTTAAGCTTAACTTCGTCCAGAAAACGAATTTAACTTTACATCAAACGAACTTAAGCTTAACTTCGTCCAGAAAACGAATTTAACATCAAACGAACTTAAGCTTAACTTCGTCCAGAAAACGAATTTAACCATCAAACGAACTTAAGCTTAACTTCGTCCAGAAAACGAATTTAACCATCAAACGAACTTAAGCTTAACTTCGTCCAGAAAACGAATTTAACATCAAACGAACTTAAGCTTAACTTCGTCCAGAAAACGAATTTAACTTTACATCAAACGAACTTAAGCTTAACTTCGTCCAGAAAACGAATTTAACATCAAACGAACTTAAGCTTAACTTCGTCCAGAAAACGAATTTAACCATCAAACGAACTTAAGCTTAACTTCGTCCAGAAAACGAATTTAACCATCAAACGAACTTAAGCTTAACTTCGTCCAGAAAACGAATTTAACATCAAACGAACTTAAGCTTAACTTCGTCCAGAAAACGAATTTAACTTTACATCAAACGAACTTAAGCTTAACTTCGTCCAGAAAACGAATTTAACATCAAACGAACTTAAGCTTAACTTCGTCCAGAAAACGAATTTAACCATCAAACGAACTTAAGCTTAACTTCGTCCAGAAAACGAATTTAACCATCAAACGAACTTAAGCTTAACTTCGTCCAGAAAACGAATTTAACATCAAACGAACTTAAGCTTAACTTCGTCCAGAAAACGAATTTAACTTTACATCAAACGAACTTAAGCTTAACTTCGTCCAGAAAACGAATTTAACATCAAACGAACTTAAGCTTAACTTCGTCCAGAAAACGAATTTAACCATCAAACGAACTTAAGCTTAACTTCGTCCAGAAAACGAATTTAACTTTACGAAGATGATCAAACGAACTTAAGCTTAACTTCGTCCAGAAAACGAATTTAATATCACGAACTTAGAATTTGACCTAACGACGTTAGTCAACATATACGTTTAAGTTTTGGGATGTTACAATTACCTCCCCCTTAAGAGGATTCCGTCCCCGGAATCACTTCAACATCAAAAAGGTGGGGATAGGTCTCCCGCATTACGGACTCGGTCTCCCAAGTCATACTTTCGCCGTGATTGTGTTTCCACTTTATGAGAACTAGATCAATAGTCTTTCGTCGTAGCTTCTTTTGTTTCCTTCCCAATATAGCAACAGGTTCATCGACAATCTGCTTGTTGGGATTAATACTTACGTCCTCGAGTGGAATGACATCCGTTTCATTCGCATAGCACTTACGTAGGTAACACACATGAAATGTGTTGTGAATTCCATTAAGTTCTGGAGGTAAGTCCAGCTTAAATGCCTGTTCATTAACCTTCTTAATGATCTTAAAAGGTCCAATGAATCTGGGGCTTAACTTTCCACGTTTTCCAAACCGTAATACACCTTTCCAAGGCGACACTTTGAGTAAAACCATCTCGCCTTCTTTAAAATCGAACGGCCTCCTTTTCTTATCAGCATATGACTTTTGCCTTTCACGAGCAACACGTAAGGCTTTCTTTGCAACATTAACTTTATCGGCCGTAAGCTGTACTAATTCGGGTCCAGCAAATTGCTTTTCCCCGGGCTCCAACCAACAACTAGGAGTCCGACACTTCCTACCATATAACATCTCATAAGGTGGCATTCCAATGCTCGCATGATAACTATTGTTATACGCAAACTCAATAAGAGGTAGGTGTTTATCCCACGAACCACCATAATCCATTACACAAGCTCTGAGCATATCTTCGAGCGTTTGAATAGTCCTTTCACTTTGCCCATCGGTTTGCGGATGGTAGGCTGTGCTCAGACGAACTTGCGTACCAACTTCCCGTTGAAAACTCTTCCAAAAGTTGGAAACGAATCGAGCATCACGATCGGACACAATCGATATCGGAACACCATGTTTAGAAACCACTTCATCAATATACAACGTAGCGAAGTTCTCCATAGGAGCAGTCTCACGAACTGGGAGAAAGTGAGCACTCTTCGTTAATCGATCGACAATAACCCATATCATATCGTGACCACGAGGCGTCCTCGGAAGTTTGGTCACAAAATCCATCGTAATGTGATCCCATTTCCACTCAGGGATCTCAAGTTGCTGAAACTTCCCGTAAGGCTTTTGATGTTCAGCTTTCACCTTCGCACACGTCAAACATTTCTGCACATACATCATCACATCGTTCTTAATACTGGGCCACCAATAAATAGGCTTCAAATCTGCATGCATCTTTGTGGCACCAGGGTGTACAGAATACTTAGTTTTGTGAGCTTCATCCATTACTAACTCACGATTGCCTCCATAGAGAGGAACCCATATTCTACCTTTGTAAGTTCGAAGGCCACGACTATTTTCTTCCATTTGGAGTCTGTTCTTCTTCTTTTTCCCAATAGACTCCGCTTTCACATTATCATCCTTTAACGCTTCGATTTGAGCTAATCGAATAGGTTCCAGTAAATTCGACTCAATCTTTGTAATCATCGCACATAATCTACTCTTCGCATATCCTTTGCGGCTTAAGGCATCAGCAACCACATTAGCTTTGCCTGGGTGATATTTAATTTCACAATCATAATCCTTTAATAACTCCATCCACCGTCGTTGTCTAACATTCATGTCCTTCTGAGTAAACACGTACTGTAAGCTCTTATGATCCGTATAAAGGGTACACTTTGTACCATACAGATAATGTCGCCACAACTTCAGAGCAAAAACAACCGCAGCCAGCTCAAGGTCATGAGTAGGATAGTTCCGCTCATGAGGCTTCAGCTGTCGAGAGGCGTAAGCGATAACTTTGTCTCGTTGCATTAGTACACACCCTAACCCCGTGATGGATGCGTCACTATAAACCACTAGATCATCTGTTCCTTCGGGTAAAGCTAAGACTGGAGCTTCACACAACTTCTTTTTCAACGTTGTGAAGGCTTTCTCTTGAGCATCGGTCCACACAAACTTCACACCTTTCTTCGTTAATTCAGTCATTGGCTTGGCAATGCGCGAGAAATCCTGAATAAAACGTCGATAATAGCCAGCCAAACCGAGAAAACTCTTGATTTCAGTAGGAGACTTAGGCTGCTCCCACTTCGACACTGCTTCTATCTTCGAAGGATCTACTTTTATACCATCAGAGGAGACGACATGGCCGAGGAAATGAACTTCCTTTAGCCAGAACTCGCACTTGGAGAATTTAGCATATAGCTTTTTCTCTCTGAGGACTTGAAGGACAGCTCTCAAATGCTCTCTATGTTCCTCTTCCGACTTTGAATACACAAGAATGTCGTCGATAAAAACAATAACGAAATGATCCAAAAACGGTCGACAGACACGGTTCATCAAATCCATAAACTTCGCTGGAGCATTTGTCAAACCGAATGGCATGACAAGGAACTCATAATGACCATAACGAGTTCGGAACGCTGTTTTGGCTACACTTTCTTCTTCAACCTTCAATTGATGATAGCCAGACCGTAAATCAATCTTTGAGAAATAAGAAGCACCTTGAAGTTGATCGAATAAATCATCAATACGAGGGAGTGGATATTTATTCTTCACCGTTCTTTTATTCAGCTCGCGATAATCGATACACATACGCATGGATCCGTCTTTCTTCTTTACGAAAAGGATAGGAGCACCCCATGGAGAGGAACTCGGACGAATGAAACCTTTATCTAAAAGTTCCTGAATTTGAGTCATCAGCTCCTTCATCTCTGTCGGAGCTAATCGATAGGGAGCTTTGGCTACAGGAGTAGCACCAGGAATGAGATCAATAGAAAATTCAACCTCACGATCAGGAGGAAGACCTGGAAGATCTTCAGGGAAAACATCAGGAAACTCGGAAACAACTTCGACATCAGAGACTGTAGGCTTCGCGATACGAGAATCGATGACATAAGCTAGAAAATGTGACTTAGTTTGTCGTATACAACGAAGTGCTTTCATCATCGAGATCACCTTAACATTTCCCGGCTTCTTGTCACCATAAACACAGACACCTTTACCGTCGGGAGTAGCGATACGGACTATCTTTTTCGAACATAGGACGACAGCATCATTCTTAGACATCCAGTCCATACCAAGTACAACATCGAAACTAGGAATAGTAGCGGGTAACAGGTTAGCAGTAAATGAACGACCCTCTATTTCTAAAGGACAATCAGAGTAACCTTCCCGAATAATAGACGTTGCACCATTAGCCACTTCTACTTCTATAGGGCACCGTAAAGAACTAGTAGTCATGTCTAACTTAGGAGCAAACAGAGTAGACACAAAAGATTTGTTCGCACCAGAATCAAATAACACATTAGCAGGTTTGGAGTTAACAATAAGGGTAGCAGTAACTACCTGATCGTCGTCTTTTGCCTCCTCAGCCGTCATCTGAAAAGCACGGGCTTTGGCTTTGGAAGCTTCCGCTTTCTTTCCCTCATCTTTCTTCATTTGGGGACAATCGGCAATTCGGTGCTTTGCATCTCCACATTTATAACATCTTGCTTTATCAGTGCATTCATCAAAAGTATGACCCTGCGCTCCACACCTATTGCACCTGCGGGTCTTAGCAGAACACTGACCAAAATGAAAAGCCTTGCAGCTAGAACACCATTTTCCATCCTTGTCTGTCTTTCCCTTGTCAGAGGACGAAGATCCCTTGAATTTCTTACCAAAACGATTTGACCCACCAAACCTCCGTTTATTGCCAAACTTCTTCTCATCTTCTTTCTTTTCAACTTTCTTATCCGCAGCAAAATCATCATCAAGCTTTTTAGATTCCTTGATTGCTTCCGTTAGGGTCTTATGCTGCCTACAAATACCTCGATAACTTGGAGGTAAACCATCGACATAGCAGGCGACTTGATCTGCATCAGTTCGGAATAGATGACCCACAAATTTCATCTTTTCCATAAAGGAACGAGCATAGTCATTAATTTTGCCAACTTCAGCTGTCAAAGCACGGAACTCTTTTTCCATTTTGCGCTGTTCATGAGTCCCGATATACTCCTCAATAAACTTCTGCTTGAAGGTAGCCCATGTGATAGCGGATACCACACCTGGAGTCATCGAAATAGTAATGCTCTTCCACCAATCTCGAGCACCTTCTTTCAACATTCTACTCGCACACAACACCTTTTTATCCTCTGGACAGTCACAAGCTTCAAAGACCATCTCAGTATCATCAAGCCATTCCATACAGCCTACTGCGTTAAGTGTTCCATTGAATTTCTGAGCTCCACACTTCTGGAAACTTTCGAACTTAAATCGAGGAGCTTGAACTACATTAGGAGGAGCCACATCAACATTAACAGGGGGAACGACAACATTATCCACTGGTGGCTCAATGTGGTGAGACGGCACTGAGTAGTTGCCATCAGTTCCTTCAGCATTCTCAGCAAGAGCGTTGTTCAGTTGCTCTTGAGTCTGTGCTAACTGGGCTTGGAGAGTCAGCACAAGATTGTACAATTCAGCTGCATTTGGGATTTGCTCCACCACTGCTTCGTTAACTATGGGTTGATTACCAAGAGGTGGAGGCATAGGGCCTAACGAGCCTTGTCGATTGACCTGCTGAGGATTCACTTGATTTCTATTCACGTTAGCTGCAGTAGCAGTAGCAGCAGCATTAGAAGCACCTGCACCCGGATGGACAGGTGGAGTAACGCTAGCAGTAACTCCATCGCGTCGTAAGTTGCCTTGACGAGTGTTAACCATCTTTCCTTCACTGAAAGATAGAGTCGATAAGCGCAAAGATAAGGCTATAACATACTTCGTATCGTAAACATCTCATAAGCCCTATCACACTCGCACTCGTCCCAACCCATCCTACAAGTACCTAGCATGCACATCTTAAGTTTAAGTCCAAATCCTATGGTCAATAGGCCTTGGTTCACTTAAACTACTTCTCTGATACCAACTTGTAACACCCGTTTCGTAAAAATATGGATTTCCAAAAATTTTCGCCTAACGGCGTTAAATCATGCGGAAACGATTTAGGAAAATACTCAACTAAGGAAAACAGTTGAGAAACATAAGTGGTGTTACTAATAGCATCAAATCAGTAATAAAAGAAATCCATAAGATTGCCCAACATAAAGCAATCATAACATAGTCATTACATAAGTTCCATAAAGGAAATCAATAACATAAGGTTTATGCGAAGCTATTGGGTAAACTAAAGCCAGCTTGATCATCTACCCATCTCTCGCCAAAGCTTCACACGTCATCTCAATGCCTAACCTGAGGGGTGTCAACACATTAAAAGAAACAAGTGTTAGCTATAAAGCTAAGTAAGATAACACCAGGTTTAAGCAAACATTTCATCCATTTAAATCGTCACTTTAAAACATTACGTCATTTTAATTAGGCATTCATACCACCGTATAAACATATCCACATCACATATAAGCATAGAGTTCATGACCCTAAGCGTGCCTAATCAATTTCGTCATCTCATCTCATTCGTTAAGTTGTGACTAGGTCACCGTTAAGTTGTAACCGAAGTTACCGTTTCATTTAATGTACCCTCCCACATACGGGCACTACGTACTCTCCACATTACGAGCACGATTTATACGTATCTAGTACCCTCCCACATACGGGCACTACGTACTCTCCACATGCGAGTACGACGCACTCTCCCACATACGAGCACGATTTATACGTATCTAGTACCCTCCCACATACGGGCACTACGTACTCTCCACATGCGAGTACGACGCACTCTCCCACATACGAGCACGATTTATACGTATCTAGTACCCTCCCACATACGGGCACTACGTACTCTCCACATGCGAGTACGACGCACTCTCCACATACGAGCACGATTTATACGTATCTAGTACCCTCCCACATACGGGCACTACGTACTCTCCACATACGAGCACGATTTATACGTATCTAGTACCCTCCCACATACGGGCACTACGTACTCTCCACATGCGAGTACGACGCACTCTCCCACATACGAGCACGATTTATACGTATCTAGTACCCTCCCACATACGGGCACTACGTACTCTCCACATGCGAGTACGACGCACTCTCCCACATACGAGCACGATTTATACGTATCTAGTACCCTCCCACATACGGGCACTACGTACTCTCCACATGCGAGTACGACGCACTCTCCACATACGAGCACGATTTATACGTATCTAGTACCCTCCCACATACGGGCACTACGTACTCTCCACATACGAGCACGATTTATACGTATCTAGTACCCTCCCACATACGGGCACTACGTACTCTCCACATACGAGCACGATTTATACGTATCTAGTACCCTCCCACATACGGGCACTACGTACTCTCCACATACGAGCACGATTTATACGTATCTAGTACCCTCCCACATACGGGCACTACGTACTCTCCACATACGAGCACGATTTATACGTATCTAGTACCCTCCCACATACGGGCACTACGTACTCTCCACATACGAGCACGATTTATACGTATCTAGTACCCTCCCACATACGGGCACTACGTACTCTCCACATACGAGCACGATTTATACGTATCTAGTACCCTCCCACATACGGGCACTACGTACTCTCCACATACGAGCACGATTTATACGTATCTAGTACCCTCCCACATACGGGCACTACGTACTCTCCACATACGAGCACGATTTATACGTATCTAGTACCCTCCCACATACGGGCACTACGTACTCTCCACATGCGAGTACGACGCACTCTCCACATACGAGCACGATTTATACGTATCTAGTACCCTCCCACATACGGGCACTACGTACTCTCCACATACGAGCACGATTTATACGTATCTAGTACCCTCCCACATACGGGCACTACGTACTCTCCACATACGAGCACGATTTATACGTATCTAGTACCCTCCCACATACGGGCACTACGTACTCTCCACATACGAGCACGATTTATACGTATCTAGTACCCTCCCACATACGGGCACTACGTACTCTCCACATACGAGCACGATTTATACGTATCTAGTACCCTCCCACATACGGGCACTACGTACTCTCCACATACGAGCACGATTTATACGTATCTAGTACCCTCCCACATACGGGCACTACGTACTCTCCACATACGAGCACGATTTATACGTATCTAGTACCCTCCCACATACGGGCACTACGTACTCTCCACATACGAGCACGATTTATACGTATCTAGTACCCTCCCACATACGGGCACTACGTACTCTCCACATACGAGCACGATTTATACGTATCTAGTACCCTCCCACATACGGGCACTACGTACTCTCCACATGCGAGTACGACGCACTCTCCACATACGAGCACGATTTATACGTATCTAGTACCCTCCCACATACGGGCACTACGTACTCTCCACATACGAGCACGATTTATACGTATCTAGTACCCTCCCACATACGGGCACTACGTACTCTCCACATACGAGCACGATTTATACGTATCTAGTACCCTCCCACATACGGGCACTACGTACTCTCCACATACGAGCACGATTTATACGTATCTAGTACCCTCCCACATACGGGCACGATTTATACGTATCTAGTACCCTCCCACATACGGGCACTACGTACTCTCCACATACGAGCACGATTTATACGTATCTAGTACCCTCCCACATACGGGCACTACGTACTCTCCACATACGAGCACGATTTATACGTATCTAGTACCCTCCCACATACGGGCACTACGTACTCTCCACATACGAGCACGATTTATACGTATCTAGTACCCTCCCACATACGGGCACTACGTACTCTCCACATACGAGCACGATTTATACGTATCTAGTACCCTCCCACATACGGGCACTACGTACTCTCCACATACGAGCACGATTTATACGTATCTAGTACCCTCCCACATACGGGCACTACGTACTCTCCACATACGAGCACGATTTATACGTATCTAGTACCCTCCCACATACGGGCACTACGTACTCTCCACATGCGAGTACGACGCACTCTCCACATACGAGCACGATTTATACGTATCTAGTACCCTCCCACATACGGGCACTACGTACTCTCCACATACGAGCACGATTTATACGTATCTAGTACCCTCCCACATACGGGCACTACGTACTCTCCACATACGAGCACGATTTATACGTATCTAGTACCCTCCCACATACGGGCACTACGTACTCTCCACATACGAGCACGATTTATACGTATCTAGTACCCTCCCACATACGGGCACTACGTACTCTCCACATACGAGCACGATTTATACGTATCTAGTACCCTCCCACATACGGGCACTACGTACTCTCCACATACGAGCACGATTTATACGTATCTAGTACCCTCCCACATACGGGCACTACGTACTCTCCACATACGAGCACGATTTATACGTATCTAGTACCCTCCCACATACGGGCACTACGTACTCTCCACATGCGAGTACGACGCACTCTCCACATACGAGCACGATTTATACGTATCTAGTACCCTCCCACATACGGGCACTACGTACTCTCCACATACGAGCACGATTTATACGTATCTAGTACCCTCCCACATACGGGCACTACGTACTCTCCACATACGAGCACGATTTATACGTATCTAGTACCCTCCCACATACGGGCACTACGTACTCTCCACATGCGAGTACGACGCACTCTCCCACATACGAGCACGATTTATACGTATCTAGTACCCTCCCACATACGGGCACTACGTACTCTCCACATGCGAGTACGACGCACTCTCCACATACGAGCACGATTTATACGTATCTAGTACCCTCCCACATACGGGCACTACGTACTCTCCACATACGAGCACGATTTATACGTATCTAGTACCCTCCCACATACGGGCACTACGTACTCTCCACATACGAGCACGATTTATACGTATCTAGTACCCTCCCACATACGGGCACTACGTACTCTCCACATACGAGCACGATTTATACGTATCTAGTACCCTCCCACATACGGGCACTACGTACTCTCCACATACGAGCACGATTTATACGTATCTAGTACCCTCCCACATACGGGCACTACGTACTCTCCACATACGAGCACGATTTATACGTATCTAGTACCCTCCCACATACGGGCACTACGTACTCTCCACATACGAGCACGATTTATACGTATCTAGTACCCTCCCACATACGGGCACTACGTACTCTCCACATACGAGCACGATTTATACGTATCTAGTACCCTCCCACATACGGGCACTACGTACTCTCCACATACGAGCACGATTTATACGTATCTAGTACCCTCCCACATACGGGCACTACGTACTCTCCACATACGAGCACGATTTATACGTATCTAGTACCCTCCCACATACGGGCACTACGTACTCTCCACATACGAGCACGATTTATACGTATCTAGTACCCTCCCACATACGGGCACTACGTACTCTCCACATACGAGCACGATTTATACGTATCTAGTACCCTCCCACATACGGGCACTACGTACTCTCCACATGCGAGTACGACGCACTCTCCACATACGAGCACGATTTATACGTATCTAGTACCCTCCCACATACGGGCACTACGTACTCTCCACATACGAGCACGATTTATACGTATCTAGTACCCTCCCACATACGGGCACTACGTACTCTCCACATACGAGCACGATTTATACGTATCTAGTACCCTCCCACATACGGGCACTACGTACTCTCCACATACGAGCACGATTTATACGTATCTAGTACCCTCCCACATACGGGCACTACGTACTCTCCACATACGAGCACGATTTATACGTATCTAGAAAATAACTCTGTTCTTCATTTTTCCAGAAATTAATCGACAATGGCTTCTTCCAAAACACGTTTTTGACATAATTGAACATCTTTTGATCATCAAAATCAATTATAAACCCATTAAACACCATTAGGAACATCAATTGACCAAAACATCTTTTGATCATCAAAATCAATTATAAACCCATTAAACACCATTAGGAACATCAATTGACCAAAACATCTTTAAAACTCTAATAATTTGCCAAAACCCTTTTAAACCAGTTTTGAATCAATATTAAAACATCTTTTGATCATCAAAATCAATTATAAACCCATTAAACACCATTAGGAACATCAATTGACCAAAACATCTTTAAAACTCTAATAATTTGCCAAAACCCTTTTAAACCAGTTTTGAATCAATATTAAAACATCTTTTGATCATCAAAATCAATTATAAACCCATTAAACACCATTAGGAACATCAATTGACCAAAACATCTTTAAAACTCTAATAATTTGCCAAAACCCTTTTAAACCAGTTTTGAATCAATATTAAAACATCTTTTGATCATCAAAATCAATTATAAACCCATTAAACACCATTAGGAACATCAATTGACCAAAACATCTTTAAAACTCTAATAATTTGCCAAAACCCTTTTAAACCAGTTTTGAATCAATATTAAAACATCTTTTGATCATCAAAATCAATTATAAACCCATTAAACACCATTAGGAACATCAATTGACCAAAACATCTTTAAAACTCTAATAATTTGCCAAAACCCTTTTAAACCAGTTTTGAATCAATATTAAAACATCTTTTGATCATCAAAATCAATTATAAACCCATTAAACACCATTAGGAACATCAATTGACCAAAACATCTTTAAAACTCTAATAATTTGCCAAAACCCTTTTAAACCAGTTTTGAATCAATATTAAAACATCTTTTGATCATCAAAATCAATTATAAACCCATTAAACACCATTAGGAACATCAATTGACCAAAACATCTTTAAAACTCTAATAATTTGCCAAAACCCTTTTAAACCAGTTTTGAATCAATATTAAAACATCTTTTGATCATCAAAATCAATTATAAACCCATTAAACACCATTAGGAACATCAATTGACCAAAACATCTTTAAAACTCTAATAATTTGCCAAAACCCTTTTAAACCAGTTTTGAATCAATATTAAAACATCTTTTGATCATCAAAATCAATTATAAACCCATTAAACACCATTAGGAACATCAATTGACCAAAACATCTTTAAAACTCTAATAATTTGCCAAAACCCTTTTAAACCAGTTTTGAATCAATATTAAAACATCTTTTGATCATCAAAATCAATTATAAACCCATTAAACACCATTAGGAACATCAATTGACCAAAACATCTTTAAAACTCTAATAATTTGCCAAAACCCTTTTAAACCAGTTTTGAATCAATATTAAAACATCTTTTGATCATCAAAATCAATTATAAACCCATTAAACACCATTAGGAACATCAATTGACCAAAACATCTTTAAAACTCTAATAATTTGCCAAAACCCTTTTAAACCAGTTTTGAATCAATATTAAAACATCTTTTGATCATCAAAATCAATTATAAACCCATTAAACACCATTAGGAACATCAATTGACCAAAACATCTTTAAAACTCTAATAATTTGCCAAAACCCTTTTAAACCAGTTTTGAATCAATATTAAAACATCTTTTGATTTTTAGAGAAAGAAAAACTGGTAATAAAGTCATGGCTAGAAACTAAAAGCCATATGATGCTTCAGTTAAACAATTTCCTGCTCAAAAACGTGCATATTTAGATGGAAATACTAATGTTGCATCATTAATACCAGTAATCGATCGATTACCAGAGGTGTTAAGGCCCACAACTATTTATGATATGCCTGAAACACCCAAGACCAATTTAGACCCAGTTCAATCCCCAGAGGTTAAGACTGGAGCTGTCCAGATGACTGCTCCAGTTAAAAAGGTAAAGCAGAATAGACCTTTACCTCAGACCAATCCCTTACCAAAACCTTTGACTGGAAAGGCTAAGGTATCATCTGATGAAAATATTTTGTCCAGGATAGAGAGCCAGATTCAAATTCTGACTCGTCAATCACAAAGTTTTAATGCAAGATTAAACTTTCTTGAGGGTACTTCATCTGGCCCTAGACAAAATACAAAACCTTTTTCAAAGAAAGATAAATTTATTTCTCCAGTTGAGAAAAATGAAAAGGTTTTAAAACCATCAACCCCAGTGGTCTTCTCTTCTAAGACCACTATTGAACAAAGTGAACTAGACCAGATTGCCCCAGGGACCTATAAGGGAGGGTCCAGTGAACCCATCAGTCGATGGGTTCCCAAATCTAACTGATAAAAATCTGGTGTATGTGTAGGGCGATCGAAAGAAGCTTATCTGGTATCTTGACAGTGCAGCTGGCAGGACAATGACCGGATGTAAGACCCTACTGGAGGAGTTCACCATTTCTGATGGACCCTCCATCACGTTTGGAAATGATGGTTGTGGAAAGACTGAGGGATATGGTGTTCTGAACAATGGACAAGTCAAGTTCAGACGAGTTGCATTTGTGAATGGTTTGAAATATAACTTGATCAGTGTAAGTCAACTGTGTGACGATGGCTATCAAGTCTTATTCAATGTTGCTCAGGGCATCGTATTCAACAAGGACTGGAAGGTAGTGTTGATTGCTCCCAGAAAAGGGAATGTGTACGTGATGGATATGGAAAGCTCTCCTTCAGAGCAGTGTTTCTATACTCAAGCTGATGAAGACACAAACTGGTTATGGCACAAAAGGTTATCCCATTTAAACTTCAAAAACATTAACAAGTTATCCAGAAAACAACTTGCAGATGGGATACCTTCAGTCTCCTTCAAAAAGGAAAGACCATGTCCAGGATGTGAGATGGGTAAGCAAAAGCGTACCAGTTTCAAGACCAGACAGAATTTCAGCATTACTGAACCTCTTCACATGCTTCATATGGACCTTTTTGGTCCAGTGAACGTTCAGACTCGTGCTGGTAAAAGATACACCCTGGTAATCATAGATGAGTTCTCCAGATATTGTTGGGTGATCTTTCTGAGGTCCAAAAGTGAAGCTGCTGCTGAAATCATCAGTCTTATCAAGCAAATTGAGCTCAAGTACAGTTGAAAAGTGTGTCAGTTAAGAAGTGACAATGGAACAGAATTCCAGAATGCAACTCTGGAGTCATTCTGTACTGACACTGGCATCTCCCAGAACTTCTCTTCAGCCCGCTCTCCAGAGCAAAATGGAGTTGTGGAAAGGAAAAATCGAACGCTGATAGAAGCTGCCAGGAGTATGCTTGTTGAATCTGGACTGTCTACCAGTTTCTGGGCGGAAGCAATTGCAACTGCTTGCCACACCCAGAATCGATCAGTGTACATTAAAAGACACAAAAAGACAGCCTATGAAGTCTTAAGAAATAGAAAACCATACATTGGTTATTTTCACGTTTTTGGATGTCCAGTTTACATCCTGAACGACTCCAGTCAGCTAGGCAAATTTGATGCCAAAGCTGATGAAGGGTATTTCTTAGGCTATTCAGCCATTCGCAAGGCCTTCAGAGTCTACAACAAGAGACTGGAGAAGGTCCATGAGTCAATTCATGTAACATTTGATGAATCAAATGCCTCAATCAACAAGAAGCTAGTCCCTGACACTCCCCCAGTAACACCAATTGTCTTTTGTGAATCTGATCCTATAAACGACAAATTTGAAGATTCACCAGACACAGTTTTGTTGGAATTCGTCTGCCCAAGACACATATTAAATTGACGTGGCTAGTACGTGATGATCCAAGTCGGGTCATACCCAATAACAAGCTAGACAAACACTTACGATATTTATTTATATGATATGATCTTTAAATAAATATAAATACTTGAAACATTTAGAAAGTGGTTTTCTAAATAATTGCACTTGAGATATGTAAATAAATTATATGGATGATTTATTTTGAGAGAGATGTCAATATGTTTATTTGGCGAAAAGAGTTCCCACTGCGGCGCAGTGGGAGCGTGTCAAACCCACTGCGGCGCAGTGGGGGTTTTTGCACCCGAAGGCCAGGGAGTTCCCACTGCGGCGCAGTGGGAGTGTATCAGACCCACTGCGGCGCAGTGGGTTAATGTCCATGTGATGGGCTAAGGGGCCGGCCCCCCCTCCCCATGTGGTGTTACATGCAACTTGACACTTGTTGTCTTACATGTTACACAAGGCATAAGACTTAACACTCAACATAGAGTGTATCATATCTTACACTCAAGCATTGTAAGAACTCTCTCAATCTCTCAAGAAAAAAGGTTTTTCTTCTTCCTTTTCTTCCATTAATTTCGGCCAAAGGGAGCCAAAAAGGGAAAGGCATTTCAAGTTAAATCCTAGCACATATTTGGGTGTTTGTTGGAGGCTTGGGGTATACTAGCTTGAGGTTCTTCTAGGTTGGAGACTAGCCACTTCAAGATCATCATCTCCTTCATTCAACTTTCTCATTAGCTTGGAAGAAGGTAGTCTTCTAAACACCCTATGGTTGTTGTTTTGTATGTATGCTATTCATATACATGGATCCTTATTGTTTGGGTTTTCTTTTAATAGTTAAAATTGGTTTTAACTACATATGTCACATTGAAATGGTTCAATTTTCCGCTGCGTTTTAATATTATAAGGATAATATTACTTTGATAAAAACCCAAAAATCCCAACAATGGCATCTAGAGCCGGTTATATGGATACATACATCAAAGTTGAAATTTTGTTTGGACAAAATCCAATATTTTGGTCATTTGGTTATGGCCAAAATAAATACACAAAAAGGAGGTTCCTTTTTTTTCTTGTGTATTTTAGTGTCACAACTTAGCCAAGAGACCTTGTGAATGTTTGTGATGTGTGGATGTGTTTGTTTAATTATTCAATGGTTGTAATAGTTAAATAGGATTTTATTCATTCATTTGGTTATGTAATCTATTTATTTCATTTGGTATGTAATAAGTAGATTAGTTGCATTTTTCATTATAAATGTAATCTCCAAGAAGGCATCAAAAGGTTTGGGGCTAAAAGTTGGAGGCTAATGAGAAGACCCGTAAGTTCTTACTGCGGCGCAGTGGGGGTATATCAAACCCACTGCGGCGCAGTGGGGATTATGTGGCCGAGGACAGAGAGTTCCCACTGCGGCGCAGTGGGAGTATGTCAAACCCACTGCGGCGCAGTGGGGGATAATGCAACCGAGACCAGTGACTTACCACTGCGGCGCAGTCTGAGTGTATTAGACTCACTGCGGCGCAGTGGGTTATCAAAATGAAGAGAATCATTCAAATCACATCACAAAAGGTTACTTGAAGCATTTGGATGCAAGATCAAGTGGGAGCTCAACTAACACAATATTTTGTGTTACTTTGTCCCTTAGGTTGAGACCTTTTGGCCCACTTGTTTCGGCTAACAAGTGTGGTCAAAATAGTTGGCTAATGTTGTGCACTTATTATATTTGTGTGGTTGTTTGTTTATTTTGTCATATGGATGCTCAAAACCAACAAACTTGATGACTACATAAAAGATTAAAATTGGTTTTAATATTGACATTAACTTGGTAAATTAAAATGGGTTTTATTAAAAGTTAATGGTCACATTTATAAAAATGGATTTTATAAAAGAACCTTGAAATTTGGATTTCAAAATTCATTATGGTACATAGTTTTTAACTAGAATATAAAAACTCAAACGACCCTTTAAAAACAAGTTAAACGCCATCCTTTTATACAACACTTAATTATTTGGGACTCTTTGTAGGATAAAGGTCACCTAACTACTTTGAGGGAACTTATAAGTTAAGGTAAATTTATTGTACTTATGGGATAAAGGTCACCTAACCACTAGTATAGATAAATTTACATGTGTGTATAAGTAGGACAACTTGATTTGGAAGCCATGTGATTAGGGTCACCGAAGCATGGTAACCAAAGGCGTTGATGGGATTAAACATGCCAACTTAATATAAGATATTAAACCGGTCCCATACCACTAGAAATTGCAAAGTGTTGCAATTGTCAAACGTTGACTACCTTGTTAATTTAGATCATGGGATAAAGGTCACCTAACCATCATTTAAATGTAACGTTGGATTCTAGGTTTTAATTATTAATTGTCTATGAGACATAAAAGGGTATTAACAATTAAAATTTATATTTGATATCGAAAATACTAATAAAGAACTTTGTTAATCTTGTAGATGGCCGCTAACAATGCAATAAACCCCAACCAAAACGTCCATAATTTTTCACTAAGATCCATCCTTGAAAAGGATCGTCTAAACCAAAACAACTTTGTGGATTGGTTTCGTAACTTGAGAATTGTTCTCATGCACGAAAAGAAATCCTACATTTTAGACGATCCTATTCCTGATGAGCCCGAAGAAACTGATGTTGAGGCCTATAATGATTGGGTTAAATATGTCGAGGACTCCGTGCAAGTTAGTTGCATAATGCTTGCGAGTATGACTCCCGAACTCCAAAAGGAGTTCGAGCATCATGGGGCATACGACATGATTACCCAACTCAAGGAAATGTTCCAACAAAAGGCAAGGGCTGAACGCTTCGAAACGGTTCGAGCGCTTCATGCATGTCGCATGGATGATTCACAACCCGTATCAACATATGTTCTTAAAATGAAAAGCTACATTGATCGCCTCGAAAGGCTTAATTGTCCCGTTTCAAATGAGTTAGCTACGGATATGATCCTTAACTCATTATCTAAGAGATTTGAAACTTTCGTGTTAAATTATAACATGAATGGATGGGACAAGACCGTTTCTGAGCTTCATGGGATGCTCAAAACGGCCGAGGCTAGTATGGGAGGAAAAGTTCAACCCGTTCTCATGATCAATGAAGGCGGAAAGAAAAGGGCTTACTCCGGACCCAAGGCAAATGTTGCTAAGGGAAAGGGTAACAACAAAGGGAATTATAAAGGCAAAGGAAAGGGAAAAATGGATACCCAAAAAGCGAAGAAGCAAAAGGTTGCTGTCAATGACCCATGCTTTGAGTGTGGGGAGGTAGGACATTGGAAACGCAATTGTCCAACCTATCTCAAAGAGTTAAAAGCTAAGAGGGATGCAGGGCAAACCTCAGGTACAATATTTATGATATATATTGAGCTTAATACTGTTCTTTCTTACATATGGGTATTGGATACCGGATGTGGAACTCATATTTGTAATATGTTACAGGGGTTCATAAGAAAGAAGCACATCAAGAAGGGAGACATTAGTCTCTTTATGGGCAATGGTGCATTGGTGCATGTTGAAGCCCAAGGAGACTATCTTTTGAAACTTCCAAATGGTTTGGAAATTGTATTGAACAATGTTTTGTATGCACCTAGTTTGACTAGGAGTATTATTTCTGTTTCCCGTTTAAGACATGTTGGATATGATTTTTTTTTGTTAACAATGATATCCATGTTTCTATGAATGATGTATTTTATTTTAAAGCTATGCCTTTAAATGGTATTTATGAATTGGTTCATGAAAACACCACACATGATAGCTCAATGTACCAAGCTACCACCAAGAAACTTAAATTAGATTTAAGTGAAACCTATATTTGGCATTGTCGTCTTGGCCATATAAATAAGAATCGCATACTAACACTTCAAAAGAATGGTCTTTTGAAAACAAAATCAAATGATTCATTTAATGTATGTGAATCTTGTTTACAAGGCAAGATGACTAAAGCACCTTTCAAAGGCACTAATGAAAGGGCAAAAGATTTATTAGGTATCATACATTCGGATGTATGTGGTCCTTTTAAGCCAATGACTAGGAATGGTGAAAGATACTTCATTACATTCACCGATGACTATAGTCGTTACGGTTATGTATACTTATTAAAACATAAGAGTGAAGCTTTTGAAATGTTCAAAATTTTCAAGAATGAAGTAGAAAACCAACTCAGTAAGACAATAAAAGTTCTTCGTTCTGATAGAGGAGGTGAATACCTAAGTGATGCTTTTCAAGATCATCTTAGAAGTTGTGGGATTGTCTCACAACTAACTCCACCTGGAACACCACAACATAATGGTGTGTCTGAAAGGAGGAATCGAACTCTATTAGATATGGTTCGTTCCATGATGAGCAGAAGCTCACTACCTCTATCATTTTGGGGATATGCCATAATCTCTGCTGCCCGAATTTTAAATATGGCTCCCACCAAGAAAGTGGAGAAAACACCTTTTGAAATATGGCATGGAAGAGTTCCATCTTTATCATATTTAAAGGTATGGGGTTGTGAGGCTTATGTAAGACATGATGCCTCAAACAAATTAGAGCCCCGATCCACTAAGTGTATCTTTGTAGGATATCCCAAAGATGATTTGGGATATTATTTCTACAATCCTAATGAGCAAAATGTATTTGTTGCTCGAAAGGCTGAGTTCTTGGAAACTAAATTCCTTATGGAAGGAACTAGTTCCAGAACAGTGGAACTTGAAGAAGATCAAGAACCACTGACAGATACACACTTGGGTGACACTAGCATTCAACAAAAGGATGTTGAAGATGATCAAAGGGTTGATCAAGACACACAAAACGTTCGTAGATCTGGTAGAGCTACTTATCCACCTGAGAGATATGGATTTCTCGTGGATGAATGCTACATGGTAGTTTCTGATGAACCTACCACCTACCATGATGCTATGTCCAAATCAGATTCGGACAAATGGCTAGAGGCCATGAACGCTGAGATGCAATCCATGTATGACAACCAAGTTTGGGAATTGGTTGTTGAACCTCCTAATTCCAAAGTAGTTGGAAGTAAGTGGGTGTTCAAATTGAAACACGATATGCATGGAAACTTGAGTACTTATAAAGCTAGACTTGTAGCAAAAGGTTTCACTCAAACTCGAGGGGTCGATTATGATGAAACTTTTTCGCCTGTGGCAATGCTAAAGTCTATTAGGATATTATTTGCCATAGCCGCACATTATGACTATGAGATATGGCAAATGGATGTCAAAACCGCTTTTCTAAATGGATATCTTGAGGAAGATGTCTATATGGATCAGCCTGAAGGTTTTGTCGATCCTAAGCATCCTAATAAAGTATGCAAGTTAAAGAAATCAATCTATGGATTGAAACAAGCATCAAGAAGCTGGAATCGTCGTTTTGATGAAGAAGTCAAGAAATTTGGCTTCATCAAAACGCTGATGAAGCTTGTGTGTATAAGAAGGCTAGTGGGAGCATCATTACTTTTCTAGTATTATATGTCGATGACATTCTACTATTTGGAAATGACATTCCAACCTTGGAAGGTGTAAAAGCCTGGCTTGGAAGTTGCTTTTCCATTAAGGATCTTGGTGAAGCCGCCTATATTTTGGGAATAAGGATCTATAGGGATAGATCAAGGCGCTTAATAGGTTTGAATCAAAGTGCATACATAGACAAGATCTTGAAAAGGTTCAAGATGGAAAACTCCAAAAAGGGTTTGGTGCCTATTCAAAGAGGAACTATATTGAGTACTTCTCAATCTCCCAGCTCAAAAGTTGAGCAAGAGAGAATGAGTGGAATCCCATATGCATCTGCTATAGGATCCATCATGTATGCTATGATATGCACGAGACCGGACGTGTCATGCGCTTTAAGCATGACAAGTAGATACCAGCAAAATCCAGGAGATAGTCATTGGATGGCTGTCAAATATATATTGAAATATCTTAGAAACACTAAAGATATGTTCTTAATATATGGATCTGGTGAGGAGGAACTCGTTGTAAAGGGTTACACGGATGCGAGTTTCCAAACTGATCGAGATGATTCTCGATCACAATCGGGGTATATCTTCATTCTAAATGGAGGAGCTGTTTCTTGGAAAAGCTCAAAGCAAGATGTGGTTGCATTGTCCACTACATAATCGGAATACATCGCCGCTTCTCTAGCAGCACAAGAAGCTGCATGGTTGAAGAAATTCATTGCCGATCTAGGGGTTGTTCCTTCCATTCAAGGACCCCTAGAAATTCTTTGTGATAACGAGGGTGCGATTGCTCAAATCAAGGAACCTCGTGCACATCAAAAGACTAGGCACATTGAGCGGAGATTCAACTACATAAGGGATGAAGTTGAAAAGGGAAAGATATGTATTCACAAAGTTCACACCGATCAAAATGTTGCGGACCCACTCACGAAGCTCCTTGAAAGGCCTAAGCATGAGAGTCATACTTGTGCCATGGGACTTCGATATTCTAGTGATTGGATTTGATCTATTTTAGTATTTTTGGATATCGGAACACTTGTAGTTATTAACACATTTATATGAATATTGGTATTTTGCATTTAAATTGTGTTATGTTCCATTTTTGCATGTTTAAATCCATGAATAAGTTAATTATTCTAAATGTCCGTAGTCGATCATATTTGTGGGAACAAATTTGAATGTAAGATTATTATGAACTTGGATTGGTAGACATTCAAAAGGGTTTGAATATAGAGCAAGGTGTTGCTACCAAGGTTCATAGATATTTGTGGGATACAAATATTGGACTGACCTGCAATCAAGCATTACTACATGGAATCTCTGTGATTGATCATAAGTAATCTTGAGTTAAAAGGCGAATATCATTGTATCCTCAGACCTGAGATACATATTGGGTCTTGATATTCACTGAATATTATACTTTGACTTAGTTCTTCGCTGTTCTGAAACATGGCAGTACATAAGACTAAGCTCAGGTATGATATAAGGTGATTGTGAGAGACGTATGTAGTCGAGATGGAATTTGTCCCTCTTATTCGTTGAGAGTAAGATGTCTAAGGCCTGCTACAAAGTTAAATCAATAGAGAATGATCACTCTATGTCTCTAGGATTTAACATGACATCTGTGACAAAAGGATAAATGATCGATTCACCTAAATCATTTCAAGTAAGGGACTTGAAGAGGATGATGTTATTGAATGGCACTTCGTCATACGTATTAGGGGTAGCAAACCGTTGTTAAGCGGTATTTGCTGCTTGCGTCAATCTTCTATGAATCTTGTGCAAGTGGGAGATTGTTGGAATTCGTCTGCCCAAGACACATATTAAATTGACGTGGCTAGTACGTGATGATCCAAGTCGGGTCATACCCAATAACAAGCTAGACAAACACTTACGATATTTATTTATATGATATGATCTTTAAATAAATATAAATACTTGAAACATTTAGAAAGTGGTTTTCTAAATAATTGCACTTGAGATATGTAAATAAATTATATGGATGATTTATTTTGAGAGAGATGTCAATATGTTTATTTGGCGAAAAGAGTTCCCACTGCGGCGCAGTGGGAGCGTGTCAAACCCACTGCGGCGCAGTGGGGGTTTTTGCACCCGAAGGCCAGGGAGTTCCCACTGCGGCGCAGTGGGAGTGTATCAGACCCACTGCGGCGCAGTGGGTTAATGTCCATGTGATGGGCTAAGGGGCCGGCCCCCCCTCCCCATGTGGTGTTACATGCAACTTGACACTTGTTGTCTTGCATGTTACACAAGGCATAAGACTTAACACTCAACATAGAGTGTATCATATCTTACACTCAAGCATTGTAAGAACTCTCTCAATCTCTCAAGAAAAAAGGTTTTTCTTCTTCCTTTTCTTCCATTAATTTCGGCCAAAGGGAGCCAAAAAGGGAAAGGCATTTCAAGTTAAATCCTAGCACATATTTGGGTGTTTGTTGGAGGCTTGGGGTATACTAGCTTGAGGTTCTTCTAGGTTGGAGACTAGCCACTTCAAGATCATCATCTCCTTCATTCAACTTTCTCATTAGCTTGGAAGAAGGTAGTCTTCTAAACACCCTATGGTTGTTGTTTTGTATGTATGCTATTCATATAGATGGATCCTTATTGTTTGGGTTTTCTTTTAATAGTTAAAATTGGTTTTAACTACATATGTCACATTGAAATGGTTCAATTTTCCGCTGCGTTTTAATATTATAAGGATAATATTACTTTGATAAAAACCCAAAAATCCCAACAAGTTTCCAGTCATCCTGATCTGGAACCTGTTCAGAAAAAGAAACTCTACAGTAATACTCCATTCTATCCCTCTATTATTTTCAAACTACCCTCTGAAATTAATATTGGTTCAGATGTGCGTACTACTCCCCCAGTATCAGTGTCAGTTGAGAATTTACCAGAAATGTCTTCTGGTGAAGAATTTCATACTGAACCAGTACTCCAGGAAATGCCTTCAAATGAAGAATTTCATGATGCAAATCGTGATTTAAATGACTCAGATGAAGATACTGAAGTAATTTGGCAAGACCCTCCTCCAGAATCAACTCCAGAGGAGACTCAACTGAATTCTTGCACTGATATTGTTGTCAGTAACAATCCTGGTCAGTACTCCAGATGGACAAAAGCTCACCCTATTGATCAGATCTTAGGTGACTCCTATAGTGGTGTTCAGACCAGAAGAGCCTCCAGTAATCAATGCTTATACGTCAGTTTTCTATCTTTGATAGAACCTAAGAAGATTGACGAGGCTCTGAAAGATCCAAACTGGGTGACTGCTATGCAAGAAGAGCTTCACCAGTTTGAAAGGAACAAGGTCTGGTATCTGGTTCCTTTCCCAGTTGGAAAGAAAGAACCAATTGGAACAAGATGGGTCTTCAGAAACAAAGTAGATGAAGATGGCCACGTAATAAGAAACAAGGCCAGACTGGTAGCTCAAGGCTACTGCCAGTCAGATGTCGACTTTGATGAATCTTTTGCTCCAGTGGCTAGACTTGAAGCGATCAGAATTTTCTTAGCATTTGCTGCTAATCACCAGTTCAAGGTCTACCAGATGGACGTAAAGAGTGCTTTCTTGAATGGAAAGCTTGAAGAAGAAGTTTACGTCAGACAACCTCCAGGTTTCGTTGATGACAAGCATCCACATTGGGTATATCGTCTGGACAAAGCGCTATATGGCCTCAGACAAGCCCCACGTGCCTGGTATGATACTCTGACTAAACATTTGTTGAAAAATGGTTTTAAAACGAGGTGCAATTGACAATACCTTATTCATTCTTCATGAGAAAGGTAATCTGTTAATGGTACAAATTTATGTTGATGATATAATTTTTGGGTCTACTGATGAAAATATGTGCAAGAAATTTTCTAAAATCATGTCCACTGAATATGAAATGAGTTTGATGGGTGAATTAACATATTTTCTTGGACTCCAGATTAAACAAAACAAAGATGGAATTTTTATTAATCAGGAAAAATATGTTAGAGATCTTTTAAAGAAATTCGATATGAATTCTTCACCATCTAAACCAACTCCAATTTCTGCACCACTGACACTGGACTCGGATCCAGATGGCAAACCAGTGAACACCACTGTCTTTAGAGGCATGGTTGGTTCACTGATGTATTTAACGGCCAGTAGACCAGATATTATGTTTTCAACATGTTTATGTGCCAGATATCAGTCTAATCCAAAGGAATCTCATATGCTCGCTGTAAAGCGCATACTGAAGTACCTTAAAGGTGCTCCCAGTCTAGGTCTTTGGTACCCCAAAGGCTCTGGAATGGATCTAATGGGTTATTCAGATTCAGATCATGCAGGTTGCAAGATAGATAGGAAATCCACAACTGGTGGATGTCATTTCCTAGGTGGCAAACTGGTCAGCTAGACCAGTAAGAAGCAAACTTCAGTTTCATTATCCACTGCTGAAGCTGAATACGTGTCTGCAGCCAGTTGATGTACTCAGATACTCTGGATGAAGAACCAGTTGCTTGATTATGGTATTAAATACTCAAAAACTCCAATCTTTTGTGAGAATACCAGTGCCATCGCTATCTCCAACAACCCAGTCATGCACTCCAGAACCAAACACATCGATCTAAGGTACCATTTCATTCGCGATCATATTATGAAAAACAACATTGAACTCCATTTTATTCCCACTGACAAACAACTCGCTGACATTTTTACTAAACCACTGGATGTAAAAACTTTTGAATATCTTGTTGGTGAGTTGGGAATGTTAAACCCTTAAATCTGGAACCTTGGTATTGAACGCCATTGTGTACTACTAAGGATCTTTGATTTAAAGATTCAAAAATTTATTTCTGGATCAACATTCCAGGGAAGACTTGAAAAATATTTTCTCTTAAAAATGTTTAAGTTCAGGGGGAATTAATTTTCTCACTGGACAAATTCTTCAGAAAATATTACTGGTGCTTTGTAAATATGTCCCTCTCACTGGTAACTGGACAAGTTGAAGTGCGTGTTTGAGTTGACTTTTGTCTTCTTGTAAATGTGTCCCTCTCATTTGTCTGTATTAGTTGACGTGCAAGTTTGAGGTTTCTAGTCTTTCAAAAGTTGGTTTTCACTGGTACTTTACTGGAGTGTCCCTCCAGTGTACCATCAGTACATGCTTCACTGGACTAATCCACCAGTGATACTGGTCGGTCCTGTCAACCTCCAGATGCACTGAATAAATGTCATAATATTTTCAAAATACTTGATCTTTGTATGTGCCACGTAAGCAAACTTTTTCAAAGATATTTATCTTATAAATCCTATGTGGCATGGATATTTTTCAAAACAATGATGGTCTTTTTACTTTGGGAACACAAAAAGTACAAATTTGCTGGTTTTTGTGGGCGGTGAACCATCAACCATTTATGGGTGATGTGATACAATTAAATGCGGATCTCAAAACACGATCAAAAATGTTATTTGATAAATTCAAATTGAACGTTTGAAATCCACATTAACTCTCCTATATATACCCACTTTCACTTTCAAATTCATTTACTTCGAACATTTACTCCCAAATCTTCAAATTCCTTCATTCAATTTCTTCATTCAATTTCATTCTTAAATTTCTCATATTAACTGCTATTCATTAATTTCTTCATAAACCTTATATATTCAATTTCAATTTCATCTTCTTCTATAAATCCAATGGCTCCTAGACAATCAAACTCACCACGAAATCTTCTATCCGCTGAATATGCTCCGGCGGCTGATGTAGTTAGAGCACCTCATATCAATCTTGAAGCTAGGGCTTTAAGAATGAATATGAATAACTGGATGGCCAAACTCACGCTATCCAGTGTCCATGATCCACAATCTATAATTGGGAGATTAAACACCTTTTTTCTCTCAGTGTCCATGATCCACAATCTATAATTGGGAGATTAAACACCTTTTTTCTCTCATGTCCATTGTATGGTGCCCTAACTTTAAATCCAGAAAAGATGTATCATGATTATCTTTGTGAATTCTGGTATACAGCCGAATACAATGAGGCTAATTCTTGTATTGTTTACTCTCTTGAGCAAGGGACCAGACCCTTGACTCTTTCAGTACATTCTCTCAGAATGGCTCTTCAGTTAAATTATCTGGATGAGAATGAACTGGCAATGCCACTCCCTTCTGGTATCAATTTCAGGGAGGTATGCAGATTAATGGGGCATACAGAGATAGTTGATGAAAATGGTCAGTTGTTGAGGAAAGGGACCATTTACGTGAGTAGACTGACGGACTCGTGGAGATACTTCTTCACACATATCGTCGAGTGTCTTAGAGGCAGTTCTGGAGGATTGGATCAAATCAATCAAACACACCTCCAGATTGCCTATTGCTTATGGTTTGGGCTAAGGGTGGATTTCGCCCAAATATTCTTTGATGATCTGTTGATCGTATAAAGGCGAAGGGGAGAAAGCCATTCGTGCCATATATTCGCTTTCTTTCCCTTATATTCAAAAATGCACTTGGAGAGGGGTATGACTTTGAAACTACTCATTTTTCAATGAGTGAGTATATGAGAGACCTGGCAAATTTAAGGTCCAGAGATGGAGAGGTAGATATTCCTCCAGCAATGCTGACACTTCAACGAATTGAAGAAAATGTGGCACCAGTAAGGGTACAAGTTGTTGATGTACCTACTGGTAGTGAAGAAGTTCAGGTTGTTGAAATGGTACAGCCTATTCAACAAGTGGCTCCAGTTGGTGGACCAGAAACAGTTGAGCTCTCCAGACGACCAAGATCACATAGGCGTCTAATGAGAGGTGGAGTTCAGGTAAACCCATTAACCCATCCTGGTGATATTATGAATATTGATGGGTCTCCCATCTTTGAAGAGGAAAATATTGATCCTTCTGTACAATCTGAACAGAGAGTGGACACTGAAGTCCAGGCTGTTGTACGAGAAAAGGATATTGAAGTTGTTCAGACTGAAGAACAAGCTTCTGGTATGCAAGAGGCTGAACTGGATTTAAATGTGGAAGCTGGTGAACAGATAGATGTGGTTGGTGCTTCTTTTTGGGACGAGGCTGACTCTCCTATTTCTGGAGGTCAGACTTTGGATGTTAATATGGATTTTTTGGGCGAAGATGTACAGTTTGAAACTTCACCAGAAATGCCACCTCCTCCACCAGAAACCGAAACACCTCAACCAGAAATACCACTTCCTACACCAGATATGCCACCACCAGAACCTTCAATGCCACCACCACCACCACCATCAATTCCTCAATCAACCCCATACTTCACACCACTCAATCACCTCCTCCACCAGAAACCGAAACACCTACACCAGATATGCCACCACCAGAACCTTCAATGCCACCACCACCACCACCATCAATCCCTCAATCAACCCCATACTTCACACCAACACAAACTCAATCATCACCAGTACACCAAACCGAACAAAGTGTGCCAGTCTCACATGTCGAAACTGAAGAGGACTGGACACAAGTACCATTGATGACCAGAGTAACTTCTCACCTGGAACAACCCAGTGGTCTCTCCACTTCTTCTTCCACCGAGGTCCAAGGCCTTCTTAGTAGGGTGGCGGACCTGGAGAGATCACTCCAGTCATCATCCCAGGTTGTTTCTGATTTCAAATCTTTGTTATCAAACAACTTAGCTTCTGAAATGAATGCATTTGCTGGTAATGAGAAGCTAGTTTTCAACAAACTGGATGAGTTGGTACTGGCCACGAATGTTAATTTTCAAAATATAAGAATGGCAGTACAAGGGTTGGAAGAAAAGATGGTGAATTCTGTTGAGACTGCAGTGGAGAATAAGGTTGTACAACCACTGGCAGGTCTTAAAGATGAGGTTGAGAAGATTGTGACAAGAGTTGGTGCACTGGAAAGCAGGCCTACATTTGACCAGACTGATCTGGTCAACACCCTCAGTGATGAAGTTATTAGAAAGGTCAGGGGTGATATGCTGAAAGAGATATCTGATGAAATATCTGGATCAATCCTTAGATCTTTTCAGGAGGTCATGTTGCCAGAAGTTGGAAAGATGATTGAAGTTGAGCTGCCCAAGGACTTACCAGAATCAATTGAAAGTATTAAAAGGGAAGTCCAGGCACTCAAAACTGGTATGGCTGCTTCTTTGCCAGAACAAGGAAGAACCTTTGGTTCCCTTGATAGACATATGATGGAAGAGTTGTGGAATGATCTGAAGTCAAGGACTAGAGATCATTCCAAGGGGGAAAAATGTTCAGTTCCATCAACTGGTGAACAAGAAGGATTAATAAGGAGAAAGAGAGAAGTTGCCAGAGCAGTCGCTACTGAAAGCGTCGTGCAGCAGAGACAAGTGACTGGTACTGATGCCAGTGCACGTATGGTTGAAAGAACACAAGAAGCTACTGGTACTGAAGCCAGTGAGCCCCAGTTCGAAAGCTTCCCAGACATTCCTACTACACTGAAGGTTGTGAAAGGAAAGGAAAAAATGGTGTCTGGTGAAGAACAAGAACAAGTTGTTGAAGATGTTGATAATGAGACTTCCAGGAAGTTACAACAACAGTGTATCATGATAGAAATCTTCAAAGACAATCAAAGAAATGAACTGCTGGCCCATCATAGGGATATGGCTACAATGGGTACTCTGGACTCCTACAACGCTGGCAGGTTAGGCGTAAACATTGAAGTTTATAAAAGGATGAAGGAGGAGCCCAGAGTTCAACAATGTCTTGATGCACTGGACGATGTCCATATACGCTCATTCTATGCTGAAGAGGAGCAGGTATATGACTCGTTGATTTATGGTGTAACCATTCCAGAGCTGATCAGACAGAGAAAGGAGGAGCTGGTAAGCCTCCAGAAAAAGATCAGAAGAAATGCTGGTGCTCTGGAAGTGGAATACAGAAAGAGGATAACTGGTCTACCCAAGTTAACTGCCAAGCAACTGAAAGCTATCAAAGATGGTGATCTAAGCACCTTTATTCCTCTGGATACCACTCTTAGAATCAATAGACAAGAATACCAGTCCACTGAAGGACAGCAGAGTGGTGTATCCAGGGATACTGAAGAGATGGTCCAGTTGGCAAAGCAAAGGGCTAAATATGATGAAATGATGATGTTCAGGGCCAATGCAAGAAAGATTATTAATGCTGAAATCACACTGGCTGAACATCATCAAGGTATGACCAGGTTTAATGTGAAGTTGACCAGAGAGGGTAACTTTACAGATGAGAGGAAGGATACTTCAGTCCAAGCGTTTGGATGGACTGAACTAAAGGAGATTGGATTAACTTTCAAAGGCAAGACTGATCTCTCTCCAGACGTGAAAGCTTTTATGAAAAGAATTGAGAAAATCTGGAAGAGAATTCAAGAAATGGAAGCTGTGTTGGGTCTGAGACCACCAGTGTCTGTTCCATTATCTCCATCTCCTAAGAGGAAGGCCACTGAAGATGCACCAGGGCATTCATCAAGAAGAAGGGCCTGAACTCTTTTCATTGTACTTGTTGTAATTATTTATTTATGAAAGTTGTAATTATTTTCCTTTTTGATGAAAGTAATAATAGTTGCAAGTTTTTATATTTACAAGTAGAATGACCAGATTTAGTCTAAGTTAGAACTTAAAAGAAGAAACTGAAAACACTCATGATCTATAAATTGTTTTCCAGTAACTTAGATTAGACTTAAATCGACCAAGTGTTTTCCAGACATACAAATTTGTATATCTATAAGTCTGAAAAGTACTTGCATTATTTCTAAACAAATAGGGGGAATTTGTTAGGTCCAGATTTAGTCCAGACTTACTGGACTGGCTCCAGACTGGACTACTGGAACCTTACTTAGGTTTGTTAAGAAACTTGTTTTACTGGTCTCGCTCCAGACCCGACTACTGGAGCTCACTGAAGACTTCACCCCAGTCCAGATCTATTCTACTGAAGACATTCTGACTGAAGTCAAAGACTGAAGTCTGAAGAAAGAAGACTGACAAATGGCGGAGTCCACTGGAAGTCTTACCAGATCTGCACACTGGAGGATTGTTAGTGTTCTAGATCCTGCAAGTCTGAACACTAATATCGAGGATTGACTTTTGCCTTTAACACACTTTCCAAAGAACAATCCACTTGTTCTTTAACAAAAGTATACGTGTGTTAAGGTGGTTGGATAAAAGGATACACATGCACTTGATGTGACTTTATCCTTATTCTTATCTAATACATTTAATGTTCTTGTCGGATCATTAAATGTATGCCAACCATATTTGTATGGCACAAATTCACTGGTGAATTTGTTGCCTATAAATACTAAGTCATTCCTTGAACAAAAATACTTTTAGCATTCATTTTGCATTTAAGTGAATTTGTCTAAAATACTCTCGATCTTAAACAGGGATACTTCACAACTATAAGTATCTCGATCCTAAAGAGCTATTTGACAAATATAGATCATTTGTAACTCATAGGTTGTTAGGATACTCACTTAATTGTGTTATCTTGATTCCGCAACAACCTTGTATTTTATTTACACATCAATAAATAAAATACCCATGAAACATACATAATGGTCCACTTTATTTGTTTATTGCTTTAAGTCTTGTATTACTTTGTTTATATATCTTGCATCTTTATTTACAAGTAGAATGACCAGATTTAGTCTAAGTTAGAACTTAAAAGAAGAAACTGAAAACACTCATGATCTATAAATTGTTTTCCAGTAACTTAGATTAGACTTAAATCGACCAAGTGTTTTCCAGACATACAAATTTGTATATCTATAAGTCTGAAAAGTACTTGCATTATTTCTAAACAAATAGGGGGAATTTGTTAGGTCCAGATTTAGTCCAGACTTACTGGACTGGCTCCAGACTGGACTACTGGAACCTTACTTAGGTTTGTTAAGAAACTTGTTTTACTGGTCTCGCTCCAGACCCGACTACTGGAGCTCACTGAAGACTTCACCCCAGTCCAGATCTATTCTACTGAAGACATTCTGACTGAAGTCAAAGACTGAAGTCTGAAGAAAGAAGACTGACAAATGGCGGAGTCCACTGGAAGTCTTACCAGATCTGCACACTGGAGGATTGTTAGTGTTCTAGATCCTGCAAGTCTGAACACTAATATCGAGGATTGACTTTTGCCTTTAACACACTTTCCAAAGAACAATCCACTTGTTCTTTAACAAAAGTATACGTGTGTTAAGGTGGTTGGATAAAAGGATACACATGCACTTGATGTGACTTTATCCTTATTCTTATCTAATACATTTAATGTTCTTGTCGGATCATTAAATGTATGCCAACCATATTTGTATGGCACAAATTCACTGGTGAATTTGTTGCCTATAAATACTAAGTCATTCCTTGAACAAAAATACTTTTAGCATTCATTTTGCATTTAAGTGAATTTGTCTAAAATACTCTCGATCTTAAACAGGGATACTTCACAACTATAAGTATCTCGATCCTAAAGAGCTATTTGACAAATATAGATCATTTGTAACTCATAGGTTGTTAGGATACTCACTTAATTGTGTTATCTTGATTCCGCAACAACCTTGTATTTTATTTACACATCAATAAATAAAATACCCATGAAACATACATAATGGTCCACTTTATTTGTTTATTGCTTTAAGTCTTGTATTACTTTGTTTATATATCTTGCATCTTTATTTACAAGTAATACTAGTCCATATCTAGTGATTATTAGACTTATTGTATTTTACACTTTCTATTGGTTAACCATCTCGTTAATTAAGGGACTCACACCTTTGAACTCAGCTTGGGACTTGTTAGCAGCTCGAAGCTCTAAGGTGACATCTCTAGTGAATTTGGTTGCACTTTTCTCAATCTGACCCAGAGTGCTCTTGTTTACTTGTATTTCTTCTTCAATGGCTTTAGTGAGACCATCTAGAGACTCTGTCAGCTTGAGTTGGTTCTTCTACATTTGATCCATTGCTTCAACTACTTTCTTTTCAAGTGCAATCTGATCGAAACACAGCTTCTCATACTTTGAGACCGTCAATTCTTGATCCTGTTGGATCTTATCCAAGCATTCGATCAGCTTTGAGCTCTCAACCTCATAGGTTTAAGTGAACTCAGTGAGCTGACCCACCACATCTGAAAATGAGATAGTGGCAGCTTGGGAAGGAGTTGCAGTTGGCTTAAAAGTCACTGACTCTGGAAAGAGCAGCATGCAATCCTTATAATCTGGGTCATTGGGAGTATATAGAAGGGGGTGGATTGTAAGGGAGTTTTGGTGAATTTTCTCATGAGAGTGAGTCTCATGAGCAGATTTGTCAGAAATGAGAATGTGCTGAACAGTCTAATTAACCAAAAACTAACTCATAAGGAGTTTTGCCATTTAACACAGAGGTAGGTGTTCTATTAATCAAGTAAGTTGCAGTCAAAACACATTCACTCCACAAGTAAAAAGGAATCCCCCCCTGAAACATAAGAGACCTAGCAACATTAAGAAGGTGTCTATGTTTCCTTTCAACTACTCCATTTTGTTGAGGAGTATAAGGAATAGAAGTCTGATGAATAATTCCCTCATTAGTGAACAAAGAAGAAGTTTTAGCATTTACAAACTTAGACCCATTGTCACTTCTAACAATTTTTACTTTTACATCAAACTGAGTTTTTATCATGTGAACAAACATATGTAAATTATCAAACACTTCAGTTTTAGACTTCATGAGAAAACACCCAACCTAGTTGACTTGTGTTCACTAAGAGGAAAAGGTTTCCTGGTCTGTTTAGCCTTGTGACAAACATCACAAGGTGAAACATTGACTTTGGTCAAATTAAATTTCTTAGAAAACACAGAAAGAGCTTGATCAGCAGGATGTCCAAGCCTCATATGCCATAATAAATCAGACTCACAAGGAACAGAAGCAGAATTGCACACAACAGAAGAATGAGGAGAAAGAGGTAGATCATCATAAACATATAAACCACCTTGTTCACTACCAGTCCCCAGCACAGTCTTTTGATGTAAATCCTGAATATAACAGGTACTAGGATCAAACCCAATAAATAAGTTATTATCTCTAGCAAGTTTATGAACAGACATAAGATTCACATTATATTCAGGTACAATAAGCACATCAAACAAAACAATGCCATTTTTTAGATGAAGATTTCCAATTTGTTTGACAATAGCACAAGTACCATTAGGATGACCAATTTTTAACTTTAAATCAGAAATGTCAACTACATTAGTAAGATTTTTTGCAGACATAGTTATGTGTTGACTAGCACCACTATCAATGATCCATTTAATCAAGGCATTAAACAAGAAACTGTTACAACTTAAAAACCAAGAATTACTACACACAGGCATACCTGTCATATTAGCTTGCATACTAGAAGAGGATCCAGATTTGGTATCTAACAAACTAAGCAATTGAGCCACTTGATCAGAAGTAAGAGAATTAGAAGAAGAAGTAGATATAGAACCAGATTCAGACTTATCTATGTTAACATTGTTATTAGAAAATCTGCCATTATTAAAAGGATTTGAAGAATTCTTATTTTTCAAACTAAAACATCTATCAATGGTATGACCAATTCTGTTACAATGAGTGCAGTGAAGATTAGGATTTGGAGGTCTTAAAACCCTTTGAGTTTGATCAAAAGTTTTTCTTGATTCAAAGTTGTTATCAAAAGTTCTTTTACTGTCAAAGTTATTTTTATTTCCTTTAGAACCTGTATTTCTATTGAAATTAGATTTAGCAATGAAAGCAGAAGAAGAAGGAATAGACTTATCACCCATCCCTCCCCTATGAGATTCTTCTCTTGAAACAATGTTATAAGCAGTTTTAACAGTAGGCAGAGGGTCTCTCATAAGAATATTAGACCTAACAGAAACAAACACATCATCCAATCCCATTAAAAATTGCATTAATTTCATAAGATCAGCATGTTTTTGTATTTCACTTGCAGCAGCACAAGTACAAGCAGGTAAATGAATCATAGCATCAAATTGTTTCCATAAAGCAGATAGTTTATGATAATAATCAGACTCACAAGGAACAGAAGCAGAATTGCACACAACAGAAGAATGAGAAGAAAGAGGTAGATCATCATAAACATATAAACCACCTTGTTCACTACCAGTCCCCAGCACAGTCTTTTGATGTAAATCCTGAATATAACAGGTACTAGGATCAAACCCAATAAATAAGTTATTATCTCTAGCAAGTTTATGAACAGACATAAGATTCACATTATATTCAGGTACAATAAGCACATCAAACAAAACAATGCCATTTTTTAGATGAAGAATTCCAATTTGTTTGACAATAGCACAAGTACCATTAGGATGACCAATTTTTAACTTTAAATCAGAAATGTCAACTACATTAGTAAGATTTTTTGCAGACATAGTTATGTGTTGACTAGCACCACTATCAATGATCCATTTAATCAAGGCATTAAACAAGAAACTGTTACAACTTAAAAACCAAGAATTACTACACACAGGCATACCTGTCATATTAGCTTGCATACTAGAAGAGGATCCAGATTTGGTATCTAACAAACTAAGCAATTGAGCCACTTGATCAGAAGTAAGAGAATTAGAAGAAGAAGTAGATATAGAACCAGATTCAGACTTATCTATGTTAACATTGTTATTAGAAAATCTGCCATTATTAAAAGGATTTGAAGAATTCTTATTTTTCAAACTAAAACATCTATCAATGGTATGACCAATTCTGTTACAATGAGTGCAGTGAAGATTAGGATTTGGAGGTCTTAAAACCCTTTGAGTTTGATCAAAAGTTTTTCTTGATTCAAAGTTGTTATCAAAAGTTCTTTTACTGTCAAAGTTATTTTTATTTCCTTTAGAACCTGTATTTCTATTGAAATTAGATTTAGCAATGAAAGCAGAAGAAGAAGGAATAGACTTATCACCCATCCCTCCCCTATGAGATTCTTCTCTTGAAACAATGTTATAAGCAGTTTTAACAGTAGGCAGAGGGTCTCTCATAAGAATATTAGACCTAACAGAAACAAACACATCATCCAATCCCATTAAAAATTGCATTAATTTCATAAGATCAGCATGTTTTTGTATTTCACTTGCAGCAGCACAAGTACAAGCAGGTAAATGAATCATAGCATCAAATTGTTTCCATAAAGCAGATAGTTTATGATAATAATCAGACAAAGGAGAACCATTTTGAGCTAGACTATTAATTTTTTGATACAAATTAAATGTAACAGAACCATCAACTTTGTCATATGTATCCTTAAGTTCCTGCCACACAATACATGCATTTTTTGAATAGATTTGGCCTAGATATAACTCTTGAGAAACACATCCTAATATCCAATTAAGAACCACAGCATTGCATCTATCCCATTATTTAGCTAAAACAGGATTATCATAATTTTTCAAACAAGTTCCATCAATAAATCCAGTTTTATTTTTAGTTTCCAAAGCCAATTCAATAGCACATGCCCACACTTTATAATTCTCAGTTCCAAGAAGTTTAAAACCAATTAAAGGAGTACTAGTAGTGTCACTAGCATGCAGATACAAAGGATCACCAAAATCAAGTTTACTTATCTTAGTGATTTCAAAATCAGTCTCATATCAGATTCTTCATTATGCACAGAATTAGGAGGAGTATTACCATGAACAGAACCAGGAGGAGTATTACCAGTATGAATAACAGAACCAGGTGGAGTATTCACCATTTTAATCAATTATAATCACAGAAATAGACAGATATAATATAAAAAACAAGAAAGACAACCAATCAAAGAAGCAGATTATCACACAAACAAAGAAAACAAGTAATCTAAGATAAACAGATAGAGATAAACAAATTATCAAGCAAAACACAGAATAACAGACAAGAAATCTACGAATATTATCTTCTAAAAAAAATGTTCAGAAAATAACTCTAAATCTCACAAAAGTGCCAGTGACAGGATTCCTAACCTCTCGTATGAAGGCAGGTCAAGTATTAACACAATTGTTTTTATGAGAAAAAGAGAGAAAAATTTGATATATATATATATATAAATTAATTTGAGAAGAAAATATAAGCAGATAATAAGAGATAAAGAGATACAGAGATACATATATATATATATATATATATATATATATATATATATATATATATATATATATATATATATATATATATATATATATATATATATATATATATATATATATATATATATATATATATATATATATATATATATATATATATATATATATATATATATATATATATATATATATATATATATATATATATATATATATATATATATATATATATATATATATATATATATATATATATATATATATATATATATATATATATATATATATATATATATATATATATATATATATATATATATATATATATATATATATATATATATATATATATATATATATATATATATATATATATATATATATATATATATATATATATATATATATATATATATATATATATATATATATATATATATATATATATATATATATATATATATATATATATATATATATATATATATATATATATATATATATATATATATATATATATATATATATATATATATATATATATATATATATATATATATATATATATATATATATATATATATATATATATATATATATATATATATATATATATATATATATATATATATATATATATATATATATATATATATATATATATATATATATATATATATATATATATATATATATATATATATATATATATATATATATATATATATATATATATATATATATATATATATATATATATATATATATATATATATATATATATATATATATATATATATATATATATATATATATATATATATATATATATATATATATATATATATATATATATATATATATATATATATATATATATATATATATATATATATATATATATATATATATATATATATATATATATATATATATATATATATATATATATATATATATATATATATATATATATATATATATATATATATATATATATATATATATATATATATATATATATATATATATATATATATATATATATATATATATATATATATATATATATATATATATATATATATATATATATATATATATATATATATATATATATATATATATATATATATACAATTAATAAGAGATAAAGAGAAAGAGATACAATACAGTGCTATAAACCGATGGAAGAAGAACCCTAATCCCTCTCTTGATTCACTTAGTCAAGAGAAGCAATCAGGATCTGAAATCAAAATCAGATAACCCTAATTTTTCCTTGATTCACTTAGTCAAAGGAAAAAATTAGGCAAAAAAACCAGAATCACAGCGGAAGAACTTAGATCTAGATTTCCAGACGAAACCCTAATTTGATTGAAGAAGAAAACCCTTATTTATCAGATTTAGGGTTCCGAAAGGAATACGCCCTAAACCTTTAATAGATCGAACAAATAATCGAATCAACAACCACCGATTTAATTAACTTGGCTTTGATACCATGAAAGAACTTAGATCGAAATACACAAATCAAATGATTGTTATTATTATTAAGAGTTTATGAGTTTGTTTTACAATAGAATAGGTGTTAGAAATCTAAAATGGTGTTAAAATGTAATTATTTTAATAATGGAAGGAGTATTAGTGAAAGTTAGTCAAATGTATAAATACTCCTCTCCATACCCAAAATTGTAAGCCTTTTCCCCATTTCCATAATTAATCCCAATCATTCAATTCTAATTCTCTCTCATCTTTATCCCTAAACTCCAAAATACACACTTAACCTTTTCACACACTAACTCCATTTTTGCACAAATCAAGCTTAAATTTCTATTTATCAATTGGTATCAGAGCAAAACAACAAGCTGAAATTGAAGCTCTTCAAAGGCGAGTCCAAGAGCTTGACCAACAATGTAGACTGACTAATATCTCAAGACGTCGGGATGATCAAGATCCTGATGATCAACCCGAGGGGGAGAATATTAGAGATATTAGAGAGGGTCATGAGATACAAGCTCAAGTTGGTCAAGAAAGTGCTCAAGAAGTTGTTACAGAAACCCAAAATCAAGGAGGAACTCAAAATCAAGAAGATTCAGATGACTTACCTCCACTCATCAGACACATTTCTCATTATTATTCTACCACATCAAGTTCTGATGAGTCAAGTGATCCTGATCCATTTCAACCAGGAAATGCTGTTTCTCGATCTCAGCATCCTACTCAAGAAGTAAATGGAGAAGATATCTTTGAAGAGATAGTCTATCATCTCAGAAATGCTGAAAATCTTGAGACTCCTAATGAGCTTGGACAAGGAGTTAGACACCCAAGGATCTCAAAAGATAAAATCTGGCAGATCAATGAGGGTTACTTTGCTGAGAACTATGAACAGATCTTGGATTTGAGCACAAGACCTGAAGAAATTGTGTGCAGAGCAAGATACCTTGAAGAAAGAGCCTTTCAAATCTATTGCTCACAAAATGAAAGACTTAACATGACCTTGAACCGATTAAGAGCATTCTTTCTGTTCAGACATCAAGGTCAAAGAGATGCATACATGGATCTGATGAATGCAGAAAGTTCTGTAAGAGCTGAATGGTGGTATCAGCAATTTCAAATTCCAATCACTAAAGTCCTACAGTTGTTTGCTCCTCTCAAAAACCACAATCTCAGACTTGTTCGATTCAAAGTTCGCCGAGCTGATGGCAATATCTATGTTGTTCAAGAAGAATCTTTTCAACATATGACGATCTCAGACATCCTATTTCTCTACAATCTATATGCTTTCTACCACATCAAGTTCTGATGAGTCAAGTGATCCTGATCCATTTCAACCAGGAAATGCTGTTTCTCAATCTCAGCATCCTACTCAAGAAGAAAATGGAGAAGATATCTTTGAAGAGATAGTCTATCATCTCAGAAATGCTGAAAATCTTGAGACTCCTAATGAGCTTGGACAAGGAGTTAGACACCCAAGGATCTCAAAAGATAAAATCTGGCAGATCAATGAGGGTTACTTTGCTGAGAACTATGAACAGATCTTGGATTTGAGCACAAGACCTGAAGAAATTGTGTGCAGAGCAAGATATCTTGAAGAAAGAGCCTTTCAAATCTATTGCTCGCCAAATGAAAGACTTAACATGACCTTGAACCGATTAAGAGCATTCTTTCTGTTCAGACATCAAGGTCAAAGAGATGCATACATGGATCTGATGAATGCAGAAAGTTCTGTAAGAGCTGAATGGTGGTATCAGCAATTTCAAATTCCAATCACTAAAGTCCTACAGTTGTTTGCTCCTCTCAAAAACCACAATCTCAGACTTGTTCGATTCAAAGTTCGCCGAGCTGATGGCAATATCTATGTTGTTCAAGAAGAATCTTTTCAACATATGACGATCTCAGACATCCTATTTCTCTACAATCAATATGCTTATCTGATAATCAAGACTCCAGATCAACTTCTAGCCTACGAAGCATTGAAAAGTCATATTCAAGCCTTGATCAGATTCTATGAGTTCAATGACTTCCAGATTGGCTTAGAAAGAAGAACTAGCAGGATTAACCTTACAAGACCAAACCAAAGAGCCGAAGGTTATGAGCTAGATTCATTTCAGATTGGAGATCCAATTGAAGACTTGGATGGATTTGTCTTCATCAATCGACTCAAGAGAAAGATCTTCATTCGTGCTTCTGATTTTCCAAAATATTCAGATGGTACTTTGAAATATTGCCAATCCATTCTGAGTGCAATAGATGAAGATTCTGATAATGAAGAAGATGAAAACATCAAGTCCCAGAGAGAAGATCATATAAGACGTATCAAAGATACTCTTGATATGCGTCAAAGGATTAGAGATCTCATTGTCACAAGAACTCCCAAGCCCCAAGAAGGAATTATTCACACCAAGACAGGTTCATGGGTTCGTTGGAATCCTAGCCATGAACGTGGTCCTCATAACATTCCTCCTGTGAACTTCCAAGATAATATCAAATTGCCAGATGAACGTCCTGAAGGTGATAACTGCACTTCATACCTAAGAAGTATTGGAATGACACATGGAACAACTACAAGAAGAGAGCTTTCTGGAGTTCTAAGATTGATAAGCCATCAACATCAAATGCTTCTCAAAGATATAAGAAAAAGAAGAACAAGCAAAGACGTGCAAACAAGAGAAAAAGACAACAAAGGAAGAAATGATGGACAACCAAGCACTAAGGGGGAGAATGTTAGAAATATAAAATAGTGCTTAGTTGTATTTCTAAACATTGTATTTTGTATGAATTGTAAGGTTGAGCGGGAGATTATGTAACATACTTAGAGTATAAATACCCTTCAAGCCTTCAACCTTTTGTAACCTTTTGCACATTTTTGCTCAGAAATAAATCTGCTTTCCACACACACACACCTTTCTCTCTCAAGAACACACACTAACACACACACTTTCCACCATTGTTGAACACCTTACTTCCGCATCATAACACGAATCAAAGCTCGGTTCTACATGGTATCAGAGCAAAACAACAATCTGTTGACAATCCAGAACAAATTTCATGCAGATTGGTGCTATTTTTGTTCAAAATTGAGAATTCATGTTCATAACTATAACCGTTTTTAACCGTCAATGTTTTTCACCAATTCACCATCAATTTTCACTCAATTCTTCTGTTTTTGTTCACATATACATTTTAAATCATCTCCATAATCATTCTGTTAAGTTTCAGAATCCAATTCACTGTTTTCATCATAATTCTAAATTTTTGGAAAGTTGATGAGAATTTGATTTTCCAGTTTGAGTTGATTTGAGATATGAATTTGTTGCCAGGGTTGTGCGCGATTGTAATCTGAGAATTTCTGTGTTTGGATCGTGTTCTAACTCTTAAAATCGAGTGAGATAAAAGCAAATTAGTGAAATACTCGACTATTTTGTCATTTTCTGGTGTTCTTGCTAATTGACCTCAAGACGATCTTCCTAAGACGATCTCCTTCAAGATCATCCTAGTGATTTTCTAGCATTGGTGCTGAGACGATCTTCCCAAGATCGTCCTAACATCTTGGTTCTGTGTGAACTGTGTGTGGTGGTTTGATCATTTGAAGTTGTTGTGATTGGGAATCACACACTTCCTTGGGTAACTAATCTCTTTGAGATTGGTTTTGCTCAACCATTCTGAAATCATACCGTCACTCTGTCCAAATTTCCTAGATTTTCTATACCAAAGTTTTCCTAAGACGATCTTCACAAGACTGTACTACCTTTCTTTCATTCATACTTAGAAAGTTTTCAAATCAATTTTCAGGACGATCTCATCCAGACCGTTCTAGTTCCAAAAAAATTCAAAAACAACTTTCTTTTCTTAAAATGATCTCACCAAGATCGTCTCACCCTCTGAGCTTAAATTTCAAAACGATCTCACCAAGATCGTTTCATTTTCAAACTTTTATACTTCAAATTTTTTTCCTAACATTTCCTAGGACGATCTCCCCAAGATCGTCCCTGTTCCAAAAATTCAAAAATTCAAAAATTTCCAAATTTCAATTTTAATTCTTTCACTTCAATTTCAATCATAATTACTTTTCATTTCATTTCACCCTTTGCTAAACAAAATGTCAAAAATTCAAAAATTCAAAAATTCAAAAATTCAAAAATTCAAAAATTCAAAAATTCAAAAATTCAAAAATTCAAAAATTCAAAAATTCAAAAATTCAAAAATTCAAAAATTCAAAAATTCAAAAATTCAAAAATTCAAAAATTCAAAAATTCAAAAATTCAAAAATTCAAAAATTCAAAAATTCAAAAATTCAAAAATTCAAAAATTCAAAAATTCAAAAATTCAAAAATTCAAAAATTCAAAAATTCAAAAATTCAAAAATTCAAAAATTCAAAAATTCAAAAATTCAAAAATTCTTCAAATTCAAACATTTCCTAGAACGATTTCCCCAAGATCGTCCCTGTTCCAAAAATTCAAAAATTCAAAAATTTCCAAATTTCAATTTTAATTCTTTCACTTCAATTTCAATCATAATTACTTTTCATTTCATTTCACCCTTTGCTAAACAAAATGTCAAATCCTACCCAATCAAATTCAGTGAAAGACGATTTCGTTTTTAAATTGTGGTTAACTTCTTCACCCAAGAAACCAACTTCATCTGAAGAGAAACTTCATAAAGGTGGACTGTGTTCATGTTGTTCGTCGAAACCTTATCCAAATCCTTGTCAAGTGATGAAGATATTGATTCATTCGACTGCATCTGAAAATGTCAAGTTTCAAGAGGAAGTAGTCACGTTACAAGCTGAGAATGTCAAACTGAAAAAACAAATGATCTACTTTCGAGCTGGGAATGCGAGACTTAAAAATGAGATGAAAGAACTTCAAGTTGAATTTGGAAACCTTGCAGTTTGGAATGAAATTGACAAACAAACTTTGAAGAAGAATGAAGAGTTGATGTCACAAATGAAAGCTGAGATAAAAGAACTTCAAACAGAATTGAAAACTTCCAACAAGAAGCTGAATGATAGTATCTTGGAAAGCAAATCAAGAGAATTTATTTTGCAAGAAAAGATTTCAAGTTTTCAATCTCAGTCGAAAAATGAGACATCCATATTCTTAAACATGGAGAGCAAGTTTATTGATGAGATGAACAAAGTTGAGAAAGAGAGACAAGATGTTTGCAACAAAATCAAGACTCTTGAAGAGAATCGTTTGCAATATCAATCAAATGAAACATCTCTACGAAAGAGAATCTCAGAACTTGAGATGGAATTGCAAACACAATCAACATCTTGTGATACTCAAAGTGATGATGGCTCAGTTTATCATGATGCAAGTCCAATATTTCCAACTGAACTTGATGCTCCAAAGAAAGTTTGCACTGAGTCCATCCCAAAGAGCTCAAAGATCAAAGTTTCATCACCTGCTGAACGTAAAGCTTCTCAATTTACTAACTATGCCTTATTCAAGGATAGAAAGTATTCTTCAAAGCCTACTATTGATGGAACTCAGACTGTCATTCCATTTTTATCATTTGAAGACAATACCAAGTTCATCTCTCAAGCAAAATCTCAGTTGAAGAAGCCAAAAAGTCAGAAAGTTTACAAACCAAAGACAACTGAGTCAAAGTCATTCAAATATTCACTCTCGAAGCTGTTTGACCTTGCACCTTCTCCCGTGCAAAAAGTGAATGATTTTGCTTCTCCACTGCTTCCACGGAAAATTCACTTTTCCTTAACGTCAAGTTTTCATCCTCCGTGGAGTGCAGATTCTATTCGTCGAATCGATGACACTTTCATTTGGAATGTCAAGACAAAAATCGTTGGGCCTACACAAAAATGGGTCCCAAAGGTTGTTTGTAAGTGATTCGATGAATTTGGCTTATACACATGTCAGTGTATAACCCGGGCTAAAGATGTTGTTTATTGGACTACTAATTCATAATGGTTGATTCCTCAGTTTCGACTTCAAAGAGACATGATGAACATGTTGCCACACATTCATCATGAGGGGAAGAAAGAGGATAATGAAGTCGAACAAGTTTATTTATGAAATTTGATGGAGAAAGAAGAATTTATCAGTTGAGGGGAAGAAAGATAAATTGTTGACTAAAGTATCGCCAACGTGGTGGGTACTGTAACATCCCAAACTTTTCAAGTTTGACTTTTAACGTTGACCGTTAACTTGTCGTTAGTGACCGTTAGTCACTACGTGTTTTATATGCGCTTGTGTGAATTAATTGATTAACGTGAGATAGGTGTTAAAGTGATTTAAAATAATTAAAGATGATAATTAATAAAGTAAATTATGTGTTTGATGAAGTTAAAGTGTGGTCGAGGGGTCGCGTAGCCGTTAAGTGACTCTTAAAGCGATAAATAGAGCTAACAAAAGTATAAGGGCTTAGATGTCGAACTAGCAAACTTGTGGCTAGATATTTTAGGTATAAAAGGCCCTAATATCCTCATTAGTAGCCCTAGCCACGAATTTGCAGCCATAAACCTGCTCTCAAAAACCAAGGAGCCTCTATAGAGAATTTGATCGGTTTCGGGTCGATTCGGGAGTGATAGTTGATAGATCTTGATCCTATAATCTTCCGTACAGGTAATGATTCATTCCTAGATCAATTCATGATTAATATTAAAGGATTTAGGTTATAAATTCGACCATGAGGGCTGGGGTTATTGGAAGATGATGTTTTCGGTTAAAAACGACGTTTTCGGGAGTAAAATTATTGCTAGAGTTGGTTAACTATATCAAGATGCAAACTTTAATGTTGAATGATGTTGATTATATTTATATAAGTGAATCCTAGGTGTTTAATTAGATCCATATGGGATCAATTGTGTTTTTGTATAAATCGTTGCGGTTTTGAGTCGTTTTGATGATCAAAAAGAAGGATTCATTTATGTAATTGATTCAAGGATTAATTGATGTTTTCAAATGCTTAATTGTGACCTATTTGATGTCAATTTAATGGGTGTAAGTCGTGGTGGAGGTTTGGGATCCGTTCGGAAGGTGAATAAAGAGAAACAAAGTTGAGTTTGCTGGTCGACACCCGAGGTGCGGCGCACCTGGGACTTGGTGCGGCGCACCTGGTGCTGGGCTGAAATCCCTGGTTGTTTGGTGCGACGCACAGATGGGGGGTGCAGCGCACTTGGAGGTCTGGTGGTCGTTTAGGCTTGTTTTAGGGCTCATTTGACCCATAGACCTTAGGTATAAGTTATGTTGATGTTTAGGGAACTTGGAAATGTTCTTTAAGGTCCCGTTTATGTTACATGTCGATTATATGTGTGTGCTAGGTAGTTGGGAACTCAAGAAAGATACGTTAAAGTTGCTTGTTGATCGTTGTGCTCGTCGTCAGGTAAGATACATGTCTTTTATCACGCTGGAGGCACAACAAAAGTAGTTTTCTTTTAATTAACCTCTTAATCGGATTATCTTATATGTGTTGGGTTTCCGGGTTATGCGGGAGGTTATGTGGGAATATATGTATGATGAAGTGGCTTATTATGATATGATGACGTTTAAAGTAAAGGGGTGATATGCATATATAGTATGTTGATTATAATTATACTGCCATGAAATGATTATGATATGTGTTGTGATGTTGATAATGTCATTGATATGCCTTGATATTGATATGTGAGGGCTTATATGTGAGACTTAAGTATAAAATGTCTAGTTCACTAGATACACGTAAGGAATGTTATGAGTTGTGCACGTTAGTGGGATTAAACGTTAAAGTAGAGGTGGGACTAGTTAGGTAATGTATATACCTAATGTTAAAGTAAATTGTGAGATGTGGGAAATCGTTCTAGCCTTAGTGTTAGTGCGTAAAAAGTAAGAAAGATATAAATACGTGGGAAATGCTATAGCTAAATACGTGAGATTGACGTGGGAAGTGTTAAGCTTAACCCGTGCTAGTTGAAAAGCTAGTGCGTACGTGGTCGCTTGGGTGGCTCCCTGCGGCATAGTTACGTGGGACTAGTATTTCCGGGTGGAGTGACTAACCACCAATGTTAAAAGCATGACGGGATACTATGGAAATGGCTTTGCCTTTCCTAAAAGTTAAGACGTGGGAAATCGTGCTAGTTGTAAAGCTAGTGCGTAATATGTAAACTGATTAAAGATGTAAGATGTGGGAATAAGTTGATTAAGATAACTATAAGAATACGTGAGAAAGATGTACATGTAATTTAACACGTGGTATTATAATGTGATGTGGGATTTAATAAGATGTGTTGTGACGTGTGATAAGATTGATGCATAGACACAATTAGGAGTATATATCCTACATGTGTTATACATATATGTGCGACATGTTTATGTGTGATATGTAAGACGTGAGATGAATTTGATTAAGCTGAATAAGTTGATAATAAGATATGTGTGAAAGAAGTATATGTGCTTTACGTTGTGAGATCATAATGTGACGTGAGAATATGTACTAATATGAATACGTGTGACAAGTTTATGTGTGATATGTAAGACGTGAGATGAATTTGATTAAGCTGAATAAGTTGATAATAAGATATGTGTGAAAGAAGTATATGTGCTTTACGTTGTGAGATCATAATGTGACGTGAGAATATGTACTAATATGAATACGTGTGACAAGTTTATGTGTGATATGTCAAGAGTGGGAATAAGTTGATTAAGATAACTATAAGAATACGTGAGAAAGATGTACATGTAATTTAACACGTGGTATTATAATGTGATGTGGGATTTAATAAGATGTGTTGTGACGTGTGATAAGATTGATGCATAGACACAATTAGGAGTATATATCCTACATGTGTTATACATATATGTGCGACATGTTTATGTGTGATATGTAAGACGTGAGATGAATTTGATTAAGCTGAATAAGTTGATAATAAGATATGTGTGAAAGAAGTATATGTGCTTTACGTTGTGAGATCATAATGTGACGTGAGAATATGTACTAATATGAATACGTGTGACAAGTTTATGTGTGATATGTCAGATGGGAATAAGTTGATTAAGATAACTATAAGAATACGTGAGAAAGATGTACATGTAATTTAACACGTGGTATTATAATGTGATGTGGGATTTAATAAGATGTGTTGTGACGTGTGATAAGATTGATGGCATTTATGTTAGTGCCATAACTTGGATTTTTACTTTGACTATTACGATGATGCTATTAGTAACACCAAACTTTAATGAAAGGCACCATCCGTTACGGATGGGGCAGTTTTTAAGTGATCCTTTTTCGCTATGTTTTAAACATCATTTGGTAAAAGTTTTTGAAATCCAGGTTTTTAAAATGACGGGTGTTCCAAGTTGGTATCAGAGAAATGGTTTAAGTGAACCAAAATTCGACTTATGCCGTAGGATTTTGGACTTAGACCGATGAGAAGTAGGTTAGACTTAAGTAGGATGCCTAGCTAATGAAGTGGAATGCTCTAAGACGGGTTGGGGAGTGAGTGAGAGTGTGATTTAAGGCTTGTTTATTGTGTGTGGTAATGTAGTTATATGTAGTAGAGCCTTAACATATGTATTCACTCTTTAATTCTTGCTAACCATCGTCGTGGCCTTGTAGAGATAATGGCAAACACTAGAGCTAGTAACCAGAGAGGAGGAGGGAATGGTGGTGGTGTTCCTCCTAATGGAAACGGGACTGGAAATGAAGTTGAGCAAAGGCCATCCCGTGGGTTAAATCAAGGAATTCGTCTTGGTGATCCACCAACCGCCTCTGAAGTAAATAGGGCAAACCCGGTGATTGAGCAAATTCCAAATCAAGCCCAATTACATGAAGAGTTGAGAGCTATCCGAGCTCTTTTAATGAGAAATGAAGAAGAGTTAGCTCAAATGAGGGTAGAAAGAAATGCAGAAAGGAATGAGAGTGAACAAAGGGGTGAGCGTTCGGAAGGGAATTACTCAAATCCCTCCCAAGGTGGTGAACCATCCATGGCAGCCGTGGGTGTTAATGGAGTCAATGGTGGAGGACTTGGAGTTGTTAATGCACCTCGTGTTAATAACTTCAAATATGAAAGTTTTCAGAAATGTGGTGCCAAGGAGTTTGATGGTACCCAAAATGCAGTGGGTGCTATGGAGTGGATCGAGGACATTGAGGTAGTTTTTGCATCTTGCTACTGTCCGGATGATATGAAGGTTTTGTGTGCTAGTAGGATGTTGAAGAAGAATGCCCGTAATTGGTGGAGGGCTACTACTGTGTCTATGGCTCCTGAGGTACTTGCAGTCATGCCTTGGGGAACATTTAAGGAGAAGTTTCTAGAGGAGTATGTGGGAACGCGTGAGTTAAGGTTGATTGAAAAGGAGTTTAGATCGTTGGTTGCTAAACCCGGTGCAATTTCTGATTATGCACACTCTTTTATGGAGAAGTTGAAGTTTGTTGGACACTTGGTTCGAAGGCAGGAGGACCAAATTGAGGCTTACTATGATGGTCTCCCTGCTAGCTATCGCGGCCTTTGCAGGCAACATATTACATTGTCTGCTGCGATTAAGGAGTCCAAAAGGCTAGATGATGACCTTAAAACTGAGAAAGTGGCGACTAAGGATGATGATAAGAAGAATGGATCCAAGAGAAGGTCTGATGAGTCATCGGATTCTAGAAAGAAATTTAAGAGTGGTTCGTCTTATGAAGGAAAAGATGATGGGAAAGTTAGTCAGTGGTGTGCAGCTTGCAAAGCTCACCATAGTGGACCATGTTCGGAGAAAACTAGAAGATGCGACAAGTGTGGTAAGCAGGGACATGTTGCTTCTAACTGCAAGGATAAGACTCGATGTTACAAATGTGGTGAGACGGGACATTTGATTGCTAGTTGTCCTCGATGGAAAAATGATGAGCAGAAGGATGGTACTCAAAAAGCCAAAGCTCGTGCATAACAGAGGGTTACTATGGAGGACGGGCATGATGACGAGGTATCTAATAAAGTAATTCTTTAGTAGATTAGTTGATTTTATATGTGATTATTGTGTGCATGTGGATTGTGTGTTTATTATGTGTGTTTTGTAGTTAGTATAATTATGCTATGATAGATTGAGATGGAAATGTTGGACATTAAGATGTGTGGATATAGTTAAAGGTACACGTGTGAGGAATGATATAGTTATAATTATGGTCCGGAACATAATTATAAATGTATCATGATGCGGACGTGTTCATTTGACGGTAATCACATTGACTAATGAAAGACATTAAATGAAAGGGAGGAGGTGAAAAGCAAATGATTGGAAATGTGGTTGAATTTTAAGTGGTAAAACGTTGACAAATGCGTGTGTGGAAAGTAGTGAGAAGATGAAATGAGGTGTTGATGTCGTGAAATGATTCTGAGGACAGAATCCTATTAAGGAGGGGAGAATTGTAACATCCCAAACTTTTCAAGTTTGACTTTTAACGTTGACCGTTAACTTGTCGTTAGTGACCGTTAGTCACTACGTGTTTTATATGCGCTTGTGTGAATTAATTGATTAACGTGAGATAGGTGTTAAAGTGATTTAAAATAATTAAAGATGATAATTAATAAAGTAAATTATGTGTTTGATGAAGTTAAAGTGTGGTCGAGGGGTCGCGTAGCCGTTAAGTGACTCTTAAAGCGATAAATAGAGCTAACAAAAGTATAAGGGCTTAGATGTCGAACTAGCAAACTTGTGGCTGGATATTTTAGGTATAAAAGGCCCTAATATCCTCATTAGTAGCCCTAGCCACGAATTTGCAGCCATAAACCTGCTCTCAAAAACCAAGGAGCCTCTATAGAGAATTTGATCGGTTTCGGGTCGATTCGGGAGTGATAGTTGATAGATCTTGATCCTATAATCTTCCGTACAGGTAATGATTCATTCCTAGATCAATTCATGATTAATATTAAAGGATTTAGGTTATAAATTCGACCATGAGGGCTGGGGTTATTGGAAGATGATGTTTTCGGTTAAAAACGACGTTTTCGGGAGTAAAATTATTGCTAGAGTTGGTTAACTATATCAAGATGCAAACTTTAATGTTGAATGATGTTGATTATATTTATATAAGTGAATCCTAGGTGTTTAATTAGATCCATATGGGATCAATTGTGTTTTTGTATAAATCGTTGCGGTTTTGAGTCGTTTTGATGATCAAAAGAGGGATTCATTTATGTAATTGATTCAAGGATTAATTGATGTTTTCAAATGCTTAATTGTGACCTATTTGATGTCAATTTAATGGGTGTAAGTCGTGGTGGAGGTTTGGGATCCGTTCGGAAGGTGAATAAAGAGAAACAAAGTTGAGTTTGCTGGTCGACACCCGAGGTGCGGCGCACCTGGGACTTGGTGCGGCGCACCTGGTGCTGGGCTGAAATCCCTGGTTGTTTGGTGCGACGCACAGATGGGGGGTGCGGCGCACTTGGAGGTCTGGTGGTCGTTTAGGCTTGTTTTAGGGCTCATTTGACCCATAGACCTTAGGTATAAGTTATGTTGATGTTTAGGGAACTTGGAAATGTTCTTTAAGGTCCCGTTTATGTTACATGTCGATTATATGTGTGTGCTAGGTAGTTGGGAACTCAAGAAAGATACGTTAAAGTTGCTTGTTGATCGTTGTGCTCGTCGTCAGGTAAGATACATGTCTTTTATCACGCTGGAGGCACAACAAAAGTAGTTTTCTTTTAATTAACCTCTTAATCGGATTATCTTATATGTGTTGGGTTTCTGGGTTATGCGGGAGGTTATGTGGGAATATATGTATGATGAAGTGGCTTATTACGATATGATGACGTTTAAAGTAAAGGGGTGATATGCATATATAGTATGTTGATTATAATTATACTGCCATGAAATGATTATGATATGTGTTGTGATGTTGATAATGTCATTGATATGCCTTGATATTGATATGTGAGGGCTTATATGTGAGACTTAAGTATAAAATGTCTAGTTCACTAGATACACGTAAGGAATGTTATGAGTTGTGCACGTTAGTGGGATTAAACGTTAAAGTAGAGGTGGGACTAGTTAGGTAATGTATATACCTAATGTTAAAGTAAATTGTGAGATGTGGGAAATCGTTCTAGCCTTAGTGTTAGTGCGTAAAAAGTAAGAAAGATATAAATACGTGGGAAATGCTATAGCTAAATACGTGAGATTGACGTGGGAAGTGTTAAGCTTAACCCGTGCTAGTTGAAAAGCTAGTGCGTACGTGGTCGCTTGGGTGGCTCCCTGCGGCATAGTTACGTGGGACTAGTATTTCCGGGTGGAGTGACTAACCACCAATGTTAAAAGCATGACGGGATACTATGGAAATGGCTTTGCCTTTCCTAAAAGTTAAGACGTGGGAAATCGTGCTAGTTGTAAAGCTAGTGCGTAATATGTAAACTGATTAAAGATGTAAGATGTGGGAATAAGTTGATTAAGATAACTATAAGAATACGTGAGAAAGATGTACATGTAATTTAACACGTGGGATTACAATGTGATGTGGGATTTAATAAGATGTGTTGTGACGTGTGATAAGATTGATGCATAGACACAATTAGGAGTATATATCCTACATGTGTTATACATATATGTGCGACATGTTTATGTGTGATATGTAAGACGTGAGATGAATTTGATTAAGCTGAATAAGTTGATAATAAGATATGTGTGAAAGAAGTATATGTGCTTTACGTTGTGAGATCATAATGTGACGTGAGAATATGTACTAATATGAATACGTGTGACAAGTTTATGTGTGATATGTAAGACGTGAGATGAATTTGATTAAGCTGAATAAGTTGATAATAAGATATGTGTGAAAGAAGTATATGTGCTTTACGTTGTGAGATCATAATGTGACGTGAGAATATGTACTAATATGAATACGTGTGACAAGTTTATGTGTGATATGTCAAGATATGAATGAATTTGATTAAGCTGATGAGTTGATCTATGATTGTTGTGGATGATATGTAATGTGGTTACATTTTGATAAGTAAAATATGACGAAGTTTATGAAAGTAAAATGAAGAACGTTTTATCAAAATGTGTGTATCTTACTTAGCTAATTTTATTAGCTAACACTTGCTTTTATGAAAATGTTGTGTCCTTCAGGATAGGCAGGTATAAGCTAGTGAAGTGCGTGGATCGTGAGATGGGTAGAAGAATAAAGGAAGATTAGCATTAGTCTCCCTATGATTAGACTTTACCTATAGCCATATGTTCGGCTACTTTATTCATGATTTATGTCTCTTGTAGATTTGATGGCATTTATGTTAGTGCCATAACTTGGATTTTTACTTTGACTATTACGATGATGCTATTAGTAACACCAAACTTTAATGAAAGGCACCATCCGTTACGGATGGGGCAGTTTTTAAGTGATCCTTTTTCGCTATGTTTTAAACATCATTTGGTAAAAGTTTTTGAAATCCAGGTTTTTAAAATGACGGGTGTTCCAAGTTGGTATCAGAGAAATGGTTTAAGTGAACCAAAATTCGACTTATGCCGTAGGATTTTGGACTTAGACCGATGAGAAGTAGGTTAGACTTAAGTAGGATGCCTAGCTAATGAAGTGGAATGCTCTAAGACGGGTTGGGGAGTGAGTGAGAGTGTGATTTAAGGCTTGTTTATTGTGTGTGGTAATGTAGTTATATGTAGTAGAGCCTTAACATATGTATTCACTCTTTAATTCTTGCTAACCATCGTCGTGGCCTTGTAGAGATAATGGCAAACACTAGAGCTAGTAACCAGAGAGGAGGAGGGAATGGTGGTGGTGTTCCTCCTAATGGAAACGGGACTGGAAATGAAGTTGAGCAAAGGCCATCCCGTGGGTTAAATCAAGGAATTCGTCTTGGTGATCCACCAACCGCCTCTGAAGTAAATAGGGCAAACCCGGTGATTGAGCAAATTCCAAATCAAGCCCAATTACATGAAGAGTTGAGAGCTATCCGAGCTCTTTTAATGAGAAATGAAGAAGAGTTAGCTCAAATGAGGGTAGAAAGAAATGCAGAAAGGAATGAGAGTGAACAAAGGGGTGAGCGTTCGGAAGGGAATTACTCAAATCCCTCCCAAGGTGGTGAACCATCCATGGCAGCCGTGGGTGTTAATGGAGTCAATGGTGGAGGACTTGGAGTTGTTAATGCACCTCGTGTTAATAACTTCAAATATGAAAGTTTTCAGAAATGTGGTGCCAAGGAGTTTGATGGTACCCAAAATGCAGTGGGTGCTATGGAGTGGATCGAGGACATTGAGGTAGTTTTTGCATCTTGCTACTGTCCGGATGATATGAAGGTTTTGTGTGCTAGTAGGATGTTGAAGAAGAATGCCCGTAATTGGTGGAGGGCTACTACTGTGTCTATGGCTCCTGAGGTACTTGCAGTCATGCCTTGGGGAACATTTAAGGAGAAGTTTCTAGAGGAGTATGTGGGAACGCGTGAGTTAAGGTTGATTGAAAAGGAGTTTAGATCGTTGGTTGCTAAACCCGGTGCAATTTCTGATTATGCACACTCTTTTATGGAGAAGTTGAAGTTTGTTGGACACTTGGTTCGAAGGCAGGAGGACCAAATTGAGGCTTACTATGATGGTCTCCCTGCTAGCTATCGCGGCCTTTGCAGGCAACATATTACATTGTCTGCTGCGATTAAGGAGTCCAAAAGGCTAGATGATGACCTTAAAACTGAGAAAGTGGCGACTAAGGATGATGATAAGAAGAATGGATCCAAGAGAAGGTCTGATGAGTCATCGGATTCTAGAAAGAAATTTAAGAGTGGTTCGTCTTATGAAGGAAAAGATGATGGGAAAGTTAGTCAGTGGTGTGCAGCTTGCAAAGCTCACCATAGTGGACCATGTTCGGAGAAAACTAGAAGATGCGACAAGTGTGGTAAGCAGGGACATGTTGCTTCTAACTGCAAGGATAAGACTCGATGTTACAAATGTGGTGAGACGGGACATTTGATTGCTAGTTGTCCTCGATGGAAAAATGATGAGCAGAAGGATGGTACTCAAAAAGCCAAAGCTCGTGCATAACAGAGGGTTACTATGGAGGACGGGCATGATGACGAGGTATCTAATAAAGTAATTCTTTAGTAGATTAGTTGATTTTATATGTGATTATTGTGTGCATGTGGATTGTGTGTTTATTATGTGTGTTTTGTAGTTAGTATAATTATGCTATGATAGATTGAGATGGAAATGTTGGACATTAAGATGTGTGGATATAGTTAAAGGTACACGTGTGAGGAATGATATAGTTATAATTATGGTCCGGAACATAATTATAAATGTATCATGATGCGGACGTGTTCATTTGACGGTAATCACATTGACTAATGAAAGACATTAAATGAAAGGGAGGAGGTGAAAAGCAAATGATTGGAAATGTGGTTGAATTTTAAGTGGTAAAACGTTGACAAATGCGTGTGTGGAAAGTAGTGAGAAGATGAAATGAGGTGTTGATGTCGTGAAATGATTCTGAGGACAGAATCCTATTAAGGAGGGGAGAATTGTAACATCCCAAACTTTTCAAGTTTGACTTTTAACGTTGACCGTTAACTTGTCGTTAGTGACCGTTAGTCACTACGTGTTTTATATGCGCTTGTGTGAATTAATTGATTAACGTGAGATAGGTGTTAAAGTGATTTAAAATAATTAAAGATGATAATTAATAAAGTAAATTATGTGTTTGATGAAGTTAAAGTGTGGTCGAGGGGTCGCGTAGCCGTTAAGTGACTCTTAAAGCGATAAATAGAGCTAACAAAAGTATAAGGGCTTAGATGTCGAACTAGCAAACTTGTGGCTGGATATTTTAGGTATAAAAGGCCCTAATATCCTCATTAGTAGCCCTAGCCACGAATTTGCAGCCATAAACCTGCTCTCAAAAACCAAGGAGCCTCTATAGAGAATTTGATCGGTTTCGGGTCGATTCGGGAGTGATAGTTGATAGATCTTGATCCTATAATCTTCCGTACAGGTAATGATTCATTCCTAGATCAATTCATGATTAATATTAAAGGATTTAGGTTATAAATTCGACCATGAGGGCTGGGGTTATTGGAAGATGATGTTTTCGGTTAAAAACGACGTTTCGGGAGTAAAATTATTGCTAGAGTTGGTTAACTATATCAAGATGCAAACTTTAATGTTGAATGATGTTGATTATATTTATATAAGTGAATCCTAGGTGTTTAATTAGATCCATATGGGATCAATTGTGTTTTTGTATAAATCGTTGCGGTTTTGAGTCGTTTTGATGATCAAAAAGAGGGATTCATTTATGTAATTGATTCAAGGATTAATTGATGTTTTCAAATGCTTAATTGTGACCTATTTGATGTCAATTTAATGGGTGTAAGTCGTGGTGGAGGTTTGGGATCCGTTCGGAAGGTGAATAAAGAGAAACAAAGTTGAGTTTGCTGGTCGACACCCGAGGTGCGGCGCACCTGGGACTTGGTGCGGCGCACCTGGTGCTGGGCTGAAATCCCTGGTTGTTTGGTGCGACGCACAGATGGGGGGTGCGGCGCACTTGGAGGTTCTGGTGGTCGTTTAGGCTTGTTTTAGGGCTCATTTGACCCATAGACCTTAGGTATAAGTTATGTTGATGTTTAGGGAACTTGGAAATGTTCTTTAAGGTCCCGTTTATGTTACATGTCGATTATATGTGTGTGCTAGGTAGTTGGGAACTCAAGAAAGATACGTTAAAGTTGCTTGTTGATCGTTGTGCTCGTCGTCAGGTAAGATACATGTCTTTTATCACGCTGGAGGCACAACAAAAGTAGTTTTCTTTTAATTAACCTCTTAATCGGATTATCTTATATGTGTTGGGTTTCTGGGTTATGCGGGAGGTTATGTGGGAATATATGTATGATGAAGTGGCTTATTACGATATGATGACGTTTAAAGTAAAGGGGTGATATGCATATATAGTATGTTGATTATAATTATACTGCCATGAAATGATTATGATATGTGTTGTGATGTTGATAATGTCATTGATATGCCTTGATATTGATATGTGAGGGCTTATATGTGAGACTTAAGTATAAAATGTCTAGTTCACTAGATACACGTAAGGAATGTTATGAGTTGTGCACGTTAGTGGGATTAAACGTTAAAGTAGAGGTGGGACTAGTTAGGTAATGTATATACCTAATGTTAAAGTAAATTGTGAGATGTGGGAAATCGTTCTAGCCTTAGTGTTAGTGCGTAAAAAGTAAGAAAGATATAAATACGTGGGAAATGCTATAGCTAAATACGTGAGATTGACGTGGGAAGTGTTAAGCTTAACCCGTGCTAGTTGAAAAGCTAGTGCGTACGTGGTCGCTTGGGTGGCTCCCTGCGGCATAGTTACGTGGGACTAGTATTTCCGGGTGGAGTGACTAACCACCAATGTTAAAAGCATGACGGGATACTATGGAAATGGCTTTGCCTTTCCTAAAAGTTAAGACGTGGGAAATCGTGCTAGTTGTAAAGCTAGTGCGTAATATGTAAACTGATTAAAGATGTAAGATGTGGGAATAAGTTGATTAAGATAACTATAAGAATACGTGAGAAAGATGTACATGTAATTTAACACGTGGGATTACAATGTGATGTGGGATTTAATAAGATGTGTTGTGACGTGTGATAAGATTGATGCATAGACACAATTAGGAGTATATATCCTACATGTGTTATACATATATGTGCGACATGTTTATGTGTGATATGTAAGACGTGAGATGAATTTGATTAAGCTGAATAAGTTGATAATAAGATATGTGTGAAAGAAGTATATGTGCTTTACGTTGTGAGATCATAATGTGACGTGAGAATATGTACTAATATGAATACGTGTGACAAGTTTATGTGTGATATGTAAGACGTGAGATGAATTTGATTAAGCTGAATAAGTTGATAATAAGATATGTGTGAAAGAAGTATATGTGCTTTACGTTGTGAGATCATAATGTGACGTGAGAATATGTACTAATATGAATACGTGTGACAAGTTTATGTGTGATATGTAAGACGTGAGATGAATTTGATTAAGCTGAATAAGTTGATAATAAGATATGTGTGAAAGAAGTATATGTGCTTTACGTTGTGAGATCATAATGTGACGTGAGAATATGTACTAATATGAATACGTGTGACAAGTTTATGTGTGATATGTAAGACGTGAGATGAATTTGATTAAGCTGAATAAGTTGATAATAAGATATGTGTGAAAGAAGTATATGTGCTTTACGTTGTGAGATCATAATGTGACGTGAGAATATGTACTAATATGAATACGTGTGACAAGTTTATGTGTGATATGTAAGACGTGAGATGAATTTGATTAAGCTGAATAAGTTGATAATAAGATATGTGTGAAAGAAGTATATGTGCTTTACGTTGTGAGATCATAATGTGACGTGAGAATATGTACTAATATGAATACGTGTGACAAGTTTATGTGTGATATGTAAGACGTGAGATGAATTTGATTAAGCTGAATAAGTTGATAATAAGATATGTGTGAAAGAAGTATATGTGCTTTACGTTGTGAGATCATAATGTGACGTGAGAATATGTACTAATATGAATACGTGTGACAAGTTTATGTGTGATATGTAAGACGTGAGATGAATTTGATTAAGCTGAATAAGTTGATAATAAGATATGTGTGAAAGAAGTATATGTGCTTTACGTTGTGAGATCATAATGTGACGTGAGAATATGTACTAATATGAATACGTGTGACAAGTTTATGTGTGATATGTAAGACGTGAGATGAATTTGATTAAGCTGAATAAGTTGATAATAAGATATGTGTGAAAGAAGTATATGTGCTTTACGTTGTGAGATCATAATGTGACGTGAGAATATGTACTAATATGAATACGTGTGACAAGTTTATGTGTGATATGTAAGACGTGAGATGAATTTGATTAAGCTGAATAAGTTGATAATAAGATATGTGTGAAAGAAGTATATGTGCTTTACGTTGTGAGATCATAATGTGACGTGAGAATATGTACTAATATGAATACGTGTGACAAGTTTATGTGTGATATGTAAGACGTGAGATGAATTTGATTAAGCTGAATAAGTTGATAATAAGATATGTGTGAAAGAAGTATATGTGCTTTACGTTGTGAGATCATAATGTGACGTGAGAATATGTACTAATATGAATACGTGTGACAAGTTTATGTGTGATATGGTTTAAGTGAACCAAAATTCGACTTATGCCGTAGGATTTTGGACTTAGACCGATGAGAAGTAGGTTAGACTTAAGTAGGATGCCTAGCTAATGAAGTGGAATGCTCTAAGACGGGTTGGGGAGTGAGTGAGAGTGTGATTTAAGGCTTGTTTATTGTGTGTGGTAATATAGTTATATGTAGTAGAGCCTTAACATATGTATTCACTCTTTAATTCTTGCTAACCATCGTCGTGGCCTTGTAGAGATAATGGCAAACACTAGAGCTAGTAACCAGAGAGGAGGAGGGAATGGTGGTGGTGTTCCTCCTAATGGAAACGGGACTGGAAATGAAGTTGAGCAAAGGCCATCCCGTGGGTTAAATCAAGGAATTCGTCTTGGTGATCCACCAACCGCCTCTGAAGTAAATAGGGCAAACCCGGTGATTGAGCAAATTCCAAATCAAGCCCAATTACATGAAGAGTTGAGAGCTATCCGAGCTCTTTTAATGAGAAATGAAGAAGAGTTAGCTCAAATGAGGGTAGAAAGAAATGCAGAAAGGAATGAGAGTGAACAAAGGGGTGAGCGTTCGGAAGGGAATTACTCAAATCCCTCCCAAGGTGGTGAACCATCCATGGCAGCCGTGGGTGTTAATGGAGTCAATGGTGGAGGACTTGGAGTTGTTAATGCACCTCGTGTTAATAACTTCAAATATGAAAGTTTTCAGAAATGTGGTGCCAAGGAGTTTGATGGTACCCAAAATGCAGTGGGTGCTATGGAGTGGATCGAGGACATTGAGGTAGTTTTTGCATCTTGCTACTGTCCGGATGATATGAAGGTTTTGTGTGCTAGTAGGATGTTGAAGAAGAATGCCCGTAATTGGTGGAGGGCTACTACTGTGTCTATGGCTCCTGAGGTACTTGCAGTCATGCCTTGGGGAACATTTAAGGAGAAGTTTCTAGAGGAGTATGTGGGAACGCGTGAGTTAAGGTTGATTGAAAAGGAGTTTAGATCGTTGGTTGCTAAACCCGGTGCAATTTCTGATTATGCACACTCTTTTATGGAGAAGTTGAAGTTTGTTGGACACTTGGTTCGAAGGCAGGAGGACCAAATTGAGGCTTACTATGATGGTCTCCCTGCTAGCTATCGCGGCCTTTGCAGGCAACATATTACATTGTCTGCTGCGATTAAGGAGTCCAAAAGGCTAGATGATGACCTTAAAACTGAGAAAGTGGCGACTAAGGATGATGATAAGAAGAATGGATCCAAGAGAAGGTCTGATGAGTCATCGGATTCTAGAAAGAAATTTAAGAGTGGTTCGTCTTATGAAGGAAAAGATGATGGGAAAGTTAGTCAGTGGTGTGCAGCTTGCAAAGCTCACCATAGTGGACCATGTTCGGAGAAAACTAGAAGATGCGACAAGTGTGGTAAGCAGGGACATGTTGCTTCTAACTGCAGGGATAAGACTCGATGTTACAAATGTGGTGAGACGGGACATTTGATTGCTAGTTGTCCTCGATGGAAAAATGATGAGCAGAAGGATGGTACTCAAAAAGCCAAAGCTCGTGCATAACAGAGGGTTACTATGGAGGACGGGCATGATGACGAGGTATCTAATAAAGTAATTCTTTAGTAGATTAGTTGATTTTATATGTGATTATTGTGTGCATGTGGATTGTGTGCTTATTATGTGTGTTTTGTAGTTAGTATAATTATGCTATGATAGATTGAGATGGAAATGTTGGACATTAAGATGTGTGGATATAGTTAAAGGTACACGTGTGAGGAATGATATAGTTATAATTATGGTCCGGAACATAATTATAAATGTATCATGATGCGGACGTGTTCATTTGACGGTAATCACATTGACTAATGAAAGACATTAAATGAAAGGGAGGAGGTGAAAAGCAAATGATTGGAAATGTGGTTGAATTTTAAGTGGTAAAACGTTGACAAATGCGTGTGTGGAAAGTAGTGAGAAGATGAAATGAGGTGTTGATGTCGTGAAATGATTCTGAGGACAGAATCCTATTAAGGAGGGGAGAATTGTAACATCCCAAACTTTTCAAGTTTGACTTTTAACGTTGACCGTTAACTTGTCGTTAGTGACCGTTAGTCACTACGTGTTTTATATGCGCTTGTGTGAATTAATTGATTAACGTGAGATAGGTGTTAAAGTGATTTAAAATAATTAAAGATGATAATTAATAAAGTAAATTATGTGTTTGATGAAGTTAAAGTGTGGTCGAGGGGTCGCGTAGCCGTTAAGTGACTCTTAAAGCGATAAATAGAGCTAACAAAAGTATAAGGGCTTAGATGTCGAACTAGCAAACTTGTGGCTGGATATTTTAGGTATAAAAGGCCCTAATATCCTCATTAGTAGCCCTAGCCACGAATTTGCAGCCATAAACCTGCTCTCAAAAACCAAGGAGCCTCTATAGAGAATTTGATCGGTTTCGGGTCGATTCGGGAGTGATAGTTGATAGATCTTGATCCTATAATCTTCCGTACAGGTAATGATTCATTCCTAGATCAATTCATGATTAATATTAAAGGATTTAGGTTATAAATTCGACCATGAGGGCTGGGGTTATTGGAAGATGCTTTTCCCGGTCCCCCACTTTTTCCCCTTTTCATTTTTTTTCCCCCCTTTCCCTCCAACCTCTTTGTCTTTTTTTTTTCTCCCCCCCCCCCCCTTCCGCTTTTTTCCGATGGACCTTCTTCCCCCCCTTTCTTGCCAACTTTCTTTCCGTTAAACGGACTTGTGTATTTTCCAATCCCCCTTTCTTCCAACCTGTGCTTCCCCTTATTTATTTTCCTGCCCCGCCAGCCTGGTCCCCAGCACCCCCTTTCCCCACCTCTTCTACCCCCATATGGGTTCCGACAGCTACCCGCTTCAAACCAACTTTCCTTCCCCGCGTTTTCCCCTCTTTTATAGTGTCGGTATTAATATCCTTCCCCGACTATGTCCTCCTTTTTTTTTGTCCCCCATTCCCTTCTTGTTCCTATTGTTTCGCCACGGCGTCTTTCCGTCCCCTATTCCCCCCATTCCCCCCCCATTCCAGACTTCTCTCCTATCTTCTCATTCGACCATGAGGGCTGGGGTTATTGGAAGATGATGTTTTCGGTTAAAAACGACGTTTTCGGGAGTAAAATTATTGCTAGAGTTGGTTAACTATATCAAGATGCAAACTTTAATGTTGAATGATGTTGATTATATTTATATAAGTGAATCCTAGGTGTTTAATTAGATCCATATGGGATCAATTGTGTTTTTGTATAAATCGTTGCGGTTTTGAGTCGTTTTGATGATCAAAAAGAGGGATTCATTTATGTAATTGATTCAAGGATTAATTGATGTTTTCAAATGCTTAATTGTGACCTATTTGATGTCAATTTAATGGGTGTAAGTCGTGGTGGAGGTTTGGGATCCGTTCGGAAGGTGAATAAAGAGAAACAAAGTTGAGTTTGCTGGTCGACACCCGAGGTGCGGCGCACCTGGGACTTGGTGCGGCGCACCTGGTGCTGGGCTGAAATCCCTGGTTGTTTGGTGCGACGCACAGATGGGGGGTGCGGCGCACTTGGAGGTTTGGTGGTCGTTTAGGCTTGTTTTAGGGCTCATTTGACCCATAGACCTTAGGTATAAGTTATGTTGATGTTTAGGGAACTTGGAAATGTTCTTTAAGGTCCCGTTTATGTTACATGTCGATTATATGTGTGTGCTAGGTAGTTGGGAACTCAAGAAAGATACGTTAAAGTTGCTTGTTGATCGTTGTGCTCGTCGTCAGGTAAGATACATGTCTTTTATCACGCTGGAGGCACAACAAAAGTAGTTTTCTTTTAATTAACCTCTTAATCGGATTATCTTATATGTGTTGGGTTTCTGGGTTATGCGGGAGGTTATGTGGGAATATATGTATGATGAAGTGGCTTATTACGATATGATGACGTTTAAAGTAAAGGGGTGATATGCATATATAGTATGTTGATTATAATTATACTGCCATGAAATGATTATGATATGTGTTGTGATGTTGATAATGTCATTGATATGCCTTGATATTGATATGTGAGGGCTTATATGTGAGACTTAAGTATAAAATGTCTAGTTCACTAGATACACGTAAGGAATGTTATGAGTTGTGCACGTTAGTGGGATTAAACGTTAAAGTAGAGGTGGGACTAGTTAGGTAATGTATATACCTAATGTTAAAGTAAATTGTGAGATGTGGGAAATCGTTCTAGCCTTAGTGTTAGTGCGTAAAAAGTAAGAAAGATATAAATACGTGGGAAATGCTATAGCTAAATACGTGAGATTGACGTGGGAAGTGTTAAGCTTAACCCGTGCTAGTTGAAAAGCTAGTGCGTACGTGGTCGCTTGGGTGGCTCCCTGCGGCATAGTTACGTGGGACTAGTATTTCCGGGTGGAGTGACTAACCACCAATGTTAAAAGCATGACGGGATACTATGGAAATGGCTTTGCCTTTCCTAAAAGTTAAGACGTGGGAAATCGTGCTAGTTGTAAAGCTAGTGCGTAATATGTAAACTGATTAAAGATGTAAGATGTGGGAATAAGTTGATTAAGATAACTATAAGAATACGTGAGAAAGATGTACATGTAATTTAACACGTGGGATTACAATGTGATGTGGGATTTAATAAGATGTGTTGTGACGTGTGATAAGATTGATGCATAGACACAATTAGGAGTATATATCCTACATGTGTTATACATATATGTGCGACATGTTTATGTGTGATATGTAAGACGTGAGATGAATTTGATTAAGCTGAATAAGTTGATAATAAGATATGTGTGAAAGAAGTATATGTGCTTTACGTTGTGAGATCATAATGTGACGTGAGAATATGTACTAATATGAATACGTGTGACAAGTTTATGTGTGATATGCCAAGATATGATATTAAGTTACGTTTAGTAGTAAGTCTATGTTGATATGATATAAGATATTGATTAAGATATGGGTATACGATGATAAGATGTATATGTTGATATGAAATGAAATGTGATGCAATGTGGGAAAAGGGGAGTACGAGTTGATCTATGATTGTTGTGGATGATATGTAATGTGGTTACATTTTGATAAGTAAAATATGACGAAGTTTATGAAAGTAAAATGAAGAACGTTTTATCAAAATGTGTGTATCTTACTTAGCTAATTTTATTAGCTAACACTTGCTTTTATGAAAATGTTGTGTCCTTCAGGATAGGCAGGTATAAGCTAGTGAAGTGCGTGGATCGTGAGATGGGTAGAAGAATAAAGGAAGATTAGCATTAGTCTCCCTATGATTAGACTTTACCTATAGCCATATGTTCGGCTACTTTATTCATGATTTATGTCTCTTGTAGATTTGATGGCATTTATGTTAGTGCCATAACTTGGATTTTTACTTTGACTATTACGATGATGCTATTAGTAACACCAAACTTTAATGAAAGGCACTATCCGTTACGGATGGGGCAGTTTTTAAGTGATCCTTTTCCGCTATGTTTTAAACATCATTTGGTAAAAGTTTTTGAAATCCAGGTTTTTAAAATGATGGGTGTTATAGGTACGCCGCGGGTACACCCTATACATAAGCGTTGGTGGTACGCAAATATGATTGTTTGATCGAGGAGAAGTTTGGGGGGGGGGGGGGGGGGGGGGGGGGGGGGGGGGGGGGGGGGGGGGGGGGGGGGGGGGGGGGGGGGGGGGGGGGGGGGGGGGGGGGGGGGGGGGGGGGGGGGGGGGGGGGGGGGGGGGGAAGTTTGTGATGAAAAAGATGTTTGTCCAAATGCTTCAAGAAAGATTCATTAATTAAGGGGAAGTGTGACAAAGTTAAGATTGTCAAGAAGAGGCTTTCATGTTCAAATCTAAAGAGCCAAGATCAAGTTTCCGCAATGCGCATACTCTGAGAAGTTCAAGACTTAAAGATACATCTTTAAGGTAAGTGTGAAGATTAAAGACGTAAAGCCAAGTTTGATGGAAGATCTTGAAGACAATGAGAAAGCTTCGAAGACCTTCGTCAACAAATTCGTATTTATAGATAATATCGTGCATGAATTACATTTCAACACCAAGGGGAAGAATGTTAGAAATCTAAAATGGTGTTAAAATGTAATTATTTTAATAATGGAAGGAGTATTAGTGAAAGTTAGTCAAGTGTATAAATACTCCTCTCCATACCCAAAATTGTAAGCCTTTTCCCCATTTCCATAATTAATCCCAATCATTCAATTCTAATTCTCTCTCATCTTTATCCCTAACCTCCAAAACACACACTTAACCTTTTCACACACTAACTCCATTTTTGCACAAATCAAGCTTAAATTTCTATTTATCAATAGGATATCAAGATTGATATCCAGAAATATATTTAGAACCAGAACAATAACCAGAAAATATATATCTATATATATATCAAAGTGATATATATATATACAGAGAGAATATATAAGCAAAAACCAGATGAACAAATGGAATGGGTTTCTTAACCCTAATCGATGTAATAAGCAACATTATATAGCCTCCAGAATTTTGAGCAATGCACCCTTGAACTTCTATCTTCTACTCTTCCAGTCCCTTTACTTCTTCATCTTCTAAATGCCCAAGATTAGTCCTCAAACTTTATTTCCTTGCAAAATAGACACGACAACAAAAAAACATTTTAAGTTAATTAAGACTTAACTTATATAATTCAACACACCATTTCGCACCCTTCATTCGTTAAACATGGGCGAGGGTCAATAGAAGTTGATTGCGGTAGCGATTTGACGATACTCCCCTTGCATTGGCGTTCTCATGGCTCAATTCATCTTCGTCCAAGGGCTCCACTCTTCTTTGTTTCATTCTTGGAGTCCTGATGAATTACCGTAGGCATTGGGGTAAGCATGGGTGCTCTCGTTGAAATCTAGTAACTAGTGGCTCCATTTAAGTAATATAAGGATCAAAACTTAGTATCTACGTGAGCACCCATCTTACGCTACTCTTTAGAGGGGAAATCACTCGCGAGGAAAATAATCTAAGTGGGGAAATCACCTAATTGTGGGGAACTACTTAAATGTCTAACATATAGGAGCACATTCCATTTTGGTTATGTATCTTTTCTTTTCGTACAAAAGCGTGTTTCAATTCAAAAACTTTTCTTTTCTTTTCGTACAAAAGCGTGTTTCAATTCAAAAACTTTTCTTTTCTTTCAAAGACTCATTTTGAACACTTATTAGTTAATTAATTCGATTCTTGCGTATTCCATCTTTAATTATAATTAAAGTTAGAATGCGTAACAATCGAGCCAATTATCCAAAAAGATGTTCGACTCACTTTAAAATGAGAAGGTTATAGTAATAATTCTCTATAACCTGGCTCTGATACCATTCTTTTCTGTCACACCCCAACTAAGGCGGAACTATGGGGTGCGGCAGAAATGGGTATACAATGCATAGGTTTATAGATAATATTACAAAGCTTTATGTAAATTAACGATATCAAAAGATTACATTGATTATAAATCAGAGTTTTAGTCCCAATTCAAAGTGAGTAAATACATAACCAAAAGGGGTCGACATGACGACCATGAAGCACAGATAAACAAATAGCACACGAGAGGCAAAAGATCTTCATAGCTAGCAATAAACCTTAAGTTCTTGATCTAACCTGAAAATCATGGAGAGTAAAAGGTCAACTACGGGAACGTAGTTGGTGAGCACATAGGTTTTATACGTATACAACATACCATAGTATCATCATGGTTGCATAATAATCCATATCACACAAGTGACCATAATCACATATCAATAAGCTCGAGCAACAATAATCTCCATAATACATCGCCCGTCGGCAGAGGTACCATAATAACAAAATCCTCTGACCGGTGGGGGTCAGGTACATCGGTGCACGTTTAAGCCCGGTAGGACACGAACGACATGATCAGTGTCGCTGTGCTAAAACTCTCCACAGACGCTCGTATGCATAGCACTCCCACCATACATATGCACACTCACGTGGTGGGTTTTCATGATGCAACCAAGTTTTAACAGTAAAACACATTTATCCTAAGACACATACATATACATAACTAGCATGCTTTTCACCCCGAGTTTATAAAACAAGTAAAAGCGTTGAAAGGGGGCTATGTACTCACCGATTATCCGATGAATGAGGCTGAAAGTACGGAAACTGCTCCCTATCCGATAGCTCCGCGATGAAAGCCTATATAAGAAATTCCTTAATAAGTTCTAGTCCTTATGGTTCAAGTATTTCATGCTATACTATCAGCTAAGGAATGCCACTATTTTACACACGTTATATGTTTATAAAGTTCGTTAATAACTTCCGTCTTTTAAATCTTAATCCTTGTAAACGTCTTTTATATATATATACCATAAACGTAACTAGTGTCGATCGATATACATATATTATATATATATAATATATATATATACATATATATATATATGTGTGTGTGTGTGTGTGTGTGTATCTACATAATCCAAATCCTTATTTTTCAATTGGTTTCGTCTTCTTTTACATATATATATATATATATATAGATATATATATATATATATATATACGTATATAACATATATTATATATATATACATAGTTATTTAATGGCATTTAACTAGCACGTTTTCCAAACTTCAACAAGATTAAACTGATTATACTTAAAGTGCTTTAGTTATTATTGTCATTATCATTGTTCTATCTTTTATTTATTTTTAACACTTCATTATTTTTTTAACTTATTTTATATATATTTTCTTTCTTTCTATTTATTTATATATATTTAAATAATATTAGACCTTTAATGAATCTAATTAATTCCTTTAAAGTTAGGATTATTTCATATATGTTTATATTTTATAAAATCAGAAATTTGTTTATAAAATTTGTCAAACATGTTATAAGTAACTTTTTATTATTATTTACCCATTTAATTGATTACTTTTTTTTATTTTGTTACACCATTTAACTTAATTATGTAAATTAAATCTTAATAATTTTAACCACAACTTATTCTTCCACCATAATTTACCATATTTTTAATATAATTATGTTTTATTTAATCAACCTAGTTAATTTATTTTAATGTGACTTTTGATGAATTATACATATTTTTCTTAACATTTTACCTTTTAATTACCCTTAAAATGTCATTTAAGCTTTAATTAATCAATTAATCAATCCATAACCTTATATTTTGCTAAGCCACGAATTCTCAGTCCTTTTTATTTCTAATTTCATATACTAAAACCTTGGATCAACAATCTTTATCAATCTCTTAAAAATCTATGTTTTCGGTTAGTGATTTCTATAGCCGAAATGACGTTTTTAGCCTAGTTTATGAGTCTTTTAGGTCCATTTAAGTTAAGTTTTTATTGAAAAATCAGATGAGAAGGCCTTCGAATATGTTTTTATTATATGATCAATCGAAGTGGTTTTACAATATAAATAGGCTAACAATAACTTGGACACAAAGCTAAGATCCAACATAATAGGATATATGAACAAACTCAAACTAAATAATAGATAATAGATAGAAACTAAATAAATGTCATTATCCTTTACTCCCCCTCAAGATGGAGTGTGAAGGTTGCGAACACCCAGCTTGGCAAGCAAATCAAGTAAGGGCTGAGTTCCCAAAGGCTTGGTAAAAAGGTCTGCAATTTGTTGTTTGCTGGTGACGTGGAAAGATTTCATGAGACTCAACTCGTTCTCACACAAAGAAACAATCCATTTCAACATGTTTAGTCCGCTCGTGGAAAACTGGATTGTTTGCAATATGTCGTGCTGCCTCATTATCACAATAAAGAGGTGTGGGACCCTGTACTTCGACTGTAAGATCTTTCAGCAACCAACGCATCCAAAGGACCTCACTCACTGTTGTGGCCATAGCACGATACTCAGCCTCTGCCGAGGAACGCGAAACTACTGATTGCTTTTTGGTTTTCCAGGAAATGGGAGCACCTCCTAAAAGCAATAAATAACCTGTCCTTGAACGCCTAGTATAGGGACATCCCAACCTATCAGCATCACAATAAGCAATTAGATCAAAACCACCATTCTTGGGTATAAAAATGCCTTGACCAAGAGTGGACTTTATGTAATGAAGCACACGCACAGCAGCATCCATGTGATCAACTCTAGGATCAGAAACAAATTGGCTAAGAATATTTACTGCATAAGCAATATCCGGACGGGTTACTTGAAGATATAAAAGTCTTCCAATGAGACGAGGATAAAGAGAAGCATCGGTCTTGTGACTCTCATTGCACTGATCAAGTGTTAAATTTTATTCCATGGGGAAGGCACTAGGACGACATCCAAGTTGTCCACAGTCGGATAGAATATCCATAGAGTACTTGTGTTGACTTAAAACCACGCCATCTTCAGTACGAGCAACTTCTATGCCCAAGAAATATGTCAAAGGACCAAGATCTTTGATGCTAAAGTTAGCGTCTAAATGAGCTTTGGTCTTTTCGATCATGTCAATGTGATCACCAGTGACAATAACATCGTCAACATAAATTAGAACTGCAACAAACTTGCTTCCCTCTTGACACGTAAACAAAGAGTGATCGGCATTTGACTGCTTAAAACCAATTTCAAGCAAAGAGACAGTAAACTTTTGGTACCATGTTCGTGAAGCTTGTTTCAACCCGTACAAAGATTTTCTCAAGCGACATACTCTTGTTTCTTCTTTGTTGAAGAAGCCTTGTGGAATTTTCATGTAAATTTCTTCTTGCAAATCCCCATGGAGAAATGAATTGTTTACATCCAATTGATGCAACAACCAATTCCTTTTGACTGCAATGGTAATAAGTGTACGAATGGTGACTAGTTTTGCAACCGGAGCAAATGTGTCATGGTAGACTTCTCCCTCTATTTGTGTAAAACCTCTAGCAACGACGCGAGCCTTGTATATCTGGATCTCTCCATTTGGTTTATATTTAACTTTGTAGACCCACTTTGAATCGATAGCATGTTTTCCTTCCGGTAAAGTTTCCAATGTCGACGTTTCATTATCCTCGAGAGCCTTAATTTCATGTTGCATGGCATCTCGCCAATTCTTGTCCTGCATTGCTTCCTTGAATGAACTTGGCTCATTAACCGACGTAATCGCCGCTAGAAAAACTTTGTGAGAATCTGAAAACTTATCATACGGAAGATAGTTTGTAAGAGGGTGTACCGTTGAAGAAGCTCGATCGGGCACGGGTCGTGCATGGTCAATGGAGGGTGGTAGTGTGACCTCATAATCTTGTAAACGGGATGATGGAAATCTGACTCTTGTAGCTCTTGGGGCTAGGGGTTCGTTGTGAAGATTTTCAGTGCTTGCGCCATTATCTACCTGTGTTTCTCTTTCAAATTCGACATGAGGAGAAGCAAGCTCAGTGGGTTCGGTTTGTGTGGTTAAAGTAGGTGTAGCACTTTCCTCATAATTCTGGGTTCCAATTCTTTCAATATTATCATCCTCACACCAACTTGGTATGTCAAAAACTTTACAGGTAAGGTTTTTAGACTTGAGGTGTGTAAATGGAAAATTGTTTTCAATGAATTTTACATCACGAGAGATGGCCATTTTCCCATGCTCAATGTCCAGAATTTTAAAACCCTTAGTCCTTTGCGGATAACCCATAAACACCCCTGGTCTCCCCCTGAACTCAAACTTGTCACCACCCGTTTCGATACTACTATAATAGGCCAAACAACCCAAGGTTCTCATGTGTTCATAAACCGGTTTTCGCCCAAAAATGATTTCATAAGGTGTTTGATTTTTAATGACCTTTGGATGGAAGGCGATTAATGATGTAGGTTGCGGCCTCTATGCACTATCCCCAAAACCGTTTCGGGATATTAGCTTGGAACATAAGCGCCCGAGCGGTTTCAAGTAGATGTCGGTGTTTACGTTCCACAACCCCATTTTGCTGGGGTGTGTTAGGACAAGTAGTTTTAAGTAAAATACCTTCACGAGCATAAAATTCCTTCATCCTATGGGAAGTAAACTCACCCCATTATCACTTCTAACCCGTTTAATTAGTTTTGAAAATTGAGTTTTAACCATATTGTGAAAGCTTATCAAACAATCACTAGCTTCACTTTTATGTTTAATGAGAAAAACCCATAGGGCCCTACTAAAATCATCCACAATGGTTAAGAAAAAACTAGCTTGGGTAGTCGATGGTTTACGATATTTACCCTGTAAGTCCCCACCGTTGAATGGATCGTAAATAAGACGTGATTCGTTATGTCAAGAGTGCGGAATCCTCTTGAGATAACTAGATTGCTACTTCCTTTCGTCGATTAATCAGTAATTAATCAACCTAAAGTCACACACGAAGTGCTAGTTCGTGTAGGAGGTCACACGAGCAACAATTCGACTTCTAAGTTCTTAATTCCGTTTCTGAATCGCTTAAAATTACATGTATTTATACTACTAGGGTTTGTGTTCGTGTGGGCTTGGGCTTCACACGAAGTGATTAAGCCCAGATCCATCATACGGCTTGCCTTTGTGCTGACGTCAGCACGAGGACACCACAACGTACTGATGACGTCAGCACGAGGACACCACAACGTACTGATGACGTCAGCACGAAGTGCGTATCTTGGATGCTTATTTTGCTTAGTACATAACGTTCAGCCATCGTTTAAGTATTCTATGACACTTGTAAACCTTGGCTCTACATCCTTGTACCTGCAAAACAATTATATAACACACAAACATAACATGATCTTATATTAAAGTTCAAACGTAATCATTAAATACAAACATAAGTCCTAATGACTTATTATTTAAACGATTATGCATATATTCCTAAGAACAAAAACGTTAATCAAATCTATGTTGCTACTGTCACACAAATCTGCATCTACAGACTCCCCCTTGACATTAGCGACTAGATTTCTTTAACAAGTTCTTTAATCTTGAACTTCAAACTTGACCATCAAAGAAAAGTCTTATGCTATTTGCATGAATCTTCTCGACCAAACAAAAACCAAGAATATTCTGATAGCGTCTAACTTCTGTTCTCCAAAATCTAACAGCTGGACAAGGTATCTCAATCAATCTTCTTTGATCACCTCTTGACAAATTGACAACTTGCATTGGATCATACATGCGTAGCAACATCTGTTTCTTTGAGTCATCAACAAACATCTGTGCTTCGCCTGACTTGATATCTATTTGCCAATAAGTCATGTTTGTCTGCAAATCTTAATCCCATTTGATAGTAGGAACTTCTTTAACACATTCAATCTTTCTTTGAACAAAATGAACTGTGACATCTGGTTTTGTTATCTTCTTCATTGGCCTAGGTTTAATCATCCTATCTTCAGGTTTCAAACCTCTTTCTCTGAAATGCCAAATTCTTTCTCTTTGGAATCTCTACCAATAATAATCAGCATTTCCATTCTTCTGAAAATTAACGAACCATCTCCTTCCTAAGTCTATCAAATCAGATTCACTAAGACTTTGGAAATGTCTTGCACTGATTGACATATACTGGCAACCTTCTTTTCTCTTGGTAACAAATAGCTTAATTCTATGATCATAGAACCAACTATGTATCACTGAGAAATACGTAGGTGCGTCCTTGTCTGAGATGAACTCCCAAAACATCGACGGTTTATTAAATCCACCCATTGGCATACCAGTACGTCCTCTATAAACTGGAACCCATCTATTTATACAAAACTGAGGGTCTTGCTCCGCCGGAGGTATAATAAAATTTCTAATATTAAACTCTCGCGTAGCATTTATCTTCCAGCCTAGATCAACAATATATTCATGTTCTTCATGCACTATCTTTGCAAACACTTTGAATCTTAACTTTGCAGCATTTCTTCGATCATCTGGACTTTCTCTGATCGAAATAAGTCTGAAATGTTCCTCTTCAGCTATTCATTCAACCGGAACGTCTCTATCTTCATTAAAGACACGGTTGAAATCATAAGGTTCTTCCATCAACCTTTGTCTTATCAGCTTCAGAAACAAATTCTCCTTCTTCCAGATCTTCATCAATGATACTATCTATGTCATCATCAACACGATCAATATCGTCCAAAGCACCTATTTGAAGCTTATCTGCAATTTAACATATTCAAACATACAAAGATAAAAGAACATAAAATATATAAGTCAAGACATAAAAATAAGTATAAATACATAAAACATGATAAAATAAATAATATTATATCATAAATATAATGTAACAATTACATCAATATTTATCTTATAATCTTTATCTATTTTAACCAACAAAAATTAATAACATTAAGGTTGATAATCTGAGTCTTCAGGATCATCAGAACTAGAACCAGAGACAAACGATAAACGATTTAAAATCATTAATCGTTTTCTCTCTTTCCTATGACGATTTGTATCTGACCATTGATCACTATCAAGATCAATATTGGCCTGATCAACCTCAAAGTTATGACTTTCCCATACTTTAGCTTCTGCCTCAACTCGAATATGAGGATCATTTCCAAATTTCTCTGCAATCTCCCATTCTATTCTATCTTCTTCTGATCTCACACTCCGTGGATTATGATAATCAGGATGTTTACTAGAATTAGAGTTACCTGAATTGGAATCTTCATCATCTGACGAGTTGTCTGAATCTTCAGGATCTGCATCTGGAGCAGCAGCCATCACAGCTTTTCCTTTCTGAGTCCCAGATGTACTAGTACCAGATGTACCAGCAATCTCTGACTGAGGTCGCTGAAGGGCTTGAATCTTCTCAATAGCGTCAATCCCTTTCCCTTGTCTTCTTCTTCTCTTCAGTGGCCTTTCTGCATCTTCAGTTTCTGAACCCTCATCAGCATTAACAGCAACAATATGTGGTTCAGAAGGACCAACAACATCTACTGGAGCAGAGGTAGAATTAGAAACCCCAGTAGTCGGCATCACAAGATTTGCCGGATCATCAATATCCTCCTCTAGAGCATCCATCTCCGAATCATCTTCCAGAACCTCAGTAAATAAAGGAACTTCATTCAATCCCTCAAACTGATCAGCTCTTTCTACTTAAGGATCATCTTGATCTTGAGCATCATCAGCAGCAGCAATAGGTTCTTCATCTTCCCAACCTTCTCTTGGAGCTACATAATCAGGATTAATCAAGTGTCCGAACAATGGTGGATTATCAACGTCAGCCGGAATACCATTACCCCTTAAATGTTTCATCATATCATCAAACACTCGATATGTAAGACGATCCAAATTAAATGTAGGACCATCAAAAGGTATATCAGCTGCTCTATGCCGAATGATTATCATAACAAATCTTGGAAATAGAAAGAATTTCTTCTCGTTTCCAATCGCTCTCAACTGCCTAACAAAACTGTCATATATGTACTAAGAAAAGCTGTAAGGCTTGTTCAATACAAGTGCAACCAACTGTGAAGCAGTCTGTATATTCATTTGATCATGACCTGCACTCCGATGACTTATGGACCTCAACAAGTAGTAGGCAAGCAATCTCCATTTGCCTCTAATGCGATTTTTAGGATATGGATGCTTGATTTCGTTCACATACCCCATACGTCTAATAGCACCATCAACAAAGCTTTCTTCAAACTCTGTAAGACCTTGCTCCATTTTGACGCTTCCTAAGTCCAAAATAGTCCTTAAGTCTCCAGCAGTAAACTCAATGTTACGTCCTTGAACCGTAGTGCGAATCAAAGTATGATCACCAACTTGCACTAATCTTGCAGAGTTCCAGAACTGAGTAAGAAGACTTATGACCAAATGAGGATTCCCGGTCAATGCAAAACGAATACGTGATCTTGCTAGATACTGTAAGACACCGTGAAATTCCGCTGTGCATCCTTGCTGAGTAATGCTGAGATCAATAGCAGCATTATGCTCCTTAACAAAAACACGAGCAGCAACACTTTGTCTTGCCATACCTGCACAAATCAAAAGGAAAACGAAAAGAAAACAAAAGGAAAAATTAAAAATTAAAATTAAATCTGACCTACTTCATGATGACGTCACCACGAGGAGATTCCTCTTCGTATGACGTCAGCACGAGCTGATCATCAACAAGATTCAGAAAAACATCTCCATATGATAACAAATTGATCGAAATCAACTGTAAACATCATCTTGGACTTGTTTTCATGAAATTTATGCCCAGAATCTGAATTAGAATTCAAATTCATGAACACGAAGTGATTCGTGTTCTTCGTGTGAATAGTGACCGTGACATAAGAACATCAATTAATCTTGATTTTGTAACAGTTAAATCAAACTTTTGTTAGATTGAAGGTGTAATAACATCACTTAATCCAATTTTAAGTCTAATTTTAGTCCAAATCATCAGAAATTAAAGATCAAAAAGTCACTTCGTCCTTGTTACTATTCACGCGAGGAACAAATCAAAATTCAGGCATTATAACGAATTAAATTTAATGAATTTCAAATTCAAAACATCAATAATCTATCCAAAATTGAATATATACCAACAAATCTGGATGATTAACACACAAATTAGATGAAAAGATTGAAATAAGGTGCGGATGAATAGTACGCACGAAGTCAGACGAGTTCGTGTGATTTACTTAGGGTTTAAATTCGATTAATGGTAATTAATGAATAGTAAAACCCATATATATATTCGGATACTCGTGGACCGGGCCGAAGACAAACTTCGTGGGCTTGCTGACGTCAGCGCTAGGCATGCTGACGTCAGCACGAGCGAATTTTCGAATTTAAATCCACACGAGCTGCACACTTCAGATTTTGTCAATTTTTCCAGAAAATGCATAAAGAAAAATTACAAAAATCTCAGAAAACATAAACCTGTAGATACTCGTTACCTGAACTTTGTATCTGCTCAAAAATGTAATCTTACCATACATCATCCGTACTTAATCTTGTCATCAAAATAATGTATAAACTTAATCTTACATTATAATCTTGACATAAAATCGATCATTTTTCATTGATGTTTAACTTTAACAAAAGCAAACTTACATCGAAATACATTCAATGTATAATGCCTTACAAATTATGTATTATATCACCAACCTATCACAATAAGTCTTAGGTTGTGATCTTGATAATACAATTATAACCTATTACACCAAGTTTTAGGTTATTACAAGGTTATGAACCCTTGTAGCATGTTACATGCATAGACTATTGTCCGTTGCAATGTAATTCTATGAGCAAGAGGAGACGATTTTGTCCTCAATCGCGTTGAGAAATCTTCACGAAATTTCCACACGAAGTGGCACGAATTTGGCAGAAAATCCTCAATTCAGATCGCGATTTGAAATTTTGATATCATTTTCCTTTTAAATAAAATTCATTATCTGTAGCCTGCACACTTAACAAACCTCATCAATGCATCAAAATCAACAAAAATAACATAACAGGTAACATAAGCATGCAAAAACAATCAAAATCTTAACCTAGCAATCAAAATAAAATCTAAGGCAAGTCACATCTTTGTCAAGCATACTTATCAACCAAAAACAATTGAAATCTCAAACATATATTGAAACATGACAATCCAACCTTGTTCTTGAATTTGTTTCAATATCAAAACTAAAACATTTTCTAACCTTAAACAACTTATGTCTATATTAGAAAATTCATTTTATAAACACATATACCATAAGCAACAAGACCCATATAATCCACTAAGGATCATATAACTTCTTTATGGAATAATCAGATGCTTATTAAATCTCTCGTGCAATAAGAACTAGTTTGACACTACAAACTGACACAAAAATAAGACATTAGTACAAAAATAAAATAAAATAAAATAAAATAAAATAAAAATAAAATTAAATAAAATAAAATAAAATAAAACTTTAAACTAAATAAAATAAAATAAAAAAAATAACAATAAATTACGCTAACCTAATAAGCAATAAAATAAAATAAAATAAAATAAAATAAAATAAAATAAAATAAAATAAAATAAAATAAAATAAAATAAAATAAAATAAAATAAAATAAAATAAAATAAAATAAAATAAAATAAAATAAAATAAAATAAAATAAAATAAAATAAAATAAAATAAAATAAAATAAAATAAAATAAAATAAAATAAAATAAAATAAAATAAAATAAAATAAAATAAAATAAAATAAAATAAAATAAAATAAAATAAAATAAAATAAAATAAAATAAAATAAAATAAAATAAAATAAAATAAAATAAAATAAAATAAAATAAAATAAAATAAAATAAAATAAAATAAAATAAAATAAAATAAAATAAAATAAAATAAAATAAAATAAAATAAAATAAAATAAAATAAAATAAAATAAAATAAAATAAAATAAAATAAAATAAAATAAAATAAAATAAAATAAAATAAAATAAAATAAAATAAAATAAAATAAAATAAAATAAAATAAAATAAAATAAAATAAAATAAAATAAAATAAAATAAAATAAAATAAAATAAAATAAAATAAAATAAAATAAAATAAAATAAAATAAAATAAAATAAAATAAAATAAAATAAAATAAAATAAAATAAAATAAAATAAAATAAAATAAAATAAAATAAAATAAAATAAAATAAAATAAAATAAAATAAAATAAAATAAAATAAAATAAAATAAAATAAAATAAAATAAAATAAAATAAAATAAAATAAAATAAAATAAAATAAAATAAAATAAAATAAAATAAAATAAAATAAAATAAAATAAAATAAAATAAAAAAAATATCAAAAAAAAAATAAATAAAAGAAAATAGAAATAAAAATAAAATAAAAATAAAAATAAAATAAAATAAAATAAAACACAGAAAAAAAAAATAAAAATAAACAAGAAAAATAAAAATAGTACAAAAATAAAATAAAAATAAAACTAAAGAAAACTTTTAAATCTAAACTACTTTATTTATTTATATACAAGAAATTCTAAGTTTCTGCAGATTAGATCAGATTAGCAATTACATAAGCCTGCGGGTGAGAAATAATTCTCTTATTATTAGTTATGAACAATGATCCAACAACGATTACCGGTATGTTTGTCCTCTTAAACACTCGGTACTACCAGTTTCCTTTTAGGTGTAACACTTTCAGCATACCCTGGCCAAGGACAGTCACCATGTAACCCGAGTAGCCTAATATGCCACTTAATCAAGTTTGCGAACTTAAGTGACCCACATTCAGATATACTCTCACAATCGACACAATCACTAAGATTAAGACATTTGGTGAGTATAGGAAGAAAGTCTTTAAGAATCAAGTCAGCGGTGACAGGTCGGTGATTCCTCACGCGCAAAGCAACTTAACTTGACTCACGTACAGAAATATACTCAACATTGCATAAAGCCAAGTACTTGCATATTTGTGATATTTATTTTAAGCACTTATGAAAAACCGTGACTTTCGATGAGACCCGTGTAGCGAACTTTCTGACAACCTATCCCAAGTTGGAAGCTTTAGGTAGGCTAGGTATACAAAGACACCCCAAGGACTTACTTGTCCGAATCTCAAAGGCCACATTAGCTTCATAATTTCAACAGATTTACAGTTTTATTAGATATTTGCATATCTTGTCACAAATATACATCCGAAAAAGCAATACATACACATATATGTACCCGAGACCTTCTATATAAAGACCAAAAATACCTAATTACAGTGCTAGATCTTTCGTAAGATTTAAGGACCAGATCTAATCACTTGAAAAGCAGGGATTCTTAGCCATATATCTGAATATGTTTCCCACAAGAACATTGTATAAATTAAGTTCAGATTCAAGGAAACCTTGGTACTTTGTCTACCGATACATCCTAAATTGTAATCACTGAACTAAGCAGTTATATTACGATTAAGCAGGCTAAAAGCTAAAGTATCCTCACGTCTAATCATCTGAAAGCATCAACTTAAATCTCTATCTTATTTATTTATTTTTGTTTTTCTCATTTTTCAATTTTTTTTTATGACACTAATTATATACAGAATTAAACTAGACACTCTTTTTGTATTTTTATGACTCTAGCTATTTACAGACTTAACTAAGACACAATATAAAATATACAAAAAATAGTTCTTTGAGAGATCTAATATGAATCAGCATTCTTCATACCATTGAGAAGAATCAGCTTTTCAAAGCGAGTCTTATCAAATGCTTTAGTATACAAATCAGCTAGATTATCATCAGTTATAACCTTTTCCAAATGAATTAATTTCTTTTGGGCACAATCACGTAAGAAATGATGTCTAATATCAATATGCTTGGTGACTTTATGCATGACAGGGTTATTAGTAATGTCTATAGCTGACTTATTGTCTATTCTAATAGGAGTATCAAGAAAATCCATACCGTAGTCACGTAGTTGTTGCTGAATCCACAATACCTGGGAACAACAGCTACCAGCAGCCATATACTCTGCCTCACATGAAGACTGAGCAACCGATGTCTGCTTCTTACACTGCCACGATACAAGTTTCCCTCCTAAGAACTGACATCCTCTAGTTGTAGACTTCCTGTCATTGTTACAACCGCCAAAGTTCGAATCAGTATATGCAACAAACTCAAACGATCCTCCCATAGGATACCATAGACCAAGCCCTTGGTTTCCTTTCAAGTAACGTAGGATACGCTTTGCTGCAGCTAAATGTGACTCTTTCAGACTAGCTTGGAATCTAGCGCAAAGACAAACAGCGAACATAATATCCGGTCGCGAAGCTGTCAGATACATCAATGAGCCAATGATAGCACGATAATAAGTTGCATCAACAGGCCTATCTTTAGGATCAAGAACCCCTAAACCATGATTTAGCTGAATAGGAGTACCATATGTCTTGGATTCTAGCATTTGAAACCTCTCCAAGATGTCATCTACATACTTAGACTGGTGAATGAAAAATCCATCTTTCCTCTGATCAACCTGCAGTCCAAGGAAGAATTGTAGTTCCCCCATAGCACTCATTTCAAACTGCTTTTTCATGCTCATTTCAAATTCTTTGCACATCTTTATATTAGATGAACCAAAAATGATATCATCAACGTAAACTTGTACAATTAAATAATCTTGCTTCCGCCATTTGATAAACAATGTGTTGTCTATCGATCCTCTTGTAAAACCATTTGTCAACAAATGTGTCGACAACTTTTCATACCACACTCTGGGTGCTTGATGCAATCCATAAAGAGCCTTATCAAGTCGATATGCTCGTCTTGGATAATTAGGATCTTCAAACCCCGGTGGTTGAAAAACATACACTTCCTCTTTAACTTCACCATACAAGAAGGCACTCTTAACGTCTAACTGATACACCTTTATACCTTTAAAGCTTGCATAGGCTAAAACTAACCTTATAGCTTCAATCCGGGGAACTGGCGCAAAAGTTTCGTTATAGTCATATCCTTCTCGTTGTGCAAACCCCTGAACAACTAAACGTGCCTTATTCCTTGTAACAATCCCTTTGTCATCTCGCCTGCATTTGAATACCCAGCGAGTTCCAATCGGTTCTTTACCTCTAGGCACATCTACTAACTCCCATACTCCAAGTTTCGCGAATTGAGCTAGTTCTTCTTGCATAGCTGCAACCCAAAAAGGATCTTGAAGTGCAGCATTAACATTCTTAGGTTCTTCTTGTGAAATGAAAGAGGAATACAAACACTCAGTTATTAGTCCTGAATCCTTTACTTCACAAAATAAACCAGTCATCTTCTTATTTAACTGATTTCTAGTTCGAACAGGCTCTGAAGCATCACCAAGAATATTTTCTATAGGATGAGCCTTATTTATTCGATATTGAGGAATCGAATCAACATTTAGATTATCTCCTAAATTCGAACGAATTTGAAATTCTGGAGAACTAAAATCATCTTCCGATTCTTCAGAAATAGGATCATCATCTGGCAATGGAACCCTTAAAGGAGTAGTTGGAGTAGTATCAACATTTTGAACAGGAGGAGATGTAGAAGTATAATCCATATGATCTCTTAAAATGATCACTTCATCAACTTTGTCAGACCTGAATAAGAAGCAGGACCGTGTAACAAACTAAACACACTATCATAATCGAAATTCTTGCCAGTTCCAGAATGAATAGCAGGTTTATGACTGACAATCTTGACATTAGTACCTAAGTCAACTTTGCCTGTCTGTTGATTGTAAACCCTTCGAATTGAAGTACCCGATTTATAACCCATGAAAAATCCCTCTTCAACCTTTGGATCAAACTTTGACTGAGTAAGATATTTCAAGAAGGTACACGGAACACCAAATGGTTCAACATTCTGTAAATTTGGTTTCTTCTTATGTAGAAGCTCATAACAAGTCTTATTATGACGCTTAACTACCAAAACCCGAATTAAAATATGACATGCTGTATTTACTGCTTCTGCCCAAAACATAGTAGGAAGCCCTGAATCAGCAAGCATTGTTCTGGCCGTTTCGATTAGAGTCCTATTCTTTCTTTCAGCAACTCCATTTTGTTGTGATTCATACGGTGCACTGAATTGATGTTGGATTCCCTTAGACATACAGAAGACTTCCAACATTTTATTTTTGAATTCAGTTCCGTTATCACTCCTAATTCTCTTAACACGCACTCCATAAATATTTTCAGTTTCGACAAAGAAATTTATCAAAATCTGTGGAGTTTCATATTTCGTTTGAAGAAAGAATACCCATGAGAATATTGAGTAATCATCAGTAACCACCAAACAATAGTACATCCCACCTATACTTCTTACATTCACAGGACCAAACAAGTCCATGTGAAGTAATTCAAATAGGTTGGCAATAGAATTTTCAATCTTTGGTTTATGTGAAGACTTCTGCTGCTTACCTTTCAGATAAGGTACACATTTATCTTCCATCTCAAACCTTTTCAATGGAACACCTTCAACCAAACCATGTTTGACAATATCATTCATCTTTCGGAAATGAATATGTCCTATTCTTCTATGCCATAACAAAGATTCAGATTCATTTGCTTTTGTTAATAAGCAAATTGGCTCCTTCAAATCATCAACACCTAACATAAGGCCATAGATGTCTTTCTTCCTAGGAGCTTTCAATAAGATCCAGTCTTCAGGAATAACATACCCCGGTTTCAAAATAAGTGCTTCCTTCTCAGTAAAATGGACATGATTTCCCCTTGTCACAAATCTGAGAAACACTCATGAGATTATGAGATAGTTGTTCCACATAATTGACTTTCTCCAATGTAATTTTCCCATTAACCAGCGAAACTAACATAAGAACCATTAATATCTACATAGTTGGACAACAATTTCTTGTCCCCTGTCATGTACCGAGAGCATCCACTGTCAACATACCAAAGACTGATAGGCTTCCTTGGTTCTCCCTGCACAATGAACACAAATTAATGTTAATTTCCGAGGGGTACCCAAACCTTTTGAGATTTAGGTTTGCCGAATTCATCTCTCAAGATTAATTCAGTCCAATATCCATCGCTCTCAGTTGGAGCCTTGGATGAAGATGGTGTCATCGATTTTCTTTTAGATGGCGAAATGAAACGAGTCTTAGGAGGAGAATTCTTAGATGAATGTGGACCAAACCTAGGAGGAGTTTCTAATCGATCGTAGAACTTGGAAGCATTTCCATTTCTACGAGGAGGTGACCGATTCTGTTGAACTTGCTTATTCCTAGGTGAATTACTCCTATGAGGTGTATGAGATCGACTCGGACTTCCACCTTCATGAATACAATTTGTATCATTTTGTGAATGTCCCTGTCGTTTGGGGGTCATAGATCGATCTTCTCTAGGTGAGATACTCCTAGATTGAGGTGATAAATTCCTCAACTTATGAGATGGTTTTCTATGTTCATTGACCTGACTAGAACTATTAGAACAACCATAAGATATGGATCTAAAAATTTTGACATAGTTCTGTGCATTTATATCATTTGGATGCCGCTTAGCGTAATCCTCATAATATTTCCTTTTATATGCACTCATAAACTGGCTAGAGCTAACTTGATCAACTAATCTACCTTTCCCATTAATCTTTTGAGATCCAAATGTGTCCTTAGACTTGACTGAAGATTCCTTTTTAGGATCCTTGGAAGTCTTAAGTGGACACTTACTAGCTATATGACCCTTATCATGACAAATATAACATAATTTATCCGGTTTTCTTTTAGGATGATCATATGCTATTTTAGGGACTGGTATTCCATAAGCCTTCATTTCAGCAATTTCATCTAGTGTTTTAATTGCTTCTTTCATGGTCATTACAGGCTTTCGTGGAGCAAAATGTCTATTCTTATATGGAATTTGTTCTTCTAACCATTCTTCTTTATTTTCTACACACCAAACTTTATCAATTTTAGATTTAGGTTGAATCCTAGTTATAGATACTTCTCTTCACAATCTTTCAGAGTATAGTATACAACCTCATCAGGATCAAAATCTAGTTCAGTCTCTATCTCTTTTTGGTGATCTTTTTGTAGAAGTAAATCAGAATCTTTAGATAATTTACTTTCCTTCTTAAGAATATCATTTTGAGTGTTTAAGTTAGCTACAATTTCATTTAGATTAGACACCTTAAGTTTCATTTCAGACACCATTTTGCAAACATTTACAATTGAAAGCAAAGAACATGATACCTTCTGATCTGCAGCCTTGCAGTCTGCCATGTATGCAACAAAATCTTCAGTTGTCATACCTTCAGGTATCACAAATTCTTTCATCTGATCTTCAATGCTCTTCTCGACAATGTCATCAACTGGTTTAGATGACTCAGTATTTCCTTCAGTAGCTTTAACAGCTTTCATAGGTTTACTCTCAGATCTCACTATCTCAGCAACCTTCTTCATATTCTGCTTAACTATCTCAGATGCCCTCTCTTCACTAGTGTATACAGTATAATCAATTGTTTCAGCAACTTCATTTGAAACATGCGCATAGTCATCATAAATCTCAACTAAAAATGCATGATTTGAAGTATCTTCAGATTGTGTATCCCACTGATAAGTACCATCTGGATTTTGAACAACAGCAGCCTTGGACTCCAGAAGCTGAGGAGAACCTTGCTGTTGAGGAGTAGCAGGAAAAGTAATCATTGCTTGAGTTTTCTGGTAATTGGGTGGAGTAATACCGCCTTGATTGTAGTTTTGTCTACCAGCAACGGTATTATCAGTCCTCTTTGGACGTTGACACTCTCTTGCAAAGTGACCAAATCCATTGCAATTATAACATTTCACCTTGGATTTGTGAAAACCTTTTGTGCCATTACCCAAAAATCTTCCAGTTCTCTAATTAAACCTTCTGACTTTAATAGTTAACATTTCAAGCTGCCATTGTAGATCCATTTCTTCTAAATCATCAGGATCTATCTGATTGTAATCCTCATCAATTAATGCAGGGTCAGTATGTAACACCCCGACTATAGCAGAAACACGAGATGCCACAGAACGACGTGGTACAAAAGATTTAAGTATAAAACATCAACATAGATTTTCAAATGCCATTCAAATTCAAAAGGTTACAAGTTCAAGTTGACGTTTAATAAACATTACATAACCAAATTCATAATCAAAAGATCAAATGTTTGCGTTACTAGTCCAACACGCAACAAATAGACACATCATCCGTGAGGCGGTCCAAAATGCTAACTTACTGCCCTAGACCTGAAAACCATGAAGAAAAAGTGTCAACTACGAGAGTTGAGTGAGTTCATAGGTTTATGCTAACAACACACATATATTTATTCCAATTCAAGAAATAATATGTCATAAAATTTCCAAGAATCTCATCATACTGTCCATACCCAAACCGTATGTTCAATCAATAAATTTCCATCCACAATAAAAATGATTTCCATTCACAATAAAAATGATTTCCATTCAGCCCAAAGGCATAATTCGATGAGTATATGCTTGAGCCACTACTAAGACCATTTACATGTCCCAACAACATAATATTTCATTTCAGAGCACAAGCTGTCAATCAAGTGCTTTAATCACAATTGGGGTCGTGCCATGGAGACGACCAATAATATATACAGATAGTTAGAGCACCGCTCGGGTTGGACTGGCAATGAAGGTGGCCACAAAGGCAGACCAAACATTCCACCGTTACCTATTTAGTGGGTGAGTGGACGACTCTAGTTGCGCAACCCTCTAACTACAGGCCTCCACTATCGGAGTTAAATAGTAGTGTACCAAAGTATCTCGGTTTGACAGAACTCAAGCTCATCGTATAACATATAACACATTGAACATACAATATCCCATTTCATAATCATTCTTTCAAGAATCATTTCATATATATATATAAAGCCATTTCATTTATCATGCTTTTCACCCCGCAAGTAAAACATATAAAAGAGTTTGAAAGGGGGCTATGACTCACTTGATTTGAGAGTGTTAGGGGCTGATCAAACGCGATTCCTTCGCTTAGATTTGTTGCGCCTCAAGCAAGCCTAAACCATAACGTATATATTCACGACGTAAGTTCGCGTGACATGAACTAGTGAGCTAGATCATGAGATGTATATTAGTAGACTTGCCCATCTTTGGTTGTTATTAGATTATGGAGTTTAAGTGCATTATGATGTTCTCATTATTTGGTTATGAGAGATTTGGTGGTAGGAGTCGTTTTCTCATTATACGTTTATTGGAATTTCGGTAGTTTGGCTTTGATTTATATGATTTCCATTGTACACTTTGCTTAGTAATAATATTTGACATTAGTGGTCTTATAATATTAATATTTATGTATATTCTCTGATTTGTAATTACTTATTTAATTTAATAATATTTAATTACTTATTTATTCACTTTATTGATTTATTTACTAAATAATTCCTTAAAAATACTTTTAAGTGTCATAATTGCCTTTATAAATTATGGATAATTTCATTTGAATTATCTTCTGATATATATATGCTCCTTAATTTATAATTTCATGATTTATACTTTTATTTGTGTATTTTCCATTTATTTTAATGATAATATTTAATTAATTATTTTTACTTAATTATTTATCTTTAAATTATGTAACACATGTCTCTTGCCTTTTAACTATTTTTCTCCAGTAGGTTTTAGTTATTTTTATAAATGGTTAAGATGATTTAACCCCATTCTTGATTTACATAATTTATTTATTGATTTTTATGTCTTTTAATTACCATTTAAATTCAATAATTCATGGAAATTCTTAGAAATCATCACTAAACATTTTGGTCAAAAATCTCAGGCCTTTTAGGCAACTTTTATCAATATAAATTCATATCAATTCAACCTCTCTTGTGTCTTGCTTATTTTGAGGGTTTTATGATTAAAAATCGTTTACCGAAATAGTGATTTTAGCCTCATTTCTTAAGCAATTAAAGTGCTTTAAAATGGGTTTTCATTCTTGTTTCATTATTTCCAGAAAGTTCATCATATTTTGGTGTCCAAAATCGTGATAGTGGTGGTGGTGTGATATGTGCAATTTAGTGCTTTCGGTTAGTGATTATTTGACCCGAAAAGGTGATTTTTGAGCTTATTGTTGTCATGAACCAATAGATCTGAGTTTTATACTTTTATTTCAACTTATTTCCAGTAGGTTTATCATATTTCCTTGGTCATAAGATTATGGTGCATGTGTGTGCTCAAAATGCATTTTGCGTGTTTTCGGTTTATGATTTCTAGCTTATTTTAACATGTTTTGATTCAAGCTTTATATCCTTGATATTTTATCAATTTTTCCAGAATATTAACATTAATATTAACATATTTTTCACTTATAACAAGTCCATATCCATCTCATAATCCAACAAAAGAACCAACTTTCTTAAATCTAGCATACATGCATTCAAATCAACACTTTTTAATATCAACTTTTATAGATCTAACATTCAACAATATAAAAACATCTTTTTAATGAAAAATCTCAGAATATATTCTTCAAAAATATACAAAAACATATAGATCTATCAAAAGGAAAATCACTTTAAAAGCTACTAATCTATAACCACACTTTTGGGTCTTAAACTTGTTGAATCCTTGGATCTTTCTTCTTAGATTCGACATGCATGAGCATGGAAAGAAAGATCCTATCAACTTTGCCCTCATTAAGTGTATATTACAAAGAAAACAAGAAGAAAGTATGAGTTTTTGATAAAACCTTTGAATATAAACAAAAACAAGATTAGATCTAGTAAAAAAGGATGAAGATTATACCCTCTTGAACTTGGTTTTGGATGAAGAAAGTGGGCAGAATTTTCGTGGCCTTTGAAGCCTCCAACAACCCTTAATCTAACCCAAAAACAATCCTTAAACCCTTGCTTGATATAACCCTTTAGTAATCTAACTTAATCCTTATTATTATTAAGTGTTTAACTTGATTTTGTTGGTGTTATTTTGTTGTTGTTTGGGCCGAAATGAGAAGAAGAAAAAGGGAGGGGGAGAGGTTTTTTTGAGAGAAAAGATGAGTATGTGAAGAGTGTGTGAGAAGTGTATGAAGTGTGAGAGTTCCAAGACTAGAAAGAGTGTATGTAAAATTGAAATGAAGGTGTGTGGTGTGAAGGGGGGGCCGGCCTCATAAGGGGGTTTTGAAGGGTTTTTCTTGAGAGAAAAGATGAGTATGTGAAGAGTGTGTGAGAAGTATATGAAGTGTGAGAGTTCCAAGACTAGAAAGAGTGTATGTAAAATTGAAATGAAGGTGTGTGGTGTGAAGGGGGGGCCGGCCTCATAAGGGGGTTTTGAAGGGTTTTTCCCTTCTTTTTTTTTTATAAATTGTATATATAATGTATATATTTGTTAGATGTAAGTGTATGTATGTTTTGTAAGGTTAAATGTGTTAGTTTGTAGTATAAGTTAATGTTTATTCTAGCATGTGTGTATATATATATATGTCGTGTATATATGTTTGTATGCATATATTTTTTGTTTTTAATTTGTTACATAAGCCTTTACTTATAAACTTGTATTTATTTTAAGCATATATATATATACTCATTGTTATTTAAACACTTTTATGCACATATTAATTTATAATTATACTTTGAGATAGCAATCTTTATTCTCATGTCATATTTACTTAGTTTGGTTTGGTGATTGATTTGTTGGACATTTGTAAGAATTTTGATTGATATCTCAACTTGTGAGGCTCATTTTATCATTTATAATTTGATTGATCATCAATAAAATTTTTGTTCAATGGTCTTTTGTAACTTAAATTTAGAACTGAACAATAGCTTTAGATTGCTAATTTAGGGGCATTATCTACTAGCTTTAAGTATAACTATGGCTTGAGAGATCATAGACAACATAACTAGAACATATATAATGCTAAAAAGTAGGGTTGTTACATCCTTACCCCCTTAGAAGAATTCCGTCTCGGAATTTGAATTTGCTTAGGGAGTAAGTGCGGATATTTCTTGCGTATAAAGTCCTCGCGCTCCCATGTAAACTCTGGTCCGCATTTCGTATCCCATCTAACTTTAACAATAGGGATCTTGCTCCTCTTTAGGCGTTTCTCATCGCGATCGAGAACTTCTATTGGCTCCTCACGAAATTGGAGTTTATCTTCCACACGTAGTTCCTCGAGTGGGACTACTTTCGAATCATCCACCACACATTTCTTCAAGTTTGACACATGGAATGTGTCATGAACATCTCCCAATTCTTGGGGTAATTTCAACTTATAGGCTACGGGGCCTATTCTAGCAACAATTTCAAATGGCCCAATGTATCGGGGGCTCAGCTTTCCTCTTTTGCCGAACCTTACGGTTCCCTTCCATGGCGACACCTTTAATAGTACCTTGTCGCCAACCTCGAATTCTAGGGGCTTCCTCCTCTGATCCGCATAACTCTTTTGCCGATCCCTTGCGGCCTTAAGCTTTTCTTTAATGATCTCCACCTTGTCCGTTGTCTCTTGGACAAAATCAACGGTAGCTAGGCTTCTCTCGCCCGCCTCTACCCAACACATGGGTGATCTACATTTACGCCCGTAGAGAGCTTCAAACGGTGCACATTGTATGCTAGAATGATAACTATTGTTGTAAGTAAATTCCGCGTATGGCAAGTGTTCATCCCAACTTCCACTAAATTCTAATGCGCAAGCTCTTAGCATATCCTCTAGCGTTTGTATCGTGCGCTCACTTTGCCAATCCGTTTGTGGGTGGTAAGCCATGCTTAATGCTAACGTAGTGCCCATTGCTTCTTGCACAAGACCCCAGAAACGTGAGGTAAACCTACCATCCCTATCGGATATTATGGACAGAGGTACACCATGTAATGTCACGATCTTCTCAACGTACAGACGAGCTAAACGCTCAGTGTTCCAATCTTCTTTGATGGGGATGAAATGGGCTGACTTCATAAGACGATCAACAATCACCCATATAGCATCATGACCTTTCTTTGTCCAAGGCAATTTCGTCACTAGGTCCATTGCTATCTGCTCCCACTTCCACTCAGGAATCTCCGGCTGCTTTAAAAGTCCAGCTGGCTTTTGGTGCTCAGCTTTGACCATCGCACAAATCATGCATCGGCTCACATATAGTGCTACATCACCCTTCATCCCAGGCCACCAAAAGTCCCTTTTTAGACCTTGGTATATCTTATCCGCTCCTGGATGAATCGAGTATTTTGAATTGTGAGCTTCATTCATTAATACTTCTCTCAGCCCGTTGATCTTTGGGACCCAAGCTCTTCCTTTGAAGTACAAGATGCCTTCATCATCCCTATCGAACCTTGTTTCTACCCCACTCAATGTCTCTTCTTCAATGTTCTTCCCTTCAAAAGCTTTTGCTTGATCTTCTAAGAATCTATCCCTTAGAGACATTTTCACTTGTAAGTGATAAATTCTTGTCTTCGACACCCTGGTGCTCACCTTCCTACTAAGAGCATCAGCAACAACATTTGCCTTTCCTGGGTGGTACTCAATTTCGCACTCGTAATCGTTAAGTAGCTCCATCCACCTTCTTTGCCTCATGTTCAACATCTTCTGATCAAAGATGTGTTGCAAGCTCTTGTGGTCGGTAAATATGGTGCACTTGGTGCCATAAAGGTAATGTCGCCATATCTTCAAGGCAAACACTACGGCTCCTAGCTCCAAATCGTGTGTTGAATAATTCTTCTCATGTGGCTTTAATTGCCTAGGTACGTACGCAATAACTTTGTCCCTTTGCATTAGTACGCACCCTATCCCTTTATTCGACGCATCACAATATACTACAAATCCTTCCATTCCATCCGGCAATGCTAGTGTTGGTGCTTCACACAACATGTTCTTAAGCATTTGAAACGCTTGCTCTTGTTCTTCACCCCATTCGAACTCTCTTAACTTTTGGGTCAATTGGGTTAAAGGTACTGCAATCTTAGAGAATCCTTGAATGAACCTCCTATAATAACCCGCCAAACCTAGGAAGCTACGCACTTCCGTTGGTGTCTTGGGTGTCTCCCATTTCTTGATTGCTTCTATCTTAGACGGATCTACATGGATCCCTTCTTCGTTCACAACGTGCCCCAGAAATTGGACTTGACGGAGCCAAAATTCACACTTAGAAAACTTAGCATATAGCTTCTCGTCTCTAAGTAACTGCAAGATTATCCTCAGGTGCTTCTCGTGCTCCTCCTTACTTCTAGAGTATATCAAAATGTCATCGATGAACACTATGACGAATTTGTCCAAGTATGGCCTACAAATCCTATTCATTAGGTCCATGAAAATGGTTGGCGCATTTGTGAGACCAAATGGCATCACTAGAAACTCATAATGCCCATAGCGAGTTCTAAAGGCCGTTTTAGGTACATCTTCTTCTCGTACCCTCAACTGATGATAGCCGGACCTAAGGTCAATTTTCGAGAAATGCGACGCTCCTTGTAGTTGATCGAACAAATCGTCTATTAGCGGCAGCGGGTATCTATTCTTGATCGTCAATTTATTCAATTCCCTATAGTCGATGCACATTCTCAAAGATCCATCCTTCTTCTTGACAAAGAGAATTGGCGCACCCCATGGCGAAGAACTAGGTTGGATTAAACCTTTTTCAAGCAATTCTTGCAATTGCTCTGAGAGTTCTCGCATTTCGGAGGGCGCTAGTCTATACGGTGCTTTAGCCACGGGGGCTGCCCCGGGGACTAAATCGATAGTAAACTCCACTTGTCTCGCTGGGGGAAGTCCAGGTAGTTCGTCCGGAAATACATCCAGAAAGTCTCTAACCACTGTTACCTTGCGAGGATCCTTGTCTTTCACTCGCTTATCCACTACTTGTGCCAAGTAGGTGTGGTATTCCTTACGTAGGTAGTTCCTCACCTTCATGGACGACACCAACTTAGGTTGGACTCCCCCCTTATGGCCTCGAACTATTAGCACCTCACCGTTATCTGAAGGAATCTTAATGATCCTTTCATGGCAAAGTATTTCAGCACGCATTTTCGACAACCAATCCATTCCTATTATCACATCAAAACTTCCTATTTCTATGGGAATCAAGTCTATACTATAGTCCTTCTCATCTAAAGTTAACTTACAATCAGCAATAATTTCCTTAGTCTTATACTCGCTTCCATTAGCATATTCAACATAATAAGTTTCCTCCAGTTCACTAGGTTTCTTATCAATCAATTCTTTAAATTCAAAGGAAATAAAACTTCTTTCAGCTCCAGAATCAAACAACATAGATGCATAAACATTATTTATTGGAAACGTACCTATGATGACATTAGCGTCATCACGTGCCTCATTCGCTCCCATGGCATACACCCTTCCTCGGGCTTGACCTCCTTGATTCCCGCGATTCCCAACATTCCTAAAGTTGCCACGGTTACCATTTCCATTTCCACGGTTGCCTTGTGCCCTTCTCAACCTAGGACAAGCATTTCTCCAATGATCCATGGCTCCACATTCACGACATGCTCCGGGGTTTCCTCCAACTCTTGCTCTACTTTGGCAATAGGCAGCAAGGTGTCCAAATCGGTTGCAAGTCGTGCACTGCCTACATTCTCCTCGATGGTGGTTGCCACAATGATTACACCTTGGCAGCATGCCACCGTTTGGGTTGGGGTTAACATCAGCAGTTCCATAGTTTCTCACTACTTTTTGTCTTTTATCCGGCCCATTCCCCTTGCGATCACCAAACCGATTTCCTCCTCCTTGTCTCGAACTAGATTTACCTCTCGTGTACTTCCCACGCCTAACCAAATCATTTACTAGCCTGGTTGCCAAACTTATAGCTTGCTCAAGAGTGGTAGGGCTTGCAGCAGTGACCATCAACCTAACTTCAGGTGCCAACCCATAGATAAACCTCTCTACCTTCTTAGCCACAAGGGTTACCATCTCTGGCACCAACACGCTCAACTCGTGGAAGCGGATCACATAGGCCTCCAATTCCAGTCCTCTCATGGCATGGTTCCAGAATTCCATCTCCAGTTTTTGTACCTCCTCTCGTGGACAATACTCGCGCTTCAACTCTTCCTTAAACTGCTCCCAAGTCAAAGCATTGACTGTTGCAGGACCTCTAGTAGTCGCTTGGAGATTCCACCAAGTAAGAGCTCTTCCTTGAAGCTTACTAGCAGCAAACTTAACACGGTCAGCCGGTGCACAATCAATGATGTTCAAGTTGGCTTCCATGCTTTGGAACCAAGTGAGCAATCCAACAGGACCTTCTGTCCCGTGAAACTCCTTGGGATTGCAAGATGTGAAAGCCTTGTAGGCATTCCTGTCAATAGCATTTCCTCCTCCTTGTCTCGAACTTGATTCACCTCTCGTGTACTTCCCACGCCTAACCAAATCATTTACTAGCCTGGTTGCCAAACTTATAGCTTGCTCAAGAGTGGTAGGGCTTGCAGCAGTGACCATCAACCTAACTTCAGGTGCCAACCCATAGATAAACCTCTCTACCTTCTTAGCCACAGGGTTACCATCTCTGGCACCAACACGCTCAACTCGTGGAAGCGGATCACATAGGCCTCCAATTCCAGTCCTCTCATGGCATGGTTCCAGAATTCCATCTCCAGTTTTTGTACCTCCTCTCGTGGACAATACTCGCGCTTCAACTCTTCCTTAAACTGCTCCCAAGTCAAAGCATTGACTGTTGCAGGACCTCTAGTAGTCGCTTGGAGATTCCACCAAGTAAGAGCTCTTCCTTGAAGCTTACTAGCAGCAAACTTAACACGGTCAGCCGGTGCACAATCAATGATGTTCAAGTTGGCTTCCATGCTTTGGAACCAAGTGAGCAATCTAACAGGACCTTCTGTCCCGTGAAACTCCTTGGGATTGCAAGATGTGAAAGCCTTGTAGGCATTCCTGTCAATAGCATTTCCTCCTCCATCTTGTCTTCTAGCCGTGTTGAGTGTAGCGGTCACATTCTCCGCAATTTGGGTGGCAATGTTTGGCATGGCGGCATTGATTTGCTGGGAGATAAGCTCAGCTAACTCGGCTCTTCGCTAGGCCTCTTCACTTGTTTCTCCACAGGTCCTTCGTGATGCCATGTCTCTACAAAGGATAATATAGTTCAGTTATTCGTGTATTGAATCATATGACATAAGCTCGACTCACGACTTCTTGATCTCGCACGAGTACATCTAAAGTTATTTAGTGCATAGAGGGATCGTTTGCACACATATGTATATGTATAACCCGATACATATTCCTTTTTATAATCACGACGCATTTGTCATTATGAGTAAATAAATGGTTAGGTAAATTCTAAAATTTATCAACCATGCTTTCTAGGTTAGCCAGGAGGATTACAGAATCTGAGTACGAACTTGGAGCACGTAAAAGTGGCTTAAGATGGACGATCTGGGAAAAACTCATAAAATATAAAACGTAGCCCTATGAGTTAAGTTTCACTTCCAGTTGGAATCAGGTCAATAGACGAAATAGAACTCCAGATATGGCCTTTCTACTAAAAGTGGTCAGAACTGATTTCCTGTTGTAACTACAACATTTATAATAGAGATAACTATATCGTAACAAGGATAGCACATCATGTAACCATAGAGAGGCATTAAGCATACATATATATCATTCAAGATGAGTTCACAAAATTGCTACATGCCAAATACTATGTGATCATCGTCACACAAAAGCTAGAAAGTGAAACAAAGTACAAACGTTCATACATCAAATAAGTTCATAAATAAGGAAGCTCTTAGGTTTACTTCCTAAGCATGAGAGATACCACGAGAGTGCAAACAGCCGTAAGCACACATCCCATAATAAATATTACCTCATTAACTCGTCGAACTTCTGATATCACCAAACTCGCATAATCCCCCGTTCGATCCATAACTCCCAAGGCCCTTTCCATCATCACCTCTTGAGTCCTTACCCTTAGTCTAGCATCCCTCAATCGTTTGCTATTCCCACACCCTATCCCTTTCTTCACGAGTCATACCAATGGTAGGTGGAGGGGGTACCCCATAGACTGGACGATGTGGTTCTTCTCCTTGACGCCTATGTCCGAGATGGTACCAGAGATGATCACGAGGAAGACGCGGCTGAAAGTATGGGTCTTGGGCTGGGAATCGCCCATCACTTAGGTTCATGGGTGCATCTTGCCTTGGTGGAGTGGGTGCTCTAGGGGCTGGTGGTGATGGTGGTGGCGAGGGTGAGCGGCGTCCAGGTTGGCTAGAGGCAACGCTCCTAGCATTATCGTCTTCCGATGGATCTTCCATTGGATCGGTCTCTTCTTCTTCTTGGAGTGGTTGGGGAGGTTGTTGTTGCTCTAGGCGTCTCCTTTCTTCCTCTTCCATGTAGTCCACGAATCCGTACAGATTCCTTGGTCTAGGGGCTGATCCGGAAGCTCCACTTGCTTGCGACATGATGTTCCTACACAAGTTTCACAAAGGCATGAGATGACGACTTGACTCGACGCTTAGACGACCATGGACGACCGACTTGACCATTGACGACCCATGTGGCAACTTACGGACAGCAAGACGACTCGACGGACCATGAGACGACCTTAACCATTTGACAAGCAACCAACCAACTCGACCAACGACTCACAAGCTTAACAACCAAACAACGACATGACCATTCACAACCGACGACCAACTCGACTCGCACGACCGACATAACCATTTATAATTAAAGTAATGACTAAGATTCAACTTGTGCATAGCTCTCATGTATTGGTTATGTATCTAAATGGACCAAGAATCGTTTTTAAAGCTTATTTTCAAAAGACTCATTTTGAATATCCCTTAGACAATCATTTCGATCATTCCATATTAAATTTTTAGTTAGGCATAGTTGATCAGGCTATGCATAAGTAAAACAAGAATACTTTATGATCGACTCAATTGTTTAAGAAATATTCGACTCGTTTGAAAATACGTAAGTTATAGCAAAAGTTCTCTATAACCTTCATCTCTTATACCACTTTTTCTGTAACACCCCGACTATAGCGGAAACACGAGATGCCACAGAACGACATGGTACAAAAGATTTAAGTATAAAACATCAACATAGATTTTCAAATGCCATTCAAATTCAAAAGGTTACAAGTTCAAGTTGATGTTTAATAAACATTACATAACCAAATTCATAATCAAAAGATCAAATGTTTGCGTTACTAGTCCAACACGCAACAAATAGACACATCATCCGTGAGGCGGTCCAAAATGCTAAATTACTGCCCTAGACCTGAAAACCATGAAGAAAAAGTGTCAACTACGAGAGTTGAGTGAGTTCATAGGTTTATGCTAACAACACACATATATTTATTCCAATTCAAGAAATAATATGTCATAAAATTTCCAAGAATCTCATCATACTGTCCATACCCAAACCGTATGTTCAATCAATAAATTTCCATCCACAATAAAAATGATTTCCATTCACAATAAAAATGATTTCCATTCAGCCCAAAGGCATAATTCGATGAGTATATGCTTGAGCTACTACTAAGACCATTTACATGTCCCAACAACATAATATTTCATTTCAGAGCACAAGCTGTCAATCAAGTGCTTTAATCACAATTGGGGTCGTGCCATGAAGACGACCAATAATATATACAGATAGTTAGAGCACCGCTCGGGTCAGACTGGCAATGAAGGTGGCCACAAAGGCAGACCAAACATTCCACCGTTACTTATTTATAATTTATGATTTATACTTTTATTTGTGTATTTTCCGTTTATTTTAATGATAATATTTAATTAATTATTTATTACTTTATGATTTATACTTTTATTTGTGTATTTTCCGTTTATTTTAATGATAATTTTAATTATTATTTAATTTAATAATATTTAATTACTTATTTATTACTTTATTGATTTATACTTTTATTTGTGTATTTTCCGTTTATTTTAATGATAATTGTAATTATTATTTAATTTAATAATATTTAATTACTTATTTATTCACTTTATTGATTTATTTACTAAATAATTCCTTAAAAATACTTTTAAGTGTCATAATTGCCTTTATAAATTATGGATAATTTCATTTGAATTATCTTCTGATATATATGCTCCTTAATTTATAATTTCATGATTTATACTTTTATTTGTGTATTTTCCGTTTATTTTAATGATAATTTTAATTATTATTTAATTTAATAATATTTAATTACTTATTTATTCACTTTATTGATTTATACTTTTATTTGTGTATTTTCCGTTTATTTTAATGATAATATTTAATTAATTATTTATTACTTTATGATTTATACTTTTATTTGTGTATTTTCCGTTTATTTTAATGATAATATTTAATTAATTATTTATAATTTATGATTTATACTTTTATTTGTGTATTTTCCGTTTATTTTAATGATAATATTTAATTAATTATTTATTACTTTATGATTTATACTTTTATTTGTGTATTTTCCGTTTATTTTAATGATAATTTTAATTATTATTTAATTTAATAATATTTAATTACTTATTTATTCACTTTATTGATTTATACTTTTATTTGTGTATTTTCCGTTTATTTTAATGATAATATTTAATTAATTATTTATTACTTTATGATTTATACTTTTATTTGTGTATTTTCCGTTTATTTTAATGATAATATTTAATTAATTATTTTTACTTTATGATTTATACTTTTATTTGTGTATTTTCCGTTTATTTTAATATAATATTTAATTATTATTTTCTATTTTGTAATTATTATTTAATTTAATAATATTTAATTACTTATTTATTCACTTTATTGATTTATACTTTTATTTGTGTATTTTCCGTTTATTTTAATGATAATATGTAAGTATTATTTAATTTAATAATATTTAATTACTTATTTATTCACTTTATTGATTTATTTACTAAATAATTCCTTAAAAATACTTTTAAGTGTCATAATTGCCTTTATAAATTATGGATAATTTCATTTGAATTATCTTCTGATATATATGCTCCTTAATTTATAATTTATTGATTTATACTTTTATTTGTGTATTTTCCGTTTATTTTAATGTTTTAATAATAATATTTAATTAATTATTTTTACTTAATTATTTATCTTTAAATTATGTAACACATGTCTCTTGCCTTTTAACTATTTTTCTCCAGTAGTTTTAGTTATTTTTATCAATGGTTAAGATTATTTAACCCCATTCTTGATTTAAATAATTTATTTATTGATTTTTATGTCTTTTAATTACCATTTAAATTCAATAATTCATGGAAATTCTTAGAAATCATCACTAAACATTTTGGTCAAAAATCTCAGGCCTTTTAGGAAACTTTTATCAATATAAATTCATATCAATTCAACCTCTCTTGTGTCTTTCTTATTTTGAGGGTTTTATGATTACAAATCGTTTACCGAAATAGTGATTTTAGCCTCATTTCTTAAGCAATTAAAGTGCTTTAAAATGGGTTTTCATTCTTGTTTCATTATTTCCAGAAAGTTAATCATATTTTGGTGTCCAAAATCATGATAGTGGTGGTGGTGTGATATGTGCAATTTAGTGCTTTCGGTTAGTGATTATTTGACCCGAAAAGGTGATTTTTGAGCTTATTGTTGTCATGAACCAATAGATCTGAGTTTTATACTTTTATTTCAACTTATTTCCAGTGGGTTTATCATATTTCCTTGGTCATAAGATTATGGTGCATGTGTGTGCTCAAAATGCATTTTTGCGTGTTTTTGGTTTATGATTTCTAGCTTATTTTAACATGTTTTGATTCAAGCTTTATATCCTTGATATTTTATCAATTTTTCCAGAATATTAACATTAATATTAACATATTTTTCACTTATAACAAGTCCATATCCATTTCATAATCCAACAAAAGATCCAACTTTCTTAAATCTAGCATACATGCATTCAAATCAACACTTTTTAATATCAACTTTTATAGATCTAACATTCAACAATATAAAAACATCTTTTTAATGAAAAATCTCAGAATATATTCTTCAAAAATATACAAAAACATATAGATCTATCAAAAGGAAAATCACTTTAAAAGCTACTAATCTATAACCACACTTTTGGGTCTTAAACTTGTTGAATCCTTGGATCTTTCTTCTTAGATTCGACATGCATGAGCATGGAAAGAAAGAACCTATCAACTTTGCCCTTATTAAGTGTATATTACAAAGAAAACAAGAAGAAAGTATGAGTTTTTGATAAAACCTTTGAATATAAACAAAAACAAGATTAGATCTAGTAAAAAGGATGAAGATTATACCCTCTTGAACTTGGTTTTGGATGAAGAAAGTGGGCAGAATTTCGTGGCCTTTGAAGCCTCCAACAACCCTTAATCTAACCCAAAAACAATCCTTAAACCCTTGCTTGATATAACCCTTTAGTAATCTAACTTAATCCTTATTATTATTAAGTGTTTAACTTGATTTTGTTGGTGTTATTTTGTTGTTGTTTGGGCCGAAATGAGAAGAAGAAAAAGGGAGGGGGAGAGGTTTTTTTTTTGAGAGAAAAGATGAGTATGTGAAGAGTGTGTGAGAAGTGTATGAAGTGTGAGAGTTCTAAGACTAGAAGGAGTGTATGTAAAATTGAAATGAAGGTGTGTGGTGTGAAGGGGGGGTCGGCCTCATAAGGGGGTTTTGAAGGGTTTTGTGAGTCCCTCGATAGCTGCGGATCGCTCTCGAGATCGTCTATTGTTATGTCGTGAGTGCGGAATCCTCACGAGATAACTAGTTTGATTAGTTATCGTATATATTGCTAATTATATCAATATAATCAGCCTTATGTGATCTATTTTCGTTTGCTATTAGCTAGAAACGAACTTAGTCACTTTTTGTGTGTGTAAACTGAACGGAAGACCTCAATTTAGGGTTTCCATTCGTTTATATATGTTTCTTAATGGATATTGGGCCTGCTGGGCTTTGTTCTTACGAACTTAGCAGCCCAGCCCTTATAACGAAGATTATCTTCGTTAGTTCCTAACGAAGATTATCTTCGTTAGTACTAAATAACATCAATATCTATAATTAGTTATTTTCCAAGTACTTTATGTACAAGAAACCTAACATATATTATGTTTGTACTTGTATGACATACATAACAAACATCATATATAAACATATATATAACACCAAAACATGTAATCGATCATTACTAAAACACGAAGTCTATAATCTATCAATTACATATAAATGAATAAGACATAAAACAACATAATGTCTTAATCTAAAAGACTAATCAAATCTAAGTTGCTGTTGTCACATCAACATGCATCAACAAACTCCCCCTTGACAGCAGCATCTTCGATTTCTTCAATCTTTAAAAAAATCTTCATCATCCATCAAATAACAATCGTTTGCTATTTGCATGGATATTTTCATGTAAGCAGACTTGGAGAATCTTACGATATCGATCTTCCTCATTCTTCCAAAATGGTAAAAATGAACATTCAGTATCATATAATTTTCTCTGATCGTTCCTTGAGAAGTTAACCAACTGCATTGGATCATACATCCTTCTCAACAACATCTTCTTCTTCGAGTCTGCATACATCTTGGCTTCACCAGAATTTCGATCAATCTCCCAATTATCCATTTTATCCAAGACATCTTGTGCCCATTTCTTGGCAGGGACTTTGATCATACACTTGATATCACGTTGAATATACTCAACGCTTTTATCTGGCTTAACCACCTTCTTCTTTCGTCTTGGTTCAATATGAAACTTTGGTTTCTCAGAGTCTTTCATATTCGATCTCAACTTGAAATCTTCATGAAGATTCTTACCAACCACATCCGCAAGACCATAACCACTTGGATTGATAATCCTGTTATTTCCTAGTTCATGTAAGTCTTCTTCACACAAACTTCTGAAATGTCTTTCACGCCATGCTAGATACTGACAACCTTCTGGTCTTTTAAGAACAAACAACTTTAGTTCTTCATCATAAAACCAACACCAGATTATTGTCTTATATCTTGCAGCATCTTTATCTGAGATATGAGTCCAATACATGATGGGTTTCATAGTATCCCATGTGACTATATAATCACTGATTCTTTGCCCAGGTACAAGTCGATCAATCTCATGTAGTGGATCATCTTCTCTGAGAGGTACAGGATAATCATTTGGATTAAAAGGTCTTATCAATATTTCCCAGTGAAAAGGAATCAATGCATCACCAATCCTAGCATATACCACAAAGTTTAAAACTTTAGCGGAGCTACTAATTGAAGCTTGAAGCATTCTTTCCTTAACTTCATTTCTCTTTATCTCTAACTCTTTTCTTTCATCCAAAGATGGGTCTTCAGGAGTTGAATCCCAAACATCATCAAACCCATAAGGTTTCTTGAATATGTTTAAATCCGGTTCAGGAACAAACTCACCCTCCTCAAGTTCATCACCATCAAAAAGCAATTCTGCATCATCTGTATCATCTATTAAGATTACACAAGATAAACACCAAAATACAATGAATAATCATGATAATAATAATAATAAAGATAAAATATAATTGCATTGAAATAAGATAGATTACATTTACATGTCGTAAACTTATTACATGCAACCTAATATACACTTTATCTAATCTTTATCATAATCATAAGTTGAATCAGAATCAGAATCAGATTCCAAGGCTGTTTGCCTATGAATCTGTAATTCTTTTTCTCTTTCAGTTTCTGCTTCTTGCTGTTTATCTAACAGATTATCAAATACAGAATGAAAAGCATTTTCTTCAGTATTACAGTCATGTCCAAATTTTGCCTTAACTTCACGCTTTAATCGTTCAGTTTCAGCTTCAACTTGATCATCACTTAAGTAATCAACCGATTTCGAAGAATTACCTGAGTCAAGTGCTTCAATAACTTCAGCCTCTCGAGGAGCACTTGATCCACCCGCACTAGACGTACCAGTTTGAACAGTATCTCTTCCTGTCTCCCCCTGAGTCTCAACCCCTTTTCCTTTGTCAGAAACTGGGCGAGAATCACTCCTATTACCAGCATTATCAGCATCATCATCATCATCATTCTGACGTCTTGGCTGAACTGCTGATAATCTGCAGACTTCTTCAGGTACATCTCCCCCTTGATTCTTGACCCAGTTTATTAGAAAGGTCAATGCACCTCGAACATTCGTAAGATCAGACTCTAAAGTATCAACACGAGTCTGAAGAACATCGATACGCCTAACCAGGGAATAATCTGAAGGAATAGGAGGAAAAGTAGGCAATCTGGGCAATATTGGTATAGCAGGAGGCAACAGTGGACGCAATGTTACACTACCGGCAACAGTAGCAACCGGTGCAGTAGAAACAACAGGAATAGCAGCAGCAGCTGTAGATACTGAAGTGGTCTCAGAAATGCGTGCACGCTTAGCTCTGCGATAAGTAAGAGGAGCATCCAGTGTCCTCTTTGGTCCAACATCACTTGTACCTTCATGTAATGGACTTGATGCCATATTTCTATGTTCCAAATCGTCTTGATAATCAAATACAGCTTCTTGTTCAGCACCAACACCCTCATCCTGATTAACTTCTTCTCGAGTAACGTGTTCAGCATGAACGGATTGATCCGTATCAGAAGGAACTGGTGAAGAATGACATGCCTTACTCCGACGCTCTCGACGTAAAGCACCATGAACATCTTCTCGAGAGAAGTGATATGAATGATCACTTCCTGAAACAGCAGGTACATCATGAGCCATCTTAGTTCGATGCTCATTACCAGAATCAGCAGCGACACTATCATATTCATCTGTGTCTGCTTCAACAACATCATCACCTCCATCATTCCCACTATCAGAGTCATTAGAATCACCATCAGAACTATCATCTGAACTCTCTTCATCCTCATGATCAGAATTGTCTTCATCATCCACCAACATATCATTCTCAAACCGTGATCGATAATTTGGATTAATCAAATGTCCAAACAGTAGTGGATCATTAAGACCAGCCACATTACGAGTGTTAGCCTCTAGATCAGCAAATAAACGTAGAGGCCAAGCATGTGGTACATATCGAGGACCTTGATCAAATACTAAATTCGGACAAAAATGTCTAACAATTGCCATAACAAAGCGAGGATATAAGAGAAACCTATTTTTCGCTTTGGCATTGATTTGACCAATAAACTCTTGATAGAAGTATGTCGAGAAAGGATAAGGTCGATTATAGACCAATGCAACCATCTGCGAAGAAATCTGAGCAGAAAGCTGATCAAATCCAGCCTTACGATTGCTCAGACTTACTAACAAAACATAGGCAAGATATCTCCAACGTCCTTGAAATCCACTTTTGTCAAAAGGAAGCTTTATTTGACCAACATATCCCATTCTTTGAAAACACCTATGAATAAGGTCAAAATCATAAAGTAATTCTACTGCTTCGTCTGATTCTTCACCCAAATGCAGAATCTCACGAAGCATCGCTGCATTAAAATCAAATGTGATTCCTTCGACAGTTGCTCGAACAAAGCTACGACCATTAACCATGACCTGATGAGCAGTCCTCCAGAAGTCATCAATATACTGCCTAATCAGTCGTGGTGAATCACAGAATGCAAAAGAAAGCCTAGAACGAGCAATAAAATCAAACATCTCACGATAGCGTTCACAATTATGCTGATCTGGATCGAGATTTAAGGCAAGATTGTGCTTTTTAAAGAACTGACGTGGAGCAAGAGCCATTTCTGCAAAACAAATCATAATTTAAAAACAATGATAGAATTAGCATAAGAAATGAATTGCAGTCATAGATGAACTTAATCAATAATCTCATAAGTTGGGACAGTACGAAATTAGTCTTTAAGTTCGTAAGTTAAGAATATACGAAGATAGACCTTAAGTTCGTTAGTTAGGAATAAACGAAAATAGGAGTTAAGTTCGTTGGGTAAAAAAGAACGAAGATAGCTTAGAAACACAACTAAGTTCGTTTGTCACGAAAACCCCTAAATTCGTTCGAGAACCTAAATTCGTAGTCAATAAACGAATGCTAAATTCGTAGTCATTCTGAACGGCCTGTTGGTTCCAAAATTAAATATTTGATTCGGAAAACATTGATTAACACTTTATCTGCCCAAAATTAGTTACAAAACAATTGTATCAATTAAATGAAGCATAACCCACTTCAATTTTACAAACGAATTAAGGATCCAATGGTTTTAAAATCAAAAACGAAATTAAAACCCTAGAACCTAAATAAGTATAAAGCTGATTGAGTTCATGTAAAACTTGGGCAAAAACAAGAATCGAGAATTAGGGATTAGTGAATGACGATGCTCAATAGTATACCTGAATAACTTAGTTCAACAATAATCGAGACAACAAGTATAGAATCAAATGAAATCAAGTAATTTGATTGATGAAGATATGGGGGTTTAAGCAGCTTAAATTCGTTTTCTTTAATGATTTTGACAATGAAAAAAGAGAAAACGAATTAAGTGTGAATATTTATATGGATGGTTAAAAGATGGGTCAAAACGGGTCAGATTAAAGGTCGGTCAAAAATAAGGAGAACGAAGTTAACCTTCGTAAACTCTAGTAGAACGAAGATAGAGGTTATCTTCGTTCAAAGCCAAATATAACGAAATTAGATGTGACGAAAATAAGTTCAATTTTCTGACGAACAAGTCCAAACGAAGTTAATGACTATCTTCGTAAGAACAACATTGTACTTAGAAAATTTTTCAAGATTCTTCATCACGAACTTTCCACGATTCGACCCTTTGACCTAATCCTGTACATAGCAAGAACTCGTTAAAAGTAACTTGTTCATGCCTTGTACCAAGAGGTACCACCATCTAAAATCATCATCATAATGTAAGTATTTTACAACCATTATAATCTTGAATAAAAACAAAACCCCAAGGTCTAAAATCAACCATTAACAAACCTGAAAATAATCAAGGAACATATTAACAGCGTTACCAACCACGACCATGATACGGAGAGTATTCCTCTAATCAATGAGATGCTTGACGGAAAACCATCTTGAAACAGTTAAGTCCCATTTTAGATGCCGTCTACAAAACTAACAAACAATGAATAGTCCAAAATTCCAATGAAGAACTTTGGAAAATTTCCGAAATCATGTCATCAGTCAAGGTACGAAAAACTAAAAGAAACAAGTATGAACACTGTTTATTTTCACTAAATACATGAAATGTAAAGTAAATAAATACTCCAAAGACAGATTCATGTATTCTTCCTTCACGTGCTCATAGCTGCATCACAATATTGTCATATCACACCAAAAATCTTGTCTCCATGATATCATCAGGATGAACAACACTGTATTGCAACAAAGATCAGCACTCCAACTTTATCTTCTCAACCTGAGCACTGCACACTTACCAAAAGCTCAGTAACGTAACAAGAGCAAAGGCACAGTAATGCAGAAAATTCAAGTGAAAACACACAAAATTAGGATTAACAATTACAAAATACTCAAGATTCTAATAAAAGATCAAGGGAGGTCATTCCATTGTCAAACCCTAAAATGTCACCAAGTTATTAAGTAAATTCGAACTTTAAAATAACTTAACCTTGTGAAATTTCAAACAATTTTGACTTTTCACATAACACGGAAAAGATCATTTTCAAAACCTAAACAAATTAATGTCCATATCAGAAAATCTTCTTTTACACAAATCACATAACCTCATCAAGAATTCAAATGAATGAATTCAGCAAAACATATACTCAACAGAATTTAAGTAGAATCTCTCGTGCAATAAGAACTTACGAAAATACTTATTTTGACTCAATAAAATAGAAAAATAAATTAGAATAAAAATTACAGAATAATAAACTAGTCTATACACAATAGTTATCTTAATTTATTCATTATTCACATGTGACTAGGGTACTGCAGATCAGATCAGAATAGCATTTACATAAGCCTACTAGCGAGAAATAATTCTCTTCTTATTAGTTATGAACAGTGATCCAAAAACGATTACCAATATGTTTGTCCTCTTAAACACTCGATACTTCCAGTTTCCTTTCTTGGTTTGTGGCACTTTCGTATTACTTGAGCCAAGGACAGTCACCATGTAACCTAGTAAGTTACTCATGCCACACTTTTAGTTTGCGAACTTATGTGCCCCATATTCAGATACACTCTCACAATCGAAACAAGCACTAAGATTAAGACATTTGGTGAGTATAGTGAGAAAGTCTTTAAGAATCAAGTCAGCGGTGACAGGTCGGTGATTCCTCACACGCAAAGCGACTTAACTTGACTCACATACGGAAATATACTTAACATTGCATAATGCCAAGTACTTGCATATTTGTGACATTAATTTTACTTTAAAGCACTTATGAAAACCCGTGACTTTCTATGAGACCCGTGTAGCGAACTTTCTGACAACCCATCCCAAGTTGGAAAACTTTAGGTAGGCTAGGTATACAAAGACACCCCAAGGACTTACTTGTTCGAATCTCAAAGGCCACATTAGCTTCATATTTTCAACAGATTTATTTGATATTTGAATATCTTGTCACAAATATACATCCGAAAAAGCAATACATACACATATATGTACCCGAGACCTTCTATATAAAGACCAAATATACATAATTATAATGCAAGATCTTTCATAAGATTTAAAGGACTTGTCTATTTTAAGAACAAGCATTCTCAGCCATATATCTGAATACGTTTCCCATACGAACATTGTATACTTTTAAGTTCAGATTAAAAGGAAACCTTGGTACTTTGTGCCTATCGATACATCATATAATGGTATCACTGAACTGAGCATTTTAAAGTACAGTTAAGTAGGCTTAAAAGCTAAAGTATCGTCACGTCTGATCTTATAGTGCAGTAACCTTAGTTATAATTTTTTATTTATTTTTTTTTTGACACTATCTATATACAACTTAGACTACTAAGACGCGAAAAGAAAATTTAAGTTCTTTGAGAGAAACTACTCAGCATTCTTCATACCATTTGAGTTGATATAACAACTCATGACGAGGTCTATCAAAAGCTTTAGTATAAAGATCAGCAAGGTTATCATCAGTAATAACCTTTTCTAAATGAATAAGCTTTTTCTCAAAACAGTCACGTAAAAAGTGATGCTTTATATCTATGTGCTTGGTGACTTTAAAGTTTTTCGGATTCTTAGTAATATCTATAGCAGACTTATTATCAATACAAATAGGAGAGTCTGAGATATCCATACCATAGTCGCGCAATTGTTGCTGTATCCAAAGTACCTGAGAACAGCATTGACCAGCAGCTATGTATTCTGCTTCACAGGTAGACTGTGCAACAGATGTCTGCTTCTTGCACTGCCACGATATAATTCTCCCCCTAAAAGCTGACATCCGCCTGACGTTGATTTCCTATCCGAACTTCAGCCACCATAATCCGAAGTGGGCAAGTTGAAAGAAAAAGAAGTTGAGAAGACTGCTGCTCTGTCTCCAGAGGATGCACAATTATTAAAGGATCTCAAAACTGGTCAGACACAAACTGTTGATAATGTGTTGACCCAGTCTAGAGAAGTCAACCATCTCTGGAGGTCTATGCATATGATCAAATCTACATTTATACAATGCAAGGACAACCAGTCGTGGCAACCTCTAGGCAACCTTCCCAGATCTCATGATGACTGGGAAGCAATTCGTAAAGGCCTAGATGCTGCCAAGGGGGAAAGCTGAGTTGCAGTCCTTGCATCTGGCCTCGATCAGAAACAAATAGTGGTTGCAAATGCAATCTGGTCAAAGTGCGTTATTGAAGGTGCTGGTGATAGGGGGAATGTCAACAAGGGCAAAGGAAAGGCAACTGAAACTGGTGAATCTGCCCTTGTGACATCAACTAAAACAACAAAGAATGCAACTGATACTAAAGTCAGTGTGCTTGAAATTGGTAGAAAGGATGTACTTCCTCCAGTGTCTGAAAGTGGCTCCAATAGATTAGATGCCATTGGTCGAGCCCTTAAAGAAAGAAAAAGAAAAAGAGTTGTTGTCCAACAGTTTGCAAGAGAACAAATCAAAGATCTTGGTGCACTGGATGCCAAAGATGTCAACATGTTGGGCATTACACAGGAGCAGTATGCTAGAGTTAAACATGATCAGCGGATTGTTGGTGCTATCATGGAATTGTTGGCGTTGGAACTGGAGAAAGATTATCCAGATGATGAAGTGGCATTCGATTGCCAAACTGTTAATGTTTCAGCTGAGAAGGCTAGAGAGATGAGGGTTGCTGGTATAAAAAAGAGAACTGCACACATTCATGAAAACAATCAAGAAGGTTCTCAATCCACCAAAGACCAGAGTCAAGAAACCTAAACCATTGCCCAGGGATGCAAACCTGAGAACTTTTGTGGAACCAACTGGTGAGGTTTCCAATGATGATATAATGGAAGCAGTTCAATCTGCACTTGCTGGTGTAATGAGAATATCAAATGAATCTGATGCAAGGGCTTATCTTTAATCAATTATGGCAACAAGGAAGCATGTCAGACCCATTACTGGTGTGAATGTCACTATTAGATCAAGTACCAAAGTCTTTCGTATCCAGGTCAATTATAACGACCTTGGAGTTTAACCCTTGAACCGTGAAATTAATTAACGTGCGACACGGGCAAATTTTAAGAGAAGGCGAAAACCTCCAACCAAAAGTTGGCGTGAAAGCCAAAAGGTGAAGACCTTGTTCCACGTTGTAATGCAAATATGTTTGATGATGTTGATCATCTTTCAATTCGTGCAAAGCAAGTTCTTAGAAACTGACGCTCAAGTAAGTATCATCATCTTGAAAAAATAATAAAAAAGGAAATAAAAGAAAACTTTTAAGAATAAGAATTCATACCTGATTTTGTCTAAAGAAAAAATAAATTATGCATGATAAGTTTTGAGATGTATAGCGTTCCAAGCTCTTGGAAATTGAGTACCTTGTAAATCTTGAAGTCAATAAGATCCTTTTCTAGCTTCAGCCTCAATCAAATAAGGACCTTCCCATTTTAGATTTTGTTTACCATCGGGTTTAGCCAAGACTTTCTTTAGAACCATATCACCAACTTTAAATCATCTCAATATTAAATTTTTATTATATGACTTGGCGATTCGTTGTTGATAAGCTGCTATTATTATCTTGGTCCTTTCCCTTATCTCATTAACAGCCTCTAGATTTTCAAGCAACAACTCCTTATTCTTTTCATAAGTTAATAAATTAACTCTAGCGGTAGGAAAATCCATTTCAGTGGGCAAAACTGCTTCAGCTCCAAAGACAAGTGAAAATGGTGTTTGTCCGGTGGCACTTTTCGAAGTTGTTCGATCAGCCCAGAGAACAAATGGTAGCTCTTCAGCCCATTTTCCCTTTGCTTGTCCCAGTCTCTTATTAAGATTGTTCATAATAGTTTTGTTTCTTGATTCTGCTTGACCATTAGCTTGTGAATGAACTGGAGTAAAAGTAATCATTTTGATGCCCCATCTTTCACAGAAATTTGTTGTCTTTTTACCAATAAATTGTGATCCATTGTCACAAATCATTTCTGCTGGTACTCCAAATCTTGTCAAGATGTTCCTCTTGATGAAAGATATGACATGTGTCTCATTTTTTTTAGCATATGCTTTTGCTTCAATCCATTTTGAAAAATAATCCGTCATAGCTAAAAAATACTTTTTCCCAGCTGAAGATTCTGTTATTGGCCCAACAATATCCATCCCTCATTTCATAAATGGTCATGGTGATAGAACTGGATACATCGGTTCCGCTGGCTGATGATAAATGTTGCTATGTCTTTGACAAGCGTCACATTTGTTCACATAATCTTCAGCACCTTGCTTCATCGTAGGCTAATAGTAACATGTTCTCAAGATCTTAGAATACAAAGATCTTCCAGCTGTATGATTTCCACATTCTCCTTCGTGTATATCCTTGAGAACTTCACTGATTTCAGGATGTTCTAAACATCTAAGATATGGTCCTGCAAGAGACTTTCTATACAAAATACCATTGATAATAGAATAATGTGTTGTTTTCATGTGAAAAGATTTTGGGTTTTCATTGTTAGGAATTGTCCCATTATTTATATATTCAATTATTGGTGTGATCAATGAAATTTGGTTGTCCCCATTATCTTCAGCTTCCTTATCTTGAACAGCCAATATATTAGTTGATTCTTTGTCTATAGTTGGGTATAATACGTGTATTATAAGGATTTTTGTATCTGGTGACATCTTAAGTGTTGATCCTAGATTTGCTAAGGCATCAGCTTAATTATTTTCTTCTCAAGGTACTTGTTCTATGTCAAACATATCAAAATTTTCTGCTAGCTTATTTACTATTTATAAATATTGCATTAATTTTTCACCTTTCGCAAATGATTAGCTAAAAGTGGATAATCTACATATACCTTAAGATTCCTAATGTTCATATCTTTAGCTAACTGTATACCAAAAATTAATGCTTCATATTCAGACTCATTATTAGTAGCTATAAAATAACAACTCACTGCTTGGGGTATGATAACCCTCTGTGGCGATTTTAGTACGATACCTAATCCTATTCCTTTAACATTAGTTGCACCATCAGTATATAGAGTCTAATTTTTAGTAACTTCTTCTAACATTTTCACCTCTAAGTCTACTTCAGGTTGTAAGTCAGTACTAAAATCAGCCACAAAGTCGGCTAAAGCTTGGGATTTTATAACAGTCCTAGGTTCATAAATTAAATTAAAAGCACTTAATTTCACAGACCATTTAGTCATTCTACCAGATACTTCAGGTTTCCTTAACACACATTTTATAGGACAACTTGTCTTAACATGTATCGCGTGTGTTTCAAAATAATGTCTAAGTTTAGTAGATGCCATAACTAATGCAAGTATAAGTTTTTCGAGATGAGAGCACCTTGTTTCAGCATCAATTAAACTTTTACTTACATAGTACATAGGGTTTTGCTGACCTTCTGCTTCCTTTACTAAAACGCCACTCACCGCATTTGATGAGACTGCCATGTAAAGATATAGAGGCATGATGGTTTGTTTTTCTTTGAGTGTTTAAATTTATAAAAATGTTGTACAAGTTATTATCTCAAAAACACACACACCTTAACGGAGAGGGGACCCGACCAGATGTAGTATAGTTTAGTGATAAGAACATGATCGTTCGCAGGGACGCGTTGCTTTACCTAAATTAGTAGTACATGTGTAATTCTAATTGTTAGTTGTCACGATTTCCTAACAGACTAATACTGAAAAGTAAATATCCGGTGTTACCGGGGCAGGCCATTTCTGAAGAAACAAGGTAAAATAACTGGAAAACCTAATAACAGTAACTAAATTAAAATACTTGTTTGGCATCTCCGATCTCATGGTACGACCAAATACTATCCTACCCGTTTGCTAAACTGTTGGAAACTTAATCACGGCTTGGATTCTCGTTAGATTCACTTTGTCTAATTACTAGTGCTGTTGTTAGACTCACACTAACCTATAAACAAATTCTCGTTAGATTCATTCTTTAAGCATTAATGACCTAAAATTTGTTTTACTAATTCACCTTTTAGTTATCCAGCTCTTAAGCCATGGCCAGATAGTAATTATCTCCGGTGACCACATTGCTCGTTTCCAAGTCAAAGGATTGCGTCTGACATTGTTAAGCATCATGTTCTATTCATTCTAATTATTATGGTTCTGGATCCCTTGGTTACAAGTGAATCACTTTTTACTCCTAGTTATAAACCGACAAAATGTTTTCCATCTTTATGTATTAATCCTAGTATATGATTATAGACCGATCATCAGAATTAAATCAGTACATGCAGATATAGAACCGATATTAATATGAAGAATTAGCAAAACATGGATCTACGATAAACAGTAAAACACACTCCAACATATTCTAACAAACAAAGTAAAACAATAAACGTCTACATGATCACATTGATCCAAACAAGTATTCAGCCTACTAGCCTGACATTATTAAAGGAATAACAAAGTCTGAAAAGATGAAAGACATTGTTTATCAAAAGAAAGTAAAGTAAAAGAGTAAATCTAGACCGCGGGTAAAGATCGGAAGGCGTTAGAAGCTCCAAAACCTTCTTGGAATCTGCAACAACGAACTAGGGTTGAACATGGGCGGCTAGGGCTGCTGAATCGGCTCTCTCTTAGGGTTTTGAGGGTTAGCTCGACTTAAATAGTGATTTAAGTTGGTTGCTGATCTGGGCCGCCCAGCGGCGCTGGGACTGGGCTTGATGAGGCTAGCGACGCTGGTTGATAGGGAGCGGCGCTCGTGACTTGCCAGCGGCGCTGGCATGGTTGCCAGCGGCGCTGGTAGCTGTTGTTTCATCTCGTACTTCTTCGTTCGGCTCCCGAATCACTTCCTTATGTCTTGTAACTTCATAGGCTTCCTTCTTGAATTACTTGATGTCATTTACCCTCTCTTGCATCTTCCGTGAACCTGCATAAACATAGACTCCATTAAGTACCGATAGTTTCGGAAAATTAACTCATTTAGACATAGAAATGAAGCCTTTCAATAGGGGTTTTTATCACAAAATGGACGCTCATCAAGGCTCACCATCTTCAGGCTTTACCAACAATGGTGGAGTGGATAAGTACTTCTTCTATTCCTTGTGTTTGGGGTAAGATTTTCGCTACTAGGATCATGATTGAATTTACACTTTAAAACTTTATAAAGTATCTGCTTGATAATAAGATGTTCTGAGAGGATCCTTAGTATTGGTCGGATAATCAGTTCTGGTTGTGTTCGCTTATTATCTTGACATAACAGGATCTTGATATCGACAAGATCTATGTTTCAACTAACAAATATATACGTCTAGTACGAAAGATATTATTTGCAGGATAAAAGACTAAGCTTACAACATGAAGAAAACGCGTTTCAACGGATAGTTTACCACTTCAACCATAAGAATCGGGATTGATAACCGTTTCACCATGTGAAGAATAATACTCAACGGTCATCTTTTCCATTTCTTTAGCGTAAGGAGCAAGTCCAGGAAGATCCCAGATATTTCGGAGATATAGTTCAATGTCTAGCTCTATAAATAGGAGAAGATCTCATTCAGAAAGGGACACGCATTGAATATACAAACATTCATCATTCAACACACTCACCCACTCTACCAAATTACTTAGTTACTTAGCTGTTATTCATTCATTTATTCATTCGTTGTAATTGTTCACAAACACAAATAATAATAAAAGAACAGTAGGTAGGATCGATTGAATCCTCCAGGGGTTTTTTACCTAAACTTTCTTAATTGAATCAAGGGTTTTTCCCCGTCAACAAAATTCTGGTGTCGTTGTCATTTTCATTTATTTCCAGGATCCTAGCTTTAGATTTCATTGCTTCAGTTTTATCTTCAATAGTTTTCTTAAGTTCTCAAAGTATTTCTGTCTCAAAGGCTTTCACAAAACTCTTTTCAATAAAAACTCTTAGTTTAAGTCGTTAATTTTAAGAAAACTTTACTTTTATTTGAAGATCCTAAAACACCGAATCCCACTTACAAATCTTCGGTCCTTAAGTTGTCCAAAATCCTTTCAAATGTTATCGTAGGTAATTTTTGACCGAAATAATTTGGCGCCCACCGTGGGGCAAAAAGGTGTTTTTGCAATTAGATTGTTGTCATAAAAACAAGATTTTTCTTCAAAGAAAATATTTGTGCTTCACGGAAAACTCTTTCTAAGAAAATCATGTCTGAGCAATCTCAAAATCCTTTTTCTTCTGATTTGATGTACGACTATCCTTATGTAAAAGAAAGCTAGAGAAATCCTCCTGAAAATGCAAGATTCTTGGCTGAACAAACTCTGAAAGAAAAGACTGAAGGAATACCTTCAGTAGATCCATATCTGGCTATGCTGTGGAAGAAACATTTCGATCAATTTTATGAGTCGACCTCTAGAAAAGAAACTGGATAAGCGACTCAAGGATCAGGTGAGTCGGTGAAAAGTTACAGGGAAAGATTTGAACGTAATCTGGGATCAGCATCGAAGATCAAGAAGAACCTCTTGAAGATCAAGTCATCAAATAAGATTCAAAAGGATCCAGGTATAGCTGATAAAGGTAAGAAAGAAAATTGTAAGAAATACTTACAATATTCTGATTATCATTTTACCACTGATATGTCTGGGCTTATCCCCCTTATGATAAGTCTAAGAGACAAAGTTAATTGGCCAGAAATAACCTCTAGAAAATTTTATACTGAGAGAACTAATTGGTGTGTTTTTCAAGGTATTTTTGGTCATGAAATTAAAGAATGTGCAGCATTTAACATGAAGGTTTATTGGACGAAATACTTCCTAATCAAAAATGGTTTTTAGCAAAAAAGTAATTTTTAAGCAAATGTTGTTAGGTCTGTTATGTTTATCATGATAATACTAACCTGAGCATATGAGTCATGGTAGCCAAAAGGGCTAACATAAATCATTAGCATGTATTTTGTTTTTATGGCCTCTTGCAGGATAATCGACGTCCAGGATCCTAATATTAGTGGACGAAGATCACAAGCATATGTCCAAGGTACAGATCCTGAACGGAACCAAATTCTCCTAAGTCAAAGTTCTTAAACGGACTACAGTGGATTGAACTAAAACTTCAATCCTAGGTTGAAGGGATCACCTTCTCGAACGCCGAGGTTAACATTAACACCTCATTTCGCCCGGGGAGCACGTCATAAAAATTCTTGATTGTGGGTAGACCCTCATGGTTGGGAATTTTCAAAGGGTTGTTGATTTTACAATCAACTCACTTGGTTTTGACTACTAATGAACACTCATAAAAAAGAATAGGGATAATCTCTCTATTAAATACAACTGATTGACGAATGGATTAATTAATGAACTAACTCAAAGATTGATAAACAAAATATCATTTGCAGTGATTCTCGTATTTGAGCAGGGAATATAGATAAAGGAAAATCATTGCAAAGATTTATCTAAGGATCTGCAAGATTAGATACAGCCAAGGTATGGAATAAAGTTTTAATTTAAATTGCATACAGGAAATAAAATTAACATAACAAACTAAAGCTAAAATTAAGGCATAGGCCTCCTGTTATTGCGGTTATGGGAAGGGGGCTTGATAACGATCCCTAGTTTGCTTTCTTCAATTGCTTCAATTTCTCCAAAAATTTGAGTGTATTTGAGTTTTAACCACCCTAAAAACCTTTTCAAATTGCTAACTTCCCTTTTTGCATCGCCCAACTCCTTTTTCAAACTTGCCATCTTTCTTAAGGTTTGATTTCTGGTGTCCATGATCGAGTTTAAGAGACAATTAGGACTTTTAATAGTTTTCTCTTTATACATGATTTCTGCTTCATAGGCATCGGACATCTTTTCGATGATCTACGAAGATAAAACGGAAAAAGTTTAGAAACTTGTAGAAACTAAAGAAATTTTTAAAAAGCAAAAAACTTACTGAAATGGATCGATCTCTAAGTCTCTTAAGACCCATATTTCTAGATGATGATTCGCCTTCCATTGTAGTGTTGTAAATGTTGATAGAAAAAGAAAAGATGATCTTGATATATTCTTTGGGCATGAGAATGTGTGTTTAAGAGAGGTAATCTTGGATATAAATGAGTAAATAGAGGATAACTAAATCGACAAAGGGGGAGTTTACTATCAAATTAAAACGCGTAAGGAATATTAATCATTGAACATTGGGATACTAACATTAGGATTAGACATTGCGTAGAAAATGTATCTTTAATGCAGGTCAATAAGCAGAGATACAAGAATAAAATATCTCGATCAGTTGAGGATTTAAATGTTATTCGCAGAAATAAAGGTACAAAAATTTAAAATAATTCTAGAGATTTACTATATTGGTCCAATTTACTAGCAAACGCCTCTTTAGCAAATGAATCCTCTAGATTAGATAACAAATTATTCCACCTATTTACATCCCAATTAGGAAATTCAAAACCCATGGTCATAGCTTCTGCCGCCATTAGCAATTTAGTTTCTAAGACTTGGATGGTTGCATCCTTATGAGAAACCCTTAGTAGTGCTTCATGTTCTGCATAGTGCCAAGCGATATTTTCATGAAGCTTGGATCTAGCTTTAGATGTTTTTGTAATTGCATCATTTAATGCCTCTCTTCGTATGATAGAAAGTTTTCTTAGGCGAGCAATGACTAAGTCTTTCTCTTGCAACTCATGCTCAAAACACTCGATCATTTGTTTTAGTTTCTAAGGTAAAAGGTTAGAAATAGATTTGTTAAGATATTAAAAGACATAAGGATTAGGAATGCTAAGGAATTATACTTACCAAATCAAAATCCTCTTTAACTTCATTAAGTCTTTGATGAAAGACATCACCTTCAAACCTTCCATGATTGGTTTGTTTGGCTAAAGGATCGGTATTGGGAGTATCAATAGCTTTAGAATCGCCCATTATTAAGAAAATGACTGACGATAAGAGCCTAGGGAATATGGATATTTATAAGCCTTGAAGATAAGAAATCCCAAGATTTTCGCAACAAGATTTCAAAACTATCCTAATTCTGGGGACAGTTAGAAAATTAGGAAATCCCAGGATCATAGTCTTAGTTCGAAATGGCCAACATAAACCATTTTTAACACACCACCAGGACTAACCATTCCAGGTTAGTCGACCCCCATATAAATTGTTCAGATACAGACCACAGACCCTAGGAAAACTAATATTGTTCATAGCTTGAAAACATTAGATTAAGCTTCTTCCATTTCTTCCACCTCCTTGTCTTCTGCCTCCTTCTCTTTCTTTTCCTCATCCTCAGAAAGCTCCACTTGTTTAGATTGATCACCATCTTCACTCAGGGCTGTGTCTTTTTCAGACCCTTCATCCTTGGATTCAGCGGTTTCAGTATCATTTCGGGGGAGCATAGCCAATGTCTTCTTCCATTCTTCAACATCCACTTGTCAGTCTCAAAACCTCCTTCTTGTGCTTCAGAAGCCATCTTAATTTGAATCTCAAGGGCAATGCAACTAGCACTCACCACACATTTCTCTCGCTGTGCCTGCAAAGCTTCTTCGTCTTTTCTTCATTACTCTTCTCAGCCTCATTTGTCCTCCTCCTATAGTATTCGCTCTTCTTAGTTAGACTAACATTCTCCTCCTTCAATTTCTTCAATTCGGCTTTCAAGGTCTTGATTTCAGCCACCTTTGACTTTTTCTCTTCCAACAGACTTACCATTTCTTTGACTCTCTTCAATTGCTTTGTCTTGTGCCGTTTTCAACAACTAGTAAGGCAACAACAGTTAGATAAATATCATAAGAAATAAAGAGGATAAAAATAGGAATCACATACCATTGCAGCTTGATCCAAACTAGCGCTAAAGGTCAAATTAGGGGCAATTTGACTGATAGGAGTAGCATTCATGGCTGGTACTGGGTCATTGAATTCGGGGCTCAAATCTGTATGGGTAGTCTTGAGACGTTTAGATGCCTTAGTAGTGGTGTTTCCTGAAGTAGTTTTACCTTTACCACTAGATTCTGACTTAATGCCACCAATGCATTTGTTAATTGTATCCATATCAAAATATCCTGAGTCTATAGAAATTAAGAATAGTTTAGTAAACTAATTAAAAATGGAAATCTAAACGACACATTTATAGTATAAGACTTACCTTACATGACAACAAGTTGGTTGGAACTGGATGGACTAGGGGATTCTGGTAAAGCTTGAAAAGTCCTAATTTCTGCTAGGATTGATAAAATGTTTTTTATTCTGCTTGGTCCTGAATCTTCACTTGTGGGAAATCCTTCAAGGTTGGCTATATTAAAACAAGTTAGAAACTAAAAATAACGAGACCAAACATATATAACCAAAAGAAAAATGAATCTCTACCCTTTTCTGTCCAAGCAGTGGGAAGATAGGATCCCTTAGGAAGAGACGTTTTTGAAACATAGAAAAATCTACTTTTTCATGATGGGTCATTTTGAGTAACACCCAAAGCCAACTTCTCATTCTTCTTATGAGACTTAAGCATGTAGTAACCAGGGCCAAAAGTTTGCAAGTTGTATGCTAGGGGAAGATCTGATAACTTAAATTCAATCTTTTTCTCCTTAACTAGGTTATCTAAGATATATAGGGTTTTCCATAGCATGGGCATAGCTTGATGATATGCCAATTTTAAAAACTTAAAGAACTGTTCATAAAGTTTAGGAAAGGGGAATGATAGTTTTAGGGTTTCAAAGGGAAATCCAGGAAAACAAATCCATAGATCTGATTGCATATCGGATGTAAGGAGTAGGATCGAAAGCCCTAAATTCAGAACCTTTAGGAAAATATTCTTTGATCCTATCAATGTCACTATCGACAAAAGAACATTTACTAGGGTTTTTAGCAATATAAGTAGGAGTGAAATCTTCACTCACTTTGATCAAAGAATGGGAAGAAGATACCCGAGGCATAGCTTAATAATCAAAGTAAAACAAAGAAAAATATGAAAGATTAAAGAAAAAATAAAGAAACTAACCTTTAGGGTTTGGAGAGATATTCGCTCAAGATAGTAAAGAAAAGTGAAAAGAAAACTGACGAGATATGCGGATAATGGGAGTATAAATGTGGGTAGATGTAGAAGTCCCATCAATACAAAGTTTACCCCTTGACTTTGCTTTGACTGCTAAAATCGGACGTAAATAATAAAACTTATCTTTATTTACAACGAAACATAAGTTTTGGGGACAATTGTTTGGGGTAAGATTTTCGCTACTAGGATCCGGATTGAATTTACACTTTAAAATTTTATAAAGTATCTGCTTGATAATAAGATGTTCTGGGAGGATCCTTAGTATTGGTCGGATAATCAGTTCTGGCTGTCTTACCTTATTATCTTGATATAACAGGATCTTGATATCGACAGGATCTGTATTTCAACTAACAAATATATACGTCTAGTACGAAAGATATTCTTTGCAGGGTAAAAGACTAAGCTTACAACATGAAGAAAACGCGTTTCAACAGATAGTTTACCACTTCAACCTTAAGAATCGGGATTGATAACAGTTTCACCATGTGAAGAATAATACTCAACGGTCATCTTTACCATTTCTTCAGCGTAAGGAGCAAGTCCATAAAGATCCCAGATATTTCGGAGATATAGTTCAACGTCTAGCTCTATAAATAGAAGAAGATCTTATTCAAAAAGGGACACGCATTAAATATACAAGCATTCATCATTCAACACACTCACCTGCTCTACCAAATTACTTAGTTACTTAGTTGTTATTCATTCATTCATTCATTCGTTGTAATTGTTAACAAACACAAATAATAATAAAAGAACAGTAGGTAGGATCGATTGAATCCTCCCGGGGTTTTTTACCTAAGATTTCTTAATTGAATCAAGGGTTTTTCCCCGTCAACAAAATTCTAGTGTCGTCATTTTCATTTATTTCCAGGATCCTAGCTTTAGATTTCATTGCTTCAGCTTTATCTTCAATAGTTTTCTTAAGTTCTCAAAGTATATCTGTCTCAAAGGCTTTCACAAAACTCTTTTCAATAAAAACTCTTAGTTTAAGTCGTTCTTTTTAAGAAAACATTAATTTTATTTGAAGATCCTAAAACACAAATCCCACTTACAAATCTCCGGTCCTTAAGTTGTCCAAAATCCTTTCAAAAGTTATCTTAGGTAATTTTTGACCGAAACACCTGGAAAGCTTCTTCTTGTTTTTCTCCCCATTTGAACTTTTTGTTCTTCTTCAAGATGTCGTAAAATTCTTTACATCTGTGAGAAGATCTTGATATAAACCTATTCAGCGCTGCTAACCTCCCGGATAACCTTTGAATATCTTTAGCATTCGATGGAGATTTCAGGTTCAGGATAGATTTGATATGTTCTGGACTTGCTTCTATCCCTCTTTTAGTGACCATATAACCCAAGAACTTGCCAGCTCCTACTCCAAAGTTGTAGTTTGCGGGATTCAGCTTCATGTTGTACTTATCTAGGATGTTGAATGATACTTCAAGATCTCTCAAGTGATCTTCAGCCTTCTTGGATTTGACCACCATATCGTCTATATATACTTCCATCCTATCCCCGAGTTGGTCTTTGAACATCATGCTGACTAGTCTCTGGTATGTTGCACCTGCATTTTTAAGACCAAAAGGCATACCAATATAATAATAAATACCTGTCGGGGTCATGAAAGCAGTGGCTTCTTGATCTTCAGGCTCCATTTGGGTTTGTTGAAATCAAGAAGAAGCATCCATAAACGTCAGCATCTCGTGACCAGCAGTTGCATCTACCATTGCATCAACATGTGGCAGTGGAAATGGATCTTTAGGAAAAGCTTTATTGAGATCTGTAAAGTCTACACAAACACTCCATTTTCCATTTTTCTTTTGTACTACCACCACATTAGCTAACCATTCGGGGAATTTAACTTCCCTTATCATTTTCGCCTTCAATAATCTTTCAACGTCTTCTTGAATAATAGTGTTTCTTTCTGGAGTAAATTTTCTTCTTTTTTGTTGTACTGGCTTGAAGCTTTTATCAATTCCAAGCTTGTGTGTAATCACGTCTTTTGAGATCCCAGTCATATCTTCTTGTTTCCAAGTAAAAGTCTTCATTCTGGTCTTTAGAAAATTAGTTAATTCGACTTCTAAGTCTTTTGAAATCTTTGCTCTCATGAAAACCTTAATGTTGGGATCTTCAGGGACCAGAATTATTTCTTTTACATCCTGCTCTTCTGGCTCTATAACGTCGAAGATCCCTTTCTTTAATTGCTATTGAGAGGGTGATTTTGCTGCCGATTTCATCGTGGATGTATAGCACTGTTTAGCCTCTTAATAATCTCATTTAACGGTGAGCACTCCCCAAGGTGTTAGTAGTTTAACACATTGATGATAAGTTGATGGTACTGCCTTCATTTCGTGTATCCATGGCCTTCCTAAAATTATGTTGCAGCCTGTCAGAGAATCAACGACGCAAAACTTTTGCATCGAATTAATTCCTCCAACATATACCGGCAACTTTATTTTACCAACAGTGTATTTAGTTTCGCCACTGAATCCAATCAATGGTGATGCCTTGCCAACAATGTCTTCCTCTGAAATGTCCATCCTTTTCAATGTCTGTTGACTGAACTTCCATTATCTATCAAGATCCTTCGAACATGATGAGGTTCCAGGATATCGTCGAAGTCATCTTCTTCAAAGGAAATGATGTCAGAATCTGAAATTGACGCTTTTTTCACGCTTTTTTCTCCCTTATCTGCCTTGCTTTGCTTAGCAAATCTCTTAGCTACTGAATATGTCGTTCCACATACTTCTGACTCTCCAGATATTGTATTGATTACTCTAGCATTTGGTTGTGGAGAATCAGCTTTTTGAGTTGGTTTGGGCTTTGAGAAATCTAGACCTTCAACATCTTTGGCTTTCTTTCTTCCAAGGAGCTCCGTGAGATATCCCTTAGCCAAAAGGGTAGAAATCTCCCTCCTTAACATCTTGCAATATTTAGTGAGGTGACCAAAATCTTCATGGTAGGCGCACCATTGGCTAGGATCCTTCTTTTCGAAATAAGGATCATTTTTCTTTTGTGGCCACCTTACTTTATCTCCAAGTTCTCTAAGCGCCATTATCACACCAGGAGTTCCTACAGGAAAACAATATGTTGAAAGGGCAGGATAATGAACCCCATCATCTTCTTCGACTTCATTAACTTGATTATCGACGTGTCTTGTGTAGGGTTTGTTTCTTGGCTTGAATACTGGAGTTTGCGCCTTTCGATTTGGGCAATCATATGATAAAGCTTCCAGTTTTGAAGAGGTTAATACATGATAAAGCGGCCTTGCTTTTACTTCGCCCAGATTTCTGCATGGTGTCATTATAAGATCTTCTTGGAACTTGGATCCTAATTTGAGGCCTCTCTACAAAGCTTGAATAGCGGTTAACATATCTATTTTAGGAATATTAAGTAATTCTTTGTAAACCTAGTCATAAAATCTCTAAGTGATTCATTAGGTTTTTGAGTGATTTTATAAAGGTCATCAGTCAATTTTTCAAAGGTTCTACTACAAGAAAATTGACTATAAAATAAATTAGTTAAATCTGCAAAAGAATTAATAGATAAAGGAGGCAAACTCTGCAGCCATTTTAAGGCTGGTCCAGAAAGAGTAGATCCAAAACTTCTGCATAAGCATGCTTCTTTTAGGTTGTAAGGAACGGGTACAGTCTCCATTTTCTCCAAATATAGTACTATGTGCTCTTGAGGGTCTGTGGTTCCATCATATGGTTTCATATTTGGAACTTGAAACTTCTTTGGAATCTCCACATTAGCAATCCTATCACCATATCTGTTGATGAGATAGGAGGTCGGATTGACCTTTGGAATTGGATTACAGAATCCAGGTACACTAGAGATCATATCTTTAAGCCTCTGAAATTCTCTTGCGATGTATTCATTCGATCCTTGACCCTGCAACGAATTAGTATAACCGAAGGAACTAGTAAAATTATTAGAATTATGCAAACCTGCTCCTATAGAGGCAGATGTCCCAGCAACTTGAGTGTTTTCTAGAATACTACTTCCCAAATTCGGAGTTGCAGTTGGGAATGTCGTGCTTGGTGGTACAGATCCAGGGGCTGCAGATGCTCCTGGAGTCGAAAATAGATTTCTTGGAGTAAATGATGGTCCATTCTCTGAAATCCTGGACTCCAAGATCTTAAATTGAGCTTGATTAAATTCTTGATTCGTTTTAATCATATTATTCATATTCTGCAAAATAGTAAATAAATTAGGAATTTCCTCAGAATTAAGATTTTGAGCACCTTCTCTAGATCCAATATTATAGGGATCTGGATAAGCGTCAGGATCATAAAAGCTTCTTCGTTCTTCTCTGCCAGATTCAGTGTTCTCATGAGACGTAATTCCTGTAGGAGTATTTCCAGTAAGGTCGATATCATTGATCTGATCAGCATGACCTTTGTTTTTGCTTTGGTTCAAATTTCGAACCGTACTATTCTTGTTTCTTCGATATGAATTGTTTCCTGCAGAATGACCAATCATAGAAGAAGAAACAGCAGGAGCGGTTTGTGAGGAGTTAGTTGGTTGAGTAGACATTTTCAGAATTAAATTCGGAAAATTAGTTTTCTTTGATAAGAATTTAAAATTTTCGATCGATTGAAAGCACCTTTTGCCCCACGGTGGGCGCCAAATTGTTTTGGTCAAAAATTATCCAAGATAATCAACCTTGAAGACTTAGATCAATTATGTAACCAAACTTTTGTTCGTGAGGTTAAGGGCTTCTAAAATATGTTGAGTTTCAAAGATGCGTCTTAAAGAAAAGACTTGTTAAAGAAAAATGTCGACTAAACAAGGAATCAAAGAGAGGAAACTTAAGAACATAAAATAATGCTAATTATGATAATTAATAATCAAAGTAAAAGTAAAGATAAAGGAACAAAAACACCGATATTTGTTGACGAGGAAAAGCCCTTAATCCTTGTGGATCTCCGGCATAAAAACCCCGGGAGGAAACAATTGTCCCTACCTTTGTTATTTTATTAATGATTGTTAATATATTTACAATGGTGGAATTCGGTTGATCGATGTATCTAAGTGTGAGAATGAAGACGAGAGTAATGAGGGCAGTGTGTGAATACAAGTATAGTAGTGTTGCTAGTGAGTAAAAAGATAGCCTAGATCGGTCAGCCTCATTCGTTATTTATAGAGCTAATGTCTAACTAACTATGTGAGATTGTAGGGATCTTCTAGGTTCATGATTTGAACGTTGTAGAGTATCTTGCTCAGTCAAGTGAACGTTGATGTAATTCTCCTCATGCTGAAATCAACTTGAAGTCCGATTATGCTGGATGACTAAGTCTTCTTTGCGCGTTGATGACTTATCCTATGTGTGAATTCCTTTTTGTACCGTTAGAGATATCTTCATAGGCTTCATATCGAATATTCTGAAATCTGCACATATAACTCATGTGGAAATAACAAAAATAAGTATTTCATAACGTTAGTACGATATTAGTAAGTATTAAGAATATTCATCAATGTCAAGATCCTACCTTGTCAAGAGTTTAGACCTTCAAGATATTGGTACTTGAAATTTCACCCATAACAACAGTTCCTTTAGCTGTTCCGGTAACCGGTACCTTTACCGGCTGAACACTATAGGTTGACGTCGATTCATTGTATCCGAATAGTTATAACCGATGTGTTGAGCGTCTGAATGATTGTATGAGCATTTCGTGGTTTTGGATTTAGTAATATGTGCCATAGTTATCTGGTGAAAATACTTCTAAGATCTAAATTTATAACATCAACATGAGGCTACCTAAATAACAATATATTCAACGTATATTTTCCATTCATGAACAGTAGTTCCATTATACAGGGGTATTGTTTCCTAGACTGGCGTGGTCTAATATTGGAGATTTGTGATTACTGTTGGTCGACCTTATATGCTACGTATGCCACTATATGTTGCGTACAATATTTTGTTACAATTTAGAGTACATTTATAGCATAGCTAGACAATGTTACATATCTCCGATGCTTAAGCAAATGTTATTTTATTAAATCTCACATCAAAATTGTACAAAGATCAAAATGCACGCTAAGTTTCCTACCGGTTTGGTGTATGGTTCTTTAAAGGTTTTTTCTAACTTTTACAATACGGAATAAACAAATGCTAGATTTTTAAAAGATCATCATCCATGCGGTAACTTTTTATATATATAGATGCAAATGCACTTAAATTTGTAAAATGCATACTTTCTGATCAATTGAAATGACATTGATATGACTCGGGATATATGACTTTATGTACCGTGCCTTTGTTGTATGATATTCTTTTGACCCTGGTCTGAATTATTTATATGAGGTGTGCCTTGTATATAAATCTCCTAAATATTTGGTGGTGCAACAAACTTGACGTGAAATGTTTGTAAGTAATAGATGTCTCAGTAAGTGGTAAAGTTCTATTTATAAATAAGTACTAAGGTACACATAGATATTCACGCATCATGTAACATACAATTGACAAAATAGTACGCTACGTAAATCATAGCGACCACAGTAAAATAAGAACGTGTCTGTCATATTATTCGTTTAGGATTGTGCGCCCAGGGCCGGCCCAACTATATATGGTAGTCAAGCACATGCTTTGGGCCACCAAAACCATGCTTTGGGCCACCAAAACCAAAAGGCCCCCAAATTTTATATAAGGTGATGTTTATATACATCAAAATATTAAGCGGCAGGCGGCAAAAAAAAATAAAAAGAAAAAACTCACAAAAAAAATAAAGGATACGCAACATCATCTTCTATTCTTCTCGAACTCTTCACTCTTCATCTTCTTTCTTCTTGAAAATTGAAAAGCCTGCTCCCGCTATTATGACGGCAACGGTTGAGCCTCGTGATTATGGTGAAATTGATCGGCCTGCAACCGTTATTATTATTGAAATTTCGGCTATAAAATTGGGTAACTTTATTTCTCAATGTTTCTATTCTCCAAAAATCATACACTGATGTTCCCAACTTCTTATGCTCAAATATTTTGTTTTGGTTTAGGCTGCTACAACTTCGAATTAACGATTAAAAAGAGAGGATTTAATATTCACCAATTCCTATAAATTTTTTCTTTAAATCTGAATCAACGGCACTCGGCGGCACGCATACCGGCACCACCAGGTTCACTGTTCGTCTGTTCCTCTTCTCATCTTCTGATATTTAATTAATTTTACTTATGTTAATTAATTTATGATATTTAATTTGTGATTTTGTGATTTTTGTGAATTTGTGAATCTGAATTTTGTGACTTTGTGAATCTGAGTTTTGTGACTTCTAACTTTTTAAGTTTCCTTATTGATTGTCATGTCAAACCGATATCGTAAATATGAATGTGGTAATTCGAAAAGGATTAAAAAGTTAAAAATAGAAGCTTTTATAGAATCTCAAATGGGAGGGTTATTGAAATTTATAAGACCGGTTAATCATGATGAAAATGCTAGTGTTGATGCTCCTTTTGATGAAATTGCTAATCTAGATGAAAATGATATTGATGTTAATCTTGATGAGAATGCTAATGTTGATGCTAATCTAGATGAAAATAATGTTGAGCCTAATCTTGATGAGAATGAGTTTGCTTCTAAAAAAGCTAGAAAAGTAAACTTTATATGATTATTTGTTATGTTTTTTACACTTAAAAGAGTAGATAAAAAAAAGTTTTTAACTCCGCCATTTGTAAGCTTTTTAGTTTATATTTGCCGGTCCCAAGCCCGGATAAAGGAGGAGGGTTTTTATTAATTGTCCAAACCGATATGAACTTGGCTTGCAACCTGTTTGATCCATGAGGTACATCTATCTATTTCTTTTTAGCTAATTCTGATTTGTTCCACTTGAGATAAATTAACCAATTTGCTATACAACCAGCAAGACTAGCCCAGCAGTATCAAGAGGACAGCAGCCCAGCAACATCAACAGGACAGCAGCCCAGCACTCCAGCAGCCCAGTAGCAGCTTCAGCCCAGCAACAGCTAACAGCAGGTACGTGTTTTTTTCCGTTTAATTTACTTTGTATGTTAATAAACTAGGCCCCCAAAATTGATTTCGTTTAAGGCCACCAAAATGCTTGAGCCAGCACTGTGTGTGCCCGTAATTTAAAAAAAAACAAATTATTTAACATTTGATTGGAATATATCATATAAAATAATTTTTCTCTTTAATCAAACAAACACTTATTCTTTGTCAAAAACTAATGTACGTAAAGATGTTATTACATATTCCAACATAATAATAGCAAAGAAATTGTTATTGGTTATTTATATTTTATAAGATATATTCCGATCAAATGTTAAATAATTTGTTTTTTTCTAAAAAATATTATGTTTGGGGTAAGCTGTTAACGAAATTTAGACATACGCAACAAAGTGCGGGTAATTTTACTAGTTGAAATCATTTACAACAAAATCACGTGATGCTTACACCTTTTTTCTTTCAAACACGGATCATATGAGTATATTCGTGCGTATTAGTCACCTCTGTTACAGTAAAATCTATCATCTCAAAAATTGAAATCATTTACAGTTGAATCACGTGATGCGTACAACTTTTTTCTTTCAAACACGACTCATAGAGATATACTCGTGCGTATAAGTCACCTCTGTTACAGTAAATCTATCATCTCAAAATTTGAAATCATTTACAGCTAAATCACATGATGCCTACACCTTTTTTCTTTCGAACACGACTCAGAGATATATTCGTGCGTATTAGTCACCTCTGTTACAAAAAATCTATTATCTCAAAAATTGAAATCATTATATTATATATATTATATATAGGTTTTAGGTAAAATAAAACAAGTATTAAAATAAACAAATAAAACAATAGGTTTTTTTTCACTGAAAATCATCGTGAATCATGAAAATTATCGTGAATCAATTGATTCGTGAATCTTCGTGCATCAATTTAATCATGATCTAAGGGTCAATATCTTATCATATCTGTTTTACTTTAATACTTGTTTTACAATCTCGACCCCACTATATATAATATTTACCGTGATTTAAATCTTGAGCAATCTCTCGCGTTGATTAAGATATTTATCAATTTTAGCAAAATAGAACTATAAGACCTCTTTAGAAGAAGTGGCTCAAAGACATTTCTTTTACGCATGGGGTACTTGGTTTGAAACCGGGAGATGAAACTATTTATTTTTTAAAATAATGACTCTCAATTAGTTTTTAAACTTTCTGTTTTTCTAATTTTTGTCACGAAACTTTCTTTTTACTTTTTATCACAAACATTTTACCTTTTGTCACATAACTTTAATTTCTTTTATTTTTGGCACGACATTTTTGTTTTATTTACTTTTTCTAACTTTTGTCACGAAAGTTTCATTATCTTTACTTTTTATGACATAAATTTACTAAAGTTTTCGCCCCCTTACTTTTTACCACATCAGTTTCGTTTCTTCTATTTTTCGCACGAAAGTTTTGTTATAATTACTTTTTATACTTTTATTTTTCTAACTTTTGTCACGAAAATTTCATTCGCTTACCTTTTACCACATAACTTTTTTTTAACTTTTGTCAACAATTTTTACCACATAACTTTCGGTTTTTTAATTTTTGTCACGAAAGCTTCATTTTATTTTGTTTTTGCACATAACTTTGAGTCTGCGCCACATAACTTTCAATTTTCTTTATACTTTTTCTTTTCTAACTTTTTACCACATAAGTTTCAGAGTTTTAACTTTTGTTAACGAAGTTTCATTTTCTTGACCTTTTAACATATAGCTTTAAGTATTTCAAGTTCGGTCACTAAAGTTTCATATCTTTACTTTTTACCATATAACTTTGAGTTTTCGCCACGTAACTTTCAATTTTGTAACTTTTATCACAAAAGTTTCATTTTCTTTACTTTTTACCACATAACTTTTCACTTTTTAAATTTTGTCACAAAGGTTTCATGTTATATAAAAAAAATTTCATCAAATACATGTTACGTAATGTCACTTGGGACAACGCCCGGGAACAAAAAACTAGTTGTCTTCATATACGCTACGTACCGAAGATAGATGTAGCGTCTATACAAATAAATAATGTAAATGATAAACACAAATGTTTCCCTATATAGATGTACTATCATTATAAAACCATACACCTTCCATGAACCAGACTGTATCCTTTCATACTGACGTCGTTTCACTGTATCTGAATACTTGTATTTGTGATATTCATTGTAAACTCTACGTGTTCAGATACATTGAAAGACTTCATTTTGAAAGTATTTACAGTATAAAAGAAACAACCATCAAACAACCCATATTTGAATCTTTTACCCCTTTGCGAAAAATACACGCATTAAATCACGATAATGGTTCTTCAATTTATTTGCAAATCCGGACCGAACTACCCAACAACTCAGGTATATATTGTCTTTATAAGCAAATAAATCGTACATTTGACGGTAATTTTTTATTTTACAATCTTGAATATTTACCAGCGTTATTGTTTAGGAACTTCCTCGTTTCGTTACAAGTCACCTTGATGTTGTTAATGGATTTATCAAAATAAGTAACAAAAGGAGTAATTGTTTTTGATGTTTATGCCAACGTTATAAATGGAGTTCTTGTTCTTGGTGGCGGTGGTTAGGAAACATTTATTCAAGAATTTGAAGGCGGAATTTGTTAGGTCCAGATTTAGTCCAGACTTACTGGACTGGCTCCAGACTGGACTACTGGAACCTTATTTAGGTTTTGTTAGAATAACGTGTTTTGCTGAACTCGCTCCAGACTCGACTACTGGAGCCTCACTGAAGATCTGTCCAGAAAACATATTCTACTGGACCTACTCCAGACTTGGAATCTGGAGTCCCTCTGAAGATTTGTCCAGAAATAATTGAAGACTAGTGAGCAATATTTGTATAGGTAATCTGGAGCATTCTCCAGATTAGCTCACTGAAGACTTCACCCCAGTCCAGATCTACTCTACTGAAGACATTCTGACTGAAGTCAAAGACTGAAGTCTGAAGGAAGAAGACTTAACAATGGCGGAGTCCACTGGAAAGTCTTACCAGATCTGTACACTGGTGGATTGTTAGTGTTCTAGATCCTGCAAGTCTGAACACTAATATCAAGGATTGACTTTTCCTTTAACACACTTTCCAAAGAACAATCCACTTGTTCTTTACCAAAGTATACGTGTGTTAAAGGTGGTTGGATAAAAGGATACACTTGCACTTGATGTGACTTTATCCTTATTCCTTATCCAATACATTTAATGTTCTTGTCGGATCATTAAATGTATGCAACCACATTTGTACGGCACAAAGTTCACTGGTGAATTTGTTGCCTATAAATAGGAAGTCATTTCCTTGACATAAATACTTTTTAAGCATTCCTTTTGCATTAAAGTGAATTTGTCTAAAATACTCTCGATCTTAAACAGGGATACTTCACAACTTTAAGTATCTCGATCCTAAAGAGCTATTTAACAAATATAGATCATTTGTAACTCATAGGTTGTTAGGATACATACTTAATTGTATTATCTTGATTCCGCAACAACCTTGTATTTTATTTAAACATCAATAAATGAAATACCCATGAAACATACATAATGGTCCACTTTACTTGTTTATTGCTTTAAGTCTTGTATTACTTTGTTTATATATCTTGCATATTTATTTACAAGTAATACTAGTCCATATCTAGTGATTATTAGACTTGTTGTATTTACACTTTCTATTGGTTAACCATCTCGAAGTTATAAAGGGATTCACAATTGGTATCAGAGCAGAAGGCTAATCATTGCCTAGATCTGTTCTTGATGGCTAACCAAGAAAATACACAAGGTTTTAGTCTTGGTCCCGATCCTAATGTAAATATCAATGATCAAAATGAACCTCTAAATGTTAATAACACTAATCCTCCACCTCCCCCTCCTACTCCTGCTTCTCCACACGTGCATGTGCACTACTCAAATAATCCTGTTCCTAAATTCAGTGGGAACAGTGATGAATTTGGTACGTGGAAGGCTAGGATGGTTTTGCATGTCACTGGTATTGAGAGGAATATGATGAAAATTTTAAACGAAGGTCCTTATGTACCAACATCACCTCTCAATCCACTTCTTGATCCTTCTGGATCTAGAAGGGGAAGGGAAAAGAGGGAGGAACATTGGTCTGAAGAGGAGAGGAGATTGGTGAATCTAGACACCCTCCTTAAAAACATGATCCTCGGGGCTGTTCCAGAAACCCTCATTCCCACACTAGTTCTTTTTCCTAGTGCCAAAACCATGTGGGATGAGCTTCTTAACCAACATGAAGGAGGAGATGACACCATTGTCACCAGAAAGGTCTCCTTAAACAAGAGGTATGAGTCATTTTTTGCTCACCCTAACGAGTCTCTCACTGGTACTTACACCAGATTTATGAGTATCATAAACCAATTGAGAGGTCTTGGGGTTGATAAGGACAAGGATATACTTCTGGAGAAATTTTGTGACATTCTACCCACCAAATGGTCTCACATGATCCTAGTCTTACGAACAAGGAAAAACTCTGCACACACACACTCTCTCAACTCTTTATGGAGCTTTCAGGTACACTGAAGAAAATCAAGCTCAGAGAGTGGTTGCAGAAAGAGATGCCTTTAACCATGCCTCCAGTACTCCTAGTGTGGTCAGTCATACTGAACCACAAGGTACAGCACTAATATCTTCTGAGAATATATTTTCTATGAAGAAGATGGTGTCTGAACTTATGGATTCTGGAGAAACCAGTCAAGTCTCTCCAGACTGTTGTGATGAAACTGAAGATGATGACCTTGTTGCAATGATTGCTAAAACGTTCAACCGTTTCAAAGCAAGAGCAAATAGGCCATCTGGACAATTTGCATCCAGTTCTTCCACTGACAAGACCAATTTGACATGCTTTAAGTGTGGCAAAAAGGGTCATTTCATGAAAGAGTGCAGGTCCAACCAGTTTGTATCCAAGCCTGGTCCTTTTCTTCAAATAATAAGCCTGATGATAGCTATAATGAAATATAAAAAGCTTAAGGCCCAAATTGCTCTCATGGCACAACAAATTGAAACAAATAATAAGTGCATGATTGCTACAACTGAAGAGAAGTGGGTTCCTTCTGATGACTCATCTGTTGATGAAGAAGAAGAAAGAGATTGCTGTTACATGGCTCTGGCAGACGAAGAGCTCCTGGTGAAGGAAGATGTCACATCTGGACGATGGGTGGACATTGTTATTAAAAAGGTTAGTGATTATGATAATGCAACTGACCAAGAACTAAAATTGGACATTGCTGAAGCTCTTAATTCTGATTTAATTTTTGTAGAAACTGTTAGATCTGATGGTGTAATAGGTCTAGAAACAGATTCTTCTGAATAAATGCTTTAAAATCAAAATTAAAAGAACTTCAAGACATTGAACTGGCATTTCAAGCCCAGGTCCTGGTAACTGAACAATTGATTCAAGAAAAGCAAGATCTTGAAATCATTTTAGAGAAAGAAAAACTGGTAATAAAGTCATTGCTAGAAACCAAAAAGCCATATGATGCTTGTGTAAAACAATTTCCAACTCAAAAACGTGCATACTTAGATGGAAATACATGTAGCATCATTAATACCAGTAATCGATCGATTACCAGAGGTGTTAAGGCCCACAACTGTTTATGATATGCCTGTAACACCCAGACCAATTTAGACCCAGTTCAATCCCCAGAGGTTAAGACTGGAGCTGTCCAGATGACTGCTCCAGTTAAAAAGGTGAAGCAGAATAGACCTTTACCTCAGACCAATCCCTTACCAAAGCCTTGGACTGGAAAGGCTAAGGTATCATCTGAAGAAAATATTTTGTCCAGGATAGAGAGCCAGATTTAAATTCTGACTCGTCAATCACAAAGTTTTAATGCAAGATTAAACTTTATTGAGGGTACTTCATCTGGCCCTAGACAAAATACAAAACCTTTTTCAAAGAAAGACAAATTTATTTCTCCAGTTGAGAAAAATGAAAAGGTTTCAAAACTATCAGCTCCAGTGGTCTTCTCAACTAAGACCACTGAAAGAAGTCAGTGAACCCATCAGTCGATGGGTTCCCAAATCTAACTGATCAATATCTGGTGTATGTGTAGGGCGATCGAAAGAAATATATCTGATATCTTGACAGTGCAGATGGCAGGACGATGACCGGATGTAAGACCCTACTGGAGGAGTTCACCATTTCTGATGGACCCTCCATCACTTTTGGAAATGATGGTTGTGGAAAGACTGAGGGATATGGTGTTCTGAACAATGGACAAGTCAAGTTTACACGTGTTGCATTTGTGAATGGTTTGAAATATAACTTGATCAGTGTAAGTCAACTGTGTGACGATGGCTATCAAGTCTTATTCAATGTTGCTCAGGGTATCGTATTCAACAAGGACTGGAAGGTAGTGTTGATTGCTCCCAGAAAAGGGAATGTGTACGTGATGGATATGGAAAGCTCTCCTTCAGAGACAGTGTTTCTATACTCAAGCTGATGAAGACACAAACTGGTTATGGCATAAAAGGTTATCCCATTTAAACTTCAAAAACATTAACAAGTTGTCCAGGAAACAACTTGCAGATGGGATACCTTCAGTTTCCTTCAAAAAGGAAAGACCATGTCCAGGATGTGAGATGGGTAAGCAAAAGCGTACCAGTTTCAAGACCAGACAGAATTTCAGCATTTCTGAACCTCTTCATATGCTTCATATGGACTCTTTGGTCCAGTGAACGTTCAGACTCGTGCTGGTAAAAGATACACCCTGGTGATAGTAGATGAATTCTCCAGATATTGTTGGGTGATCTTTCTGAGGTCCAAAAGTGAAGCTGCTGCTGAAATCATCAGTCTTATCAAGCAAATTGAGCTCAAGTACAGTCGAAAAGTGTGTCAGTTAAGAAGTGACAATGGAACAGAATTCCAGAATGCAACTCTGGAGTCATTCTGTACTGACACTGGCATCTCCCAGAACTTCTCTTCAGCCCGCTCTCCAGAGCAAAATGGAGTGGTGGAAAGGAAAAATCGAACGCTGATAGAAGCTGCCAGGAGTATGCTAGCTGAATCTGGTCTGTCTACCAGTTTCTGGGCGGAAGCAATTGCAACTGCTTGCCACACCCAGAATCGATCAGTGTACATCAAAAGACACAAAAAGACAGCCTATGAAGTCTTAAGAAATAGAAAACCATATATTGGTTATTTTCACGTTTTTGGATGTCCAGTTTACATCCTGAACGACTCCAGTCAGTTAGGCAAATTTGATGCCAAAGCTGATGAAGGGTATTTCTTAGGCTATTCAGCCATTCGCAAGGCCTTCAGAGTCTACAACAAGAGACTGAGAAGGTCCATGAGTCAATTCATGTAACATTTGATGAATCAAATGCATCAATCAACAAGAAGCTAGTCCCTGTCACTCCCCCAGTAACACCAATTGTCTTTTGTGAATCTGATCCTATAAACGACAAAATGGATGATTCACCAGACACAGTTTCCAGTCATCCTGATCTGGAACCTGTTCAGAAAAAGAAACTCTCCAGTAGTACTCCATTCTATCCTTCTATTATTTTCAAACTACCCTCTGAAATTAATATTGGTTCAGATGTACGTACTACTCCCCCAGTATCAGTGTCAGTTGAGAACATACCAGAAATGTCTTCTGGTGAAGAATTTCATACTGAACCAGTACTCCAGGAAATGCCTTCAAATGAAGAATTTCATGATGCAAATCGTGATTTAAATGACTCAGATGAAGATACTGAAGTAATTTGGCAAGACCCTCCTCCAGAATCAACTCCAGAGGAGACTCAACTGAATTCTTGCACTGATATTGTTGTCAGTAACAATCCTGGTCAGTACTCCAGATGGACAAAAGCTCACCCTATTGATCAGATCATAGGTGACTCCAGTCGTGGTGTTCAGACCAGAAGAGCCTCCAGTGATCAATGCTTATACGTCAGTTTTCTATCTTTGATAGAACCTAAGAAGATTGACGAGGCTCTGGAAGATCCAAACTGGGTGACTGCTATGCAAGAAGAGCTTCACCAGTTTGAAAGGAACAAGGTCTGGGATCTGGTTCCTTTCCCAGTTGGAAAGAAAGAACCAATTGGAACAAGATGGGTCTTCAGAAACAAAGTAGATGAAGATGGCCACGTAATAAGAAACAAGGCCAGACTGGTAGCACAAGGCTACTGCCAGTCAGATGTCGACTTTGATGAATCATTTGCTCCAGTGGCTAGACTTGAAGCGATCAGAATTTTCTTAGCATTCGCTGCTAATCATCAGTTCAAGGTCTACCAGATGGACGTAAAGAGTGCTTTCTTGAATGGGAAGCTTGAAGAAGAAGTTTACGTCAGACAACCTCCAGGTTTCGTTGATGACAAGCATCCACATTGGGTATATCGTCTGGACAAAGCGCTATATGGCCTCAGACAAGCCCCACGTGCCTGGTATGATACTCTGACTAAACATTTGTTGAAAAATGGTTTTAAACGAGGTGCAATTGACAATACTTTGTTTATTCTTCATGAACGAGGTAATCTGTTAATGGTACAAATTTATGTTGATGATATAATTTTTGGGTCTACTGATGAAAACATGTGCACGAAATTTTCAAAAATCATGTCCACTGAATATGAAATGAGTTTGATGGGTGAATTAACATATTTTCTTGGACTCCAGATTAAACAAAACCATGATGGCATTTTTATTAATCAGGAAAAATATGTTAGAGATCTTTTAAAGAAATTCGATATGAATTCTTCACCATCTAAACCAACTCCAATTTCTGCACCACTGACACTGGACTCTGATCCAGATGGTAAACCAGTGAACACCACTGTCTATAGAGGCATGGTTGGTTCACTGATGTATTTAAATGCCAGTAGACCAGATATTATGTTTTCAACATGTATGTGCCAGATATACAGGACAGCAGGCAAAGTAAGATGAAGAAAAAGACTGAAAAGGTAATCGGGCAAACCAGTGAACACCAGGTTAACTGATGTATTTAACGGCCAGTAGACCAGATATTATGTTTTCAACATGTTTATGTGCCAGATATCAGTCTAATCCAAAGGAATCTCATATGCTCGCTGTAAAGCGCATACTGAAGTACCTTAAAGGTGCTCCCAGTCTAGGTCTTTGGTACCCCAAAGGCTCTGGAATGGATCTAATGGGTTATTCAGATTCAGATCATGCAGGTTGCAAGATAGATAGGAAATCCACAACTGGTGGATGTCATTTCCTAGGTGGCAAACTGGTCAGCTGGACCAGTAAGAAGCAAACTTCAGTTTCATTATCCACTGCTGAAGCTGAATACGTGTCTGCAGCCAGTTGTTGTGCTCAGATACTCTGGATGAAGAACCAGTTGCTTGATTATGGTATTAAATATTCAAAAACTCCAATCTTTTGTGATAATACCAGTGCCATCGCTATCTCCAACAATCCAGTCATGCACTCCAGAACCAAACACATCGATCTAAGGTACCATTTCATTCGCGATCATATTATGAAAAACAACATTGAACTCCATTTTATTCCCACTGACAAACAACTCGCTGACATTTTTACTAAACCACTGGATGTAAAAACTTTTGAATATCTTGTTGGTGAGTTGGGAATGTTAAACCCTTAAATCTGGAACCTTGGTATTGAACGCCATTGTGTACTACTAAGGATCTTTGATTTAAAGATTCAAAAATTTATTTCTGGATCAACATTCCAGGGAAGACTTGAAAAATATTTTCTCTTAAAAATGTTTAAGTTCAGGGGGAATTAATTTTCTCACTGGACAAATTCTTCAGAAAATATTACTGGTGCTTTGTAAATATGTCCCTCTCACTGGTATGGACAGGTTTGAAGTGCGTGTTTGAGTTGACTTATGTCTTCTTGTAAATGTGTCCCTCTCATTTGTCTGTATTAGTTGACGTGCACGTTTGAGGTTACCAGTCTTTCAAAATTGGTTGTTCACTGGTACTTTACTGGAGTGTCCCTCCAGTGTACCATCAGTACATGTTCACTGGACTAATCCACCAGTGATACTGGACGGTCCTGTCAACCTCCAGATGTACTGAAATTTGTCATGATATTTTCAAAATACTTGATCTTTGTATGTGCCACGTAAGCAAACTTTTTCAAAGATATTTATCTTGAATCCTACGTGGCATGTAAATTTTTCAAAACAATGATGGTCTTTTTACTTTGGGAAAACAAAAAGGTACAAGTTGGTTAGTTTTTGTGGGCGGTGAACCATCAACCATTTATGGGTGATGTGATATAATTTAATGCGGATCTCAAAACCCGATCAAAAATGTTATTTGATAAATTCAAATTAAACGTTTGAGTTCCACATTATCTCTCCTATATATACCCACTTTCACTTTCAACTTACATTTACTTCGAACATTTACTCCCAAATTCTCAAATTCCTTCATTAAATTTCTTCATTCATTTTCCAATCATAAAACTCTCATATTTACTTCTTTCATTAAATTCTTCATAAAACCTTATATATTCATTCAATTTCATCTTTCATCTATAATCTATGGCACCTAGAAATCTTCTTTCTACCGAATATGCTCCGGTCGAAGATGTAGTTAGACCAAGACATATTTCTCTTGATGCGAAAGCCATTCGTATCAATATGAATAACTGGATGGCAAAACTTTCCAGTGTTCATTCAGCACAGTCTATCATTGGGAGATTGAATACCTTCTTTCTCTCATGTCCTCTGTATGGTGCATTTACCCTAAATCCAGGGAAAATGTACCATGACTACTTATGTGAGTTCTGGTACTCCGCGTTTTACAACGAAGAAACATCTACAATTTCTTACACTCTCAAGGGAGGTACCAGACGGTTAGGTTTCTCAGTAAGCTTGCTCAGGTCTGTACTTCATTTAAATTATCATGACCAGAATGAGCAGCCCATGGATCTTCCAACAGGCGTTAATCTCAGAGAAGTGTGCAGAGTGATGGGGCACACCGAAATAGTTGATGAAAATGGACAGTTATTGAGAAAAGGAACCATTTATATGAGTAGGCTTACAGATTCGTGGAGATTTTTCTTCACTCATTTGGTAGAGTGTCTTGGAGGTAGTTCTGGAGGACTAGATCAAATAAATCAAACGCAACTCCAGATTGCCTATTGTCTATGGTTTGGGATAAGGGTGGATTTTGCTCAGATCCTATTTAATGATTTGGTGGATCGTCTGAAGGCAAAGGGGAGAAAACCCCATGTTCCTTATATTCGTTTTCTTTCCCTGATGTTCAAGAATGGTCTAGGAGACCAATATGATGTTAATACTACTCATTTTTCTATGAGTGAGTTTTTAAGAGATCTGAACAATTTACAATCAAGAGATGGTGAGGTAGATATTCCTCAGTCCATGCTCTCGTTCCAAAGACTGGAAGAGAATGTGGCGCCAGAAAGGGTTCAAGATGTTGAAGAACCATCTGGTGATGAAGTGCAGGTTGTAGAGATGGTACAACCTATAAGTCAAGTGGCTCCTGAAGAAGGCTTGCAACAAACTGTTGAGCTTTCCAGACGACCAAGAACTCATAGGCGTCTGATGAGGGGAGGAGTCCAGGTAAACCCATCAACCCATCCTGGTGATACAATAAATATTGATGGTTCTCCCATCTTTGAAGAAAATATTGAATCTCTTGTACAATTTGAACAGAGAGTGGACACTGAAGTCCAGGCTGTAGTACAAGAAGATATTGGCCAGGTTGTTGAAGAGGTTGTTGAAGTTGTTCAGACTGAAGATCAAGCTGCTGGTGAGCAAGAGGCTCCACTTGATTTAAATGTTGATGTTGGTATAGAGACTGGTGCACAATCTGGTGCACAGTCTGGTGAACAGTTTGTTGGGAATATTCCAGAATGGGATGATGTTGACTCCCCCATGTCTGAGGGATTTGATGCAAATTTAAACTTTCTTGGTGAAGATGTTCAAGAAGAAGAAATTCAACCTGAAATGCCAACACCTTCACCAGAAATACCTCCACCAGAACCCACTCAACCACCACCAGAATCAATGCCACCACCACCACCACCACCTTCAATTCCTCAAACAACTCCATATTTCACTCCTTTCACTGCTCCAACCGAACAAAGTGTGCCAGACTCAACAACTGTTGAATCTGAAGAAGTCTGGGCACAAGTCCCAGTAACGACCAGATTAACTTCACATCTGGAACCACCCACTGGTCTCTCCACTTCGTCTTCAACCGAGGTCCAAGGCCTTCTTAGCAAGGTGGCGGACCTGGAGAGATCACTGAACTCATCTTCCCAGGTTATTTCTGACTTCAAGTCTTTGTTATCTACTAATCTTTCTTCAGAAATGAACCTGTTTGCTGGGAATGAGAGGCTAGTGTTTGAGAAGTTGGATGAACTGGTACTGGCCACAAATCAAAATACTGAAAACATTAAAGTGGCAGTCCAGGGGTTGGAATCCAGACTGGTGTCTTCTGTTCAGACTGCAGTCACTGGCGAACTGGCAGGGCTGAAAGAAGAGGTTAAGAACTTGGTTTTTAGGGTAAGCTCTCTGGAGAGTAGGCCCGTACTGGAACAAGGAGAAGTTGTTAGTGTGATTAGTGATGCATGTACAAGGAAGTTCAGAAACCACATGTTGAAAGAATTATGTGAAGAGGTTTCTGGGACTGTCCTTCGAAGTATTAGTGATGGGGTTTTACCAACTTTTGAGAAGCTACTGGATGAGAAGTTGCCCAAGGACTTGCCACAACAAATTCAAAACTTGAAAAAGGAAGTCCTGGAACTCAAAAAGAATGTAGCTGATGCAAATCCTGTTACTGGAAGAACTTTTTCAGTAGATAGGCAATTGATGGAGGATTTATGGAATGATCTAAAGTCAAGGACTGGAGATCATCAAGGTATGACTAAGTTTAATGTGAAGTTGACCAGAGAAGGTAACTTCACTGATGAAAGGAAGGATACGTCAGTCCAAGCATTTGGTTGGACTGAACTAAAAGAGATTGGAATGACCTTCAAAGGCAAAACTGATCTCTCTCCAGACGTAAAGGCTTTTATGAAGAGAATTGAAAAGGTCTGGAAGAGAATCAAACAAATGGAAGCTGTGTTGGGTCTAAGACCACCAGTGTCTGTTCCATCATCTCCATCTCCCAAGAGGAAGGCTTCTGAAGATGCACCAGAAAGGATATCTAGAAGAAGGGCCTGAATCTTTGTATCATTGTACTTGTTGTAATTATTGTATTAAGAAAGTTGTAATTATTTTCCTTTTTGATGAAAGTAATAATAGTTGCAAGTTTTTATTTTTTACAAGTAGAATGACCAGATTTAGTCTAAGTTAGAACTTAAAAGATGAAACTGAAAACACTCATGATCTATAAAGTGTTTTCCAGTAACTTAGATTAGACTTAAATCGACCAAGTGTTTTCCAGACATACAAATTTGTATATCTATAAGTCTGAAAAATACTTGCATTATTTCTAAACAAATAGGGGGAATTTGTTAGGTCCAGATTTAGTCCAGACTTACTGGACTGGCTCCAGACTGGACTACTGGAACCTTACTTAGGTTTGTTAAGAAACTTGTTTTGCTGGTCTCGCTCCAGACCCGACTACTGGAGCTCACTGAAGATCTGACCAGAAAACATATTCTACTGGACCTACTCCAGACTTGGAATCTGGAGTCCCTCTGAAGATTTGTCCAGAAATAATTGAAGACTAGTGAGCATTTACTTGTACAGGTAATCTGGAGCATTCTCCAGATTAGCTCACTGAAGACTTCACCCCAGTCCAGATCTACTCTACTGAAGACATTCTGACTGAAGTCAAAGACTGAAGTCTGAAGGAAGAAGACTTAACAAATGGCGGAGTCCACTGGAAAGTCTTACCAGATCTGCACACTGGAGGATTGTTAGTGTTCTAGATCCTGCAAGTCTGAACACTAATATCGAGGATTGACTTTAGCCTTTAACACACTTTCCAAAGAACAATCCACTTGTTCTTTAACAAAAGTATACGTGTGTTAAGGTGGTTGGATAATAGGATACACTTGCACTTGATGTGACTTTATCCTTATTCTTATCTAATACATTTAATGTTCTTGTCGGATCATTAAATGTATACAACCATATTTGTACGGCACAAAATTCACTGGTGAATTTTGTTGCCTATAAATAGGAAGTCATTCCCTTGACATAAATACTTTTTAGCATTTAATTGTGCATTGAAGTGAATTTGTCTAAAATACTCTCGATCTTAAACAGGGATACTTCACAACTTTAAGTATCTCGATCCTAAAGAGCTATTTGACAAATATAGATCATTTGTAATCATAGGTTGTTAGGATACATACTTAATTGTATTATCTTGATTCCGCAACAACCTTGTATTTTATTTAAACATCAATAAATGAAATACCCATGAAACATACATAATGGTCCACTTTACTTGTTTATTGCTTTAAGTCTTGTATTACTTTGTTTATATATCTTGCATATTTATTTACAAGTAATACTAGTCCATATCTAGTGATTATTAGACTTGTTGTATTTACACTTTCTATTGGTTAACCATCTCGAAGTTATAAAGGGATTCACAGATTAATATACTTTATTTTAGGAAGATTGGTGCGAACAATTTGATTTGTACTGGGTTTGAGCTTGAAGGAAATGAACTTGAAAGGTCTTACTCTGGATAGTAGTGACGAGGACGATTGCAAACTTCGTTTTATATGTAAATGCACTGAACTTTCATCTAGTGAGCAGGTATTATTTTTATTTTAATATAGATATTATCAAATGAGTCATTTCAAATAATGTTTTAATTTATACACCAGCCTATTAGTTCGAAGTTTTTGAAGCAATGGATGGATCCAACACAAGTGAGTATCAAGATAAAAACACGACGTTCTACAAGAAACATTGATGTAAATGAATCCGGATTTCATGGAATATCCCGGATACGATTGTTTTGGGAGAATGAAATATCTGTTAACGATTATTTGTTGTTCTCCTTTCACTTTAAGGGCACTCTGAAAATGATTATTTTTGATAAATCTGAATTAGAAAAAAATCAATAAATATTTGTATTCAAGTTCTGTTTCAATGCTTGTCGAAATAATTAATTTTGGGTTATATGCTTGTATTGTATTTTTTATTGTCTTTCAATCTATAATACTATCATCCATATTGTTTCTTGTGAAAAGTTATTATCCAATTAATAATATCTAAAAATTCATAAATATTATCCGTACAATAATGTCTAAACCATTATATGTAGAGATTTTTCTTAATAATCTTTTTAACAATATATATGGTAAATTGCACAAAAAAGGTATCTAAGTTTGTTAGCTTTTAAATTTAAAGTATTCAACTTTTTTTTATCAATAAAAGGTATCCAAGTTTGTTAATTTTTAAATTTAATATATTCAATTTTTTTATTTTGATGAATAAAAGATATTCAACTTTTCAAAACATAAAAATAAAACTTTTTCTTGACATTTTTTAACCGCATTTTCATTAACTTTTCGTACATGGAGGGACCACTAGGATATTCAGAACTGTCCCTATTCGAACCCATAATTCTATCTGATTTTATTATAAAACTCAAATATCTGAAGTCTTAGATATCTGAACCTCAGATATTCAACTTTTTGGATTCAGATTCGGATAATGAAATCTATAATCCATAAATTTAGACATCTGACTTTAAAAATCCTCGGGAACTACCGCTTTTTTTTAATCCACCGACACAACATGAATAAATAAATCGTCAACGAAAAATAAAATAGGATATCTAAAACTTAAAATTAATAAAGTCAAAAATGTTGGATACCTTTTATTGATATAAAAAACTTGAAAATTAAAGTATACAAATTTTTATAACTTTAAAACATGTATAATCAAGTGATAGTGAGGGAGTAACTAAAAATGAAGAAGTTAAATTAACCGTTTTAATAAAACATGCAGCACAAAGATCAAACATATTTAGATATATTTAGAAATTATTTGTTTTTTTTAACGGGTACATTGGGTATGTTTGATAAAAGTAGTGAAGCTGGGACTGAACTTGAGGCTTGGGCTGGAACTGGAAGCTGGAGCTGAAAGCTGAGGCAATAATGTAACATCCCAAACATTTATTTAATAATTGACTAATGTCGTTAAGTCAATAATGTGTGCGTGTGTGTGTCGTTAAGTCTAGTTTGGATTTAATGCTTATATGTAGTTATTGTGTGTTATGTGTGAGCCTTTAAATCTGGTAACGATGCACCTGCTTCTGCAGATGTTGAACCAGAAACTGGTGCGGGTACTAGTGACCTAAACCAGAGCATATCTGACCAGATTGTAAAAGCTTTCTGGGATGACGATGAGCTTCCTCAGGAGAATCTCGATTCTCTTGCTGATTTTGAGTTTGAGA
>CM067172.1:34928149-34970649 GCA_034093135.1 Erigeron breviscapus
TGGATCTTCCATTGGATCGGTCTCTTCTTCTTCTTCTTCTTGGAGTGGTTGGGGAGGTTGTTGTTGCTCTAGGCGTCTCCTTTCTTCCTCTTCCATGTAGTCCACGAATCCGTACAGATTCCTTGGTCTAGGGGCTGATCCGGAAGCTCCACTTGCTTGCGACATGATGTTCCTACACAAGTTTCACAAAGGCGTGAGATGACGACTTGACTCGACGCTTAGACGACCATGGACGACCGACTTGACCATTGACGACCCATGTGGCAACTTACGGACAGCAAGACGACTCGACGGACCATGAGACGACCTTAACCATTTGACAAGCAACCAACCAACTCGACCAACGACTCACAAGCTTAACAACCAAACAACGACATGACCATTCACAACCGACGACCAACTCGACTCGCACGACCGACATAACCATTTATAATTAAAGTAATGACTAAGATTCAACTTGTGCATAGCTCTCATGTATTGGTTATGTATCTAAATGGACCAAGAATCGTTTTTAAAGCTTATTTTCAAAAGACTCATTTTGAATATCCCTTAGACAATCATTTCGATCATTCCATATTAATTTTTAGTTAGGCATAGTTGATCAGGCTATGCATAAGTAAAACAAGAATACTTTATGATCGACTCAATTGTTTAAGAAATATTCGACTCGTTTGAAAATACGTAAGTTATAGCAAAAGTTCTCTATAACCTTCATCTCTTATACCACTTTTTCTGTAACACCCCGACTATAGCGGAAACACGAGATGCCACAGAACGACATGGTACAAAAGATTTAAGTATAAAACATCAACATAGATTTTCAAATGCCATTCAAATTCAAAAGGTTACAAGTTCAAGTTGACGTTTAATAAACATTACATAACCAAATTCATAATCAAAAGATCAAATGTTTGCGTTACTAGTCCAACACGCAACAAATAGACACATCATCCGTGAGGCGGTCCAAAATGCTAACTTACTGCCCTAGACCTGAAAACCATGAAGAAAAAGTGTCAACTACGAGAGTTGAGTGAGTTCATAGGTTTATGCTAACAACACACATATATTTATTCCAATTCAAGAAATAATATGTCATAAAATTTCCAAGAATCTCATCATACTGTCCATACCCAAACCGTATGTTCAATCAATAAATTTCCATCCACAATAAAAATGATTTCCATTCACAATAAAAATGATTTCCATTCAGCCCAAAGGCATAATTCGATGAGTATATGCTTGAGCCACTACTAAGACCATTTTACATGTCCCAACAACATAATATTTCATTTCAGAGCACAAGCTGTCAATCAAGTGCTTTAATCACAATTGGGGCCGTGCCATGGAAACGACCAATAATATAATAAGATAGTTAGAGCACCGCTCGGGTCGGACTGGCAATGAAGGTGGCCACCAAGGCAGACCAAACATTCCACAGTTACCTATTTAGTGGGTGAGTGGACGACTCTAGTTGCGCAACCCTCTAACTACAGGCCTCCACTATCGGAGTTAATAGTAGTGTACTGAAGTATCTCAGTTTGACAGGACTCAAGCTCATCGTATAACATATAACACATTGAACATACAATATCCCATTTCATAATCATTCTTTCAAGAATCATTTCATATATATAAAAACCATTTTATTTATCATGCTTTTCACCCCGCAAGTAAAACATATAAAGGAGTTTGAAAGGGGGCTATGACTCACTTGATTTGAGAGTGTTAGGTGCTGATCAAACGCGATTCCTTCGCTTAGATTTGTTGCGCCTCAAGCAAGCCTAAACCATAACGTATATATTCACGACGTAAGTTCGCGTGACATGAACTAGTGAGCTAGATCATGAGATGTATACTAGTAGACTTGCCCATCTTTGGTTGTTATTATATTATGGAGTTTAAGTGCATTATGATGTTCTCATTATTTGGTTATGAGAGATTTGGTGGTAGGAGTCGTTTTCTCATTATACGTTTTTGTACGTTTATTGGAATTTCGGTAGTTTGGCTTGATTTATATGATTTCCATTGTACACTTTGCTTAGTAATAATATTTGACATTAGTGGTCTTATAATATTAATATTTATGTATATTCTCTGATTTGTAATTACTTATTTAATTTAATAATATTTAATTACTTATTTATTCACTTTATTGATTTATTTACTAAATAATTCCTTAAAAAATACTTTTAAGTGTCATAATTGCCTTTATAAATTATGGATAATTTCATTTGAATTATCTTCTGATATATATGCTCCTTAATTTATAATTTCATGATTTATACTTTTATTTGTGTATTTTCCATTTATTTTAATGATAATTTTAATTAATTATTTTTACTTAATTATTTATCTTTAAATTATGTAACACATGTCTCTTGCCTTTTAACTATTTTTCTCCAGTATGTTTTAGTTATTTTTATCAATGGTTAAGATTATTTAACCCCATTCTTGATTTACATAATTTATTTATTGATTTTATGTCTTTTAATTACCATTTAAATTCAATAATTCATGGAAATTCTTAGAAATCATCACTAAACATTTTGGTCAAAAATCCCAGGCCTTTTAGGCAACTTTTATCAATATAAATTCATATCAATTCAACCTCTCTTGTGTCTTGCTTATTTTGAGGGTTTTATGATTACAAATCGTTTACCGAAATAGTGATTTTAGCCTCATTTCTTAAGCAATTAAAGTGCTTCAAAATGGATTTTCATTCTTGTTTCATTATTTCCAGAAAGTTCATCATATTTTGGTGTCCAAAATCGTGATAGTGGTGGTGGTGTGATATGTGCAATTTAGTGCTTTCGGTTAGTGATTATTTGACCCGAAAAGGTGATTTTTGAGCTTATTGTTGTCATGAACCAATAGATATGAGTTTTATACTTTTATTTCAACTTATTTCCAGTAGGTTTATCATATTTTCTTGGTCATAAGATTATGGTGCATGTGTGTGCTCAAAATGCATTTTTGCGTGTTTTCGGTTTGTGATTTCTAGCTTATTTTAACATGTTTTGATTCAAACTTTATATCCTTGATATTTTATCAATTTTTCCAGAATATTAACATTAATATTAACATATTTTTCACTTATAACAAGTCCATATCCATTTCATAATCCAACAAAAGATCCAACTTTCTTAAATCTAGCATACATGCATTCAAATCAACACTTTTTAATATCAACTTTTATAGATCTAACATTCAACAACATAAAAACATCTTTTTAATGAAAAATCTCAGAATATATTCTTCAAAATATACAAAAACATATAGATCTATCAAAAGGAAAATCACTTTAAAAGATACTAATCTATAACAACACTTTTGGGTCTTAAACTTGTTGAATCCTTGGATCTTTCTTCTAAGATTCGACATGCATGAGCATGGAAAGAAAGATCCTATCAACTTTGCCCTCATTAAGTGTATATTACAAAGAAAACAAGAAGAAAGTATGAGTTTTGATAAAACCTTTGAATATAAACAAAAACAAGATTAGATCTAGTAAAAAGGATGAAGATTATACCCTCTTGAACTTGGTTTTGATGATGAAAATGGGCAGAATTTGTGGCCTTGAAGCCTCCAACAACCCTTAATCTAACCCAAAAACAATCCTTAACCCTTGCTTGATATAACCCTTTAGTAATCTAACTTAATCCTTATTATTATTAAGTGTTTAACTTGATTTTGTTGGTGTTATTTTGTTGTTGTTTGGGCCGAAATGAGAAGAAGAAAAAGGGAGGGGGAGAGGTTTTTTTTTTGAGAGAAAAGATGAGTATGTGAAGAGTGTGTGAGAAGTGTATGAAGTGTGAGAGTTCTAAGACTAGAAGGAGTGTATGTAAAATTGAAATGAAGGTGTGTGGTGTGAAGGGGGGGTCGGCCTCATAAGGGGGTTTTGAAGGGTTTTGTGAGTCCCTCGATAGCTGCGGATCGCTCTCGAGATCGTCTATTGTTATGTCGTGAGTGCGGAATCCTCACGAGATAACTAGTTTGATTAGTTATAGTATATATTGCTAATTATATCAATATAATCAGCCTTATGTGATCTATTTTCGTTTGCTATTAGCTAGAAACGAACTTAGTCACTTTTTGTGTGTGTAAACTGAACGGAAGACCTCAATTTAGGGTTTCCATTCGTTTATATATGTTTCTTAATGGATATTGGGCCTGCTGGGCTTTGTTCTTACGAACTTAGCAGCCCAGCCCTTATAACGAAGATTATCTTCGTTAGTTCCTAACAAAGATTATCTTCGTTAGTACTAAATACCATCAACATCTATGATTAGTTATTTTCCAAGTACTTTATGTACAAGAAACCTAACATATATTATGTTTGTACTTGTATGACATACATAACAAACATCATATATAAACATATATATAACACCAAAACATGTAATCGATCATTACTAAAACACGAAGTCTATAATCTATCAATTACATATAAATGAATAAGACATAAAACAACATAATGTCTTAATCTAAAAGACTAATCAAATCTAAGTTGCTGTTGTCACATCAACATGCATCAACAAACTCCCCCTTGACAGCAGCATCTTCGATTTCTTCAGTCTTAAAAAAATCTTCATCATCCATCAAATAACAATCGTTTGCTATTTGCATGGATATTTTCATGTAAGCAGACTTGGAGAATCTTACGATATCGATCTTCCTCATTCTTCCAAAATGGTAAAAATGAACATTCAGTATCATATAATTTTCTCTGATCGTTCCTTGAGAAGTTAACCAACTGCATTGGATCATACATCCTTCTCAACAACATCTTCTTTTTCGAGTCTGCATACATCTTGGCTTCACCAGAATTTCGATCAATCTCCCAATTATCCATTTTATTCAAGACATCTTGTGCCCATTTCTTGGCAGGGACTTTGATCATACACTTGATATCATGTTGAATATACTCAACGCTTTTATCTGGCTTAACCACCTTCTTCTTTCGTCTTGGTTCAATATGAAACTTTGGTTTCTTAGAGTCTTTCATATTCGATCTCAACTTGAAATCTTCATGAAGATTCTTACCAACCACATCCGCAAGACCATAACCACTTGGATTGATAATCCTGTTATTTCCTAGTTCATGTAAGTCTTCTTCACACAAACTTCTGAAATGTCTTTCACGCCATGCTAGATACTGACAACCTTCTGGTCTTTTAAGAACAAACAACTTTAGTTCTTCATCATAAAACCAACTCCAGATTATTGTCTTATATCTTGCAGCATCTTTATCTGAGATATGAGTCCAATACATGATGGGTTTCATAGTATCCCATGTGACTATATAATCATTGATTCTTTGCCCAGGTACAAGTCGATCAATCTCATGTAGTGGATCATCTTCTCTGAGAGGTACAGGATAATCATTTGGATTAAAAGGTCTTATCAATATTTCCCAGTGAAAAGGAATCAATGCATCACCAATCCTAGCATATACCACAAAGTTTAAAACTTTAGCGGAGCTACTAATTGAAGCTTGAAGCATTCTTTCCTTAACTTCATTTCTCTTTATCTCTAACTCTTTTCTTTCATCCAAAGATGGGTCTTCAGGAGTTGAATCCCAAACATCATCAAACCCATAAGGTTTCTTGAATATGTTTAAATCCGGTTCAGGAACAAACTCACCCTCCTCAAGTTCATCACCATCAAAAAGCAATTCTGCATCATCTGTATCATCTATTAAGATTACACAAGATAAACACCAAAATACAATGAATAATCATGATAATAATAATAAAGATAAAATATAATTGCATTGAAATAAGATAGATTACATTTACATGTTGTAAACTTATTACATGCAACCTAATATACACTTATCTAATCTTTATCATAATCATAAGTTGAATCAGAATCAGAATCAGATTCCAAGGCTGTTTGCCTATGAATCTGTAATTCTTTTTCTCTTTCAGTTTCTGCTTCTTGCTGTTTATCTAACAGATTATCAAATACAGAATGAAAAGCATTTTCTTCAGTATTACAGTCATGTCCAAATTTTGCCTTAACTTCACGCTTTAATCGTTCAGTTTCAGCTTCAACTTGATCATCACTTAAGTAATCAACCGATTTCGAAGAATTACCTGAGTCAAGTGCTTCAATAACTTCAGCCTCTCGAGGAGCACTTGATCCACCCGCACTAGACGTACCAGTTTGAACAGTATCTCTTCCTGTCTCCCCCTGAGTCTCAACCCCTTTTCCTTTGTCAGAAACTGGGCGAGAATCACTCCTATTACCAGCATTATCAGCATCATCATCATCATTCTGACGTCTTGGCTGAACTGCTGATAATCTGCAGACTTCTTCAGGTACATCTCCCCCTTGATTCTTGACCCAGTTTATTAGAAAGGTCAATGCACCTCGAACATTCGTAAGATCAGACTCTAAAGTATCAACACGAGTCTGAAGAACATCGATACGCCTAACTAGGGAATAATCTGAAGGAATAGGAGGAAAAGTAGGCAATCTGGGCAATATTGGTATAGCAGGAGGCAACAGTGGACGCAATGGTACACTACCGGCAACAGAAGCAACCGGTGCTGTAGAGACAGCAGGAATAGCAGCAGCAGCTGCAGATACTGAAGTAGTCTCAGAAATGCGTGCACGCTTAGCTCTGCGATAAGTAAGAGGAGCATCCAGTGTCCTCTTTGGTCCAACATCACTTGTACCTTCATGTAATGGACTTGATGCCATATTTCTATGTTCCAAATCGTCTTGATAATCAAATACAGCTTCTTGTTCAGCACCAACACCCTCATTCTGATTAACTTCTTCTCGAGTAACGTGTTCAGCATGAACGGATTGATCCGTATCAGAAGGAACTGGTGAAGAATGACATGCCTTACTCCGACGCTCTCGACGTAAAGCACCATGAACATCTTCTCGAGAGAAGTGATATGAATGATCACTTCCTGAAACAGCAGGTACATCATGAGCCATCTTAGTTCGATGCTCATTACCAGAATCAGCAACGACACTATCATATTCATCTGTGTCTGCTTCAACAACATCATCACCTCCATCATTCCCACTATCAGAGTCATCAGAATCACCATCAGAACTATCATCTGAACTCTCTTCATCCTCATGATCAGAATTGTCTTCATCATCCACCAACATATCATTCTCAAACCGTGATCGATAATTTGGATTAATCAAATGTCCAAACAGTAGTGGATCATTAAGACCAGCCACATTACGAGTGTTAGCCTCTAGATCAGCAAATAAACGTAGAGGCCAAGCATGTGGTACATATCGAGGACCTTGATCAAATACTAAATTCGGACAAAAATGTCTAACAATTGCCATAACAAAGCGAGGATATAAGAGAAACCTATTTTTCGCTTTGGCATTGATTTGACCAATAAACTCTTGATAGAAGTATGTCGAGAAAGGATAAGGTCGATTATAGACCAATGCAACCATCTGCGAAGAAATCTGAGCAGAAAGCTGATCAAATCCAGCCTTACGATTGCTCAGACTTACTAACAAAACATAAGCAAGATATCTCCAACGTCCTTGAAATCCACTTTTGTCAAAAGGAAGCTTTATTTGACCAACATATCCCATTCTTTGAAAACACCTATGAAGAAGGTCAAAATCATAAAGTAATTCTACTGCTTCGTCTGATTCTTCACCCAAATGCAAAATCTCACGAAGCATCGCTGCATTAAAATCAAATGTGATTCCTTCGACAGTTGCTCGAACAAAGCTACGGCCATCAACCATGACCTGATGAGCAGTCCTCCAGAAGTCATCAATATACTGCCTAATCAGTCGTGGTGAATCACAGAATGCAAAAGAAAGCCTAGAACGAGCAATAAAATCAAACATCTCACGATAGCGTTCACAATTATGCTGATCTGGATCGAGATTTAAGGCAAGATTGTGCTTTTTAAAGAACTGACGTGGAGCAAGAGCCATTTCTGCAAAACAAATCATAATTTAAAAACAATGATAGGATTAGCACAAGAAATGAATTGCAGTCATAGATGAACTTAATCAATAATCTCATAAGTTGGGACAGTACGAAATTAGTCTTTAAGTTCGTAAGTTAAGAATATACGAAGATAGACCTTAAGTTCGTTAGTTAGGAATAAACGAAAATAGGAGTTAAGTTCGTTGGGTAAAAAAGAACGAAGATAGCTTAGAAACACAACTAAGTTCGTTTGTCACGAAAACCCCTAAATTCGTTCGAGAACCTAAATTCGTAGTCAATAAACGAATGCTAAATTCGTAGTCATTCTGAACGGCCTGTTGGTTCCAAAATTAAATATTTGATTCGGAAAACATTGATTAACACTTTATCTGCCCAAAATTAGTTACAAAACAATTGTATCAATTAAATGAAGCATAACCCACTTCAATTTTACAAACGAATTAAGGATCCAATGGTTTTAAAATCAAAAACGAAATTAAAACCCTAGAACCTAAATAAGTATAAAGCTGATTGAGTTCATGTAAAACTTGGGCAAAAACAAGAATCGAGAATTAGGGATTAGTGAATGACGATGCTCAATAGTATACCTGAATAACTTAGTTCAACAATAATCGAGACAACAAGTATAGCAAGTGAAATCAAGTAATTTGATTGATGAAGATATGGGGGTTTAAGCAGCTTAAATTCGTTTTCTTTAATGATTTTGACAATGAAAAAAGAGAAAACGAATTAAGTGTGAATATTTATATGGATGGTTAAAAGATGGGTCAAAACGGGTCAGATTAAAGGTCGGTCAAAAATAAGGAGAACGAAGTTAACCTTCGTAAACTCTAGTAGAACGAAGATAGAGGTTATCTTCGTTCAAAGCCAAATATAACGAAATTAGATGTGACGAAAATAAGTTCAATTTTCTGACGAACAAGTCCAAACGAAGTTAATGACTATCTTCGTAAGAACAACATTGTACTTAGAAAATTTTTCAAGATTCTTCATCACGAAACTTTCCACGATTCGACCCTTTGACCTAATCCTGTACATAGCAAGAACTCGTTAAAAGTAACTTGTTTATGCCTTGTACCAAGAAGTACCACCATCTAAAATCATCATCATAATGTAAGTATTTTACAACCATTATAATCTTGAATAAAAACAAAACCCCAAGGTCTAAAATCAACCATTAACAAACCTGAAAATAATCAAGGAACATATTAACAGCGTTACCAACCACGACCATGATACGGAGAGTATTCCTCTAATCAATGAGATGCTTGACGGAAAACCATCTTGAAACAGTTAAGTCCCATTTTAGATGCCGTCTACAAAACTAACAAACAATGAATAGTCCAAAATTCCAATGAAGAACTTTGGAAAATTTCCGAAATCATGTCATCAGTCAAGGTACGAAAAACTAAAAGAAACAAGTATGAACACTGTTTATTTTCACTAAATACATGAAATGTAAAGTAAATAAATACTCCAAAGACAGATTCATGTATTCTTCCTTCACGTGCTCATAGCTGCATCACAATATTGTCATATCACACCAAAAATCTTGTCTCCATGATATCATCAGGATGAACAACACTGTATTGCAACAAAGATCAGCACTCCAACTTTATCTTCTCAACCTGAGCACTGCACACTTACCAAAAGCTCAGTAACGTAACAAGAGCAAAGGCACAGTAATGCAGAAAATTCAAGTGAAAACACACAAAATTAGGATTAACAATTACAAAATACTCAAGATTCTAATAAAAGATCAAGGGAGGTCATTCCATTGTCAAACCCTAAAATGTCACCAAGTTATTAAGTAAATTCGAACTTTAAAATAACTTAACCTTGTGAAATTTCAAACAATTTTGACTTTTCACATAACACGGAAAAGATCATTTTCAAAACCTAAACAAATTAATGTCCATATCAGAAAATCTTCTTTTACACAAATCACATAACCTCATCAAGAATTCAAATGAATGAATTCAGCAAAACATATACTCAACAGAATTTAAGTAGAATCTCTCGTGCAATAAGAACTTACGAAAATACTTATTTTGACTCAATAAAATAGAAAAATAAATTAGAATAAAAATTACAGAATAATAAACTAGTCTATACACAATAGTTATCTTAATTTATTCATTATTCACATGTGACTAGGGTACTGCAGATCAGATCAGAATAGCATTTACATAAGCCTACTAGCGAGAAATAATTCTCTTATTATTAGTTATGAACAGTGATCCAAAAACGATTACCAATATGTTTGTCCTCTTAAACACTCGATACTTCCAGTTTCCTTTCTTGGTTTGTGGCACTTTCGTATTACTTGAGCCAAGGACAGTCACCATGTAACCTAGTAAGTTACTCATGCCACAATTTTAGTTTGCGAACCTATGTGCCCCATATTCAGATACACTCTCACAATCGAAACAAGCACTAAGATTAAGACATTTGGTGAGTATAGTGAGAAAGTCTTTAAGAATCAAGTCAGCGGTGACAGGTCGGTGATTCCTCACACGCAAAGCGACTTAACTTGACTCACATACGGAAATATACTTAACATTGCATAATGCCAAGTACTTGCATATTTGTGACATTAATTTTACTTTAAAGCACTTATGAAAACCCGTGACTTTCTATGAGACCCGTGTAGCGAACTTTCTGACAACCCATCCCAAGTTGGAAAACTTTAGGTAGGCTAGGTATACAAAGACACCCCAAGGACTTACTTGTTCGAATCTCAAAGGCCACATTAGCTTCATATTTTCAACAGATTTATTTGATATTTGAATATCTTGTCACAAATATACATCCGAAAAAGCAATACATACACATATATGTACCCGAGACCTTCTATATAAAGACCAAATATACATAATTATAATGCAAGATCTTTCATAAGATTTAAAGGACTTGTCTATTTTAAGAACAAGCATTCTCAGCCATATATCTGAATACGTTTCCCATACGAACATTGTATACATTTTAAGTTCAGATTAAAAGGAAACCTTGGTACTTTGTGCCTATCGATACATCATATAATGGTATCACTGAACTGAGCATTTTAAAGTACAGTTAAGTAGGCTTAAAAGCTAAAGTATCGTCACGTCTGATCTTATAGTGCAGTAACCTTAGTTATAATTTTTTATTTATTTTTTTTTTGACACTATCTATATACGACTTAAACTACTAAGACGCGAAAAGAAAATTTAAGTTCTTTGAGAGAAACTACTCAGCATTCTTCATACCATTGAGTTGATATAACAACTCATGACGAGGTCTATCAAAAGCTTTAGTATAAAGATCAGCAAGGTTATCATCAGTAATAACCTTTTCTAAATGAATAAGCTTTTTCTCAAAACAGTCACGTAAAAAGTGATGCTTTATCTATGTGCTTGGTGACTTTAAAGTTTTTCGGATTCTTAGTAATATCTATAGCAGACTTATTATCAATACAAATAGGAGAGTCTGAGATATCCATACCATAGTCGCGCAATTGTTGCTGTATCCAAGTACCTGAGAACAGCATTGACCAGCAGCTATGTATTCTGCTTCACAGGTAGACTGTGCAACAGATGTCTGCTTCTTGCACTGCCACGATATAATTCTCCCCCTAAAAGCTGACATCCGCCTGACGTTGATTTCCTATCCGAACTTCAGCCACCATAATCCGAAGTGGGCAAGTTGAAAGAAAAAGAAGTTGAGAAGACTGCTGCTCTGTCTCCAGAGGATGCACAATTATTAAAGGATCTCAAAACTGGTCAGACACAAACTGTTGATAATGTGTTGACCCAGTCTAGAGAAGTCAACCATCTCTGGAGGTCTATGCATATGATCAAATCTACATTTATACAATGCAAGGACAACCAGTCGTGGCAACCTCTAGGCAACCTTCCCAGATCTCATGATGACTGGGAAGCAATTCGTAAAGGCCTAGATGCTGCCAAGGGGGAAAGCTGAGTTGCAGTCCTTGCATCTGGCCTCGATCAGAAACAAATAGTGGTTGCAAATGCAATCTGGTCAAAGTGCGTTATTGAAGGTGCTGGTGATAGGGGGAATGTCAACAAGGGCAAAGGAAAGGCAACTGAAACTGGTGAATCTGCCCTTGTGACATCAACTAAAACAACAAAGAATGCAACTGATACTAAAGTCAGTGTGCTTGAAATTGGTAGAAAGGATGTACTTCCTCCAGTGTCTGAAAGTGGCTCCAATAGATTAGATGCCATTGGTCGAGCCCTTAAAGAAAGAAAAAGAAAAAGAGTTGTTGTCCAACAGTTTGCAAGAGAACAAATCAAAGATCTTGGTGCACTGGATGCCAAAGATGTCAACATGTTGGGCATTACACAGGAGCAGTATGCTAGAGTTAAACATGATCAGCGGATTGTTGGTGCTATCATGGAATTGTTGGCGTTGGAACTGGAGAAAGATTATCCAGATGATGAAGTGGCATTCGATTGCCAAACTGTTAATGTTTCAGCTGAGAAGGCTAGAGAGATGAGGGTTGCTGGTATAAAAAAGAGAACTGAACACATTCATGAAAACAATCAAGAAGGTTCTCAATCCACCAAAGACCAGAGTCAAGAAACCTAAACCATTGCCCAGGGATGCAAACCTGAGAACTTTTGTGGAACCAACTGGTGAGGTTTCCAATGATGATATAATGGAAGCAGTTCAATCTGCACTTGCTGGTGTAATGAGAATATCAAATGAATCTGATGCAAGGGCTTATCTTTAATCAATTATGGCAACAAGGAAGCATGTCAGACCCATTACTGGTGTGAATGTCACTATTAGATCAAGTACCAAAGTCTTTCGTATCCAGGTCAATTATAACGACCTTGGAGTTTAACCCTTGAACCGTGAAATTAATTAACGTGCGACACGGGCAAATTTTAAGAGAAGGCGAAAACCTCCAACCAAAAGTTGGCGTGAAAGCCAAAAGGTGAAGACCTTGTTCCACGTTGTAATGCAAATATGTTTGATGATGTTGATCATCTTTCAATTCGTGCAAAGCAAGTTCTTAGAAACTGACGCTCAAGTAAGTATCATCATCTTGAAAAAATAATAAAAAAGGAAATAAAAGAAAACTTTTAAGAATAAGAATTCATACCTGATTTTGTCTAAAGAAAAAATAAATTATGCATGATAAGTTTTGAGATGTATAGCGTTCCAAGCTCTTGGAAATTGAGTACCTTGTAAATCTTGAAGTCAATAAGATCCTTTTCTAGCTTCAGCCTCAATCAAATAAGGACCTTCCCATTTTAGATTTTGTTTACCATCGGGTTTAGCCAAGACTTTCTTTAGAACCATATCACCAACTTTAAATCATCTCAATATTAAATTTTTATTATAAGACTTAGCGATTCGTTGTTGATAAGCTGCTATTATTATCTTGGTCCTTTCCCTTATCTCATTAACAGCCTCTAGATTTTCAAGCAACAACTCCTTATTCTTTTCATAAGTTAATAAATTAACTCTAGCGGTAGGAAAATCCATTTCAGTGGGCAAAACTGCTTCAGCTCCAAAGACAAGTGAAAATGGTGTTTGTCCGGTGGCACTTTTCGAAGTTGTTCGATCAGCCCAGAGAACAAATGGTAGCTCTTCAGCCCATTTTCCCTTTGCTTGTCCCAGTCTCTTATTAAGATTGTTCATAATAGTTTTGTTTCTTGATTCTGCTTGACCATTAGCTTGTGAATGAACTGGAGTAAAAGTAATCATTTTGATGCCCCATCTTTCACAGAAATTTGTTGTCTTTTTACCAATAAATTGTGATCCATTGTCACAAATCATTTCTGCTGGTACTCCAAATCTTGTCAAGATGTTCCTCTTGATGAAAGATATGACATGTGTCTCATTTTTTTTAGCATATGCTTTTGCTTCAATCCATTTTGAAAAATAATCCGTCATAGCTAAAAAATACTTTTTCCCAGCTGAAGATTCTGTTATTGGCCCAACAATATCCATCCCTCATTTCATAAATGGTCATGGTGATAGAACTGGATACATCGGTTCCGCTGGCTGATGATAAATGTTGCTATGTCTTTGACAAGCGTCACATTTGTTCACATAATCTTCAGCACCTTGCTTCATCGTAGGCTAATAGTAACATGTTCTCAAGATCTTAGAATACAAAGATCTTCCAGCTGTATGATTTCCACATTCTCCTTCGTGTATATCCTTGAGAACTTCACTGATTTCAGGATGTTCTAAACATCTAAGATATGGTCCTGCAAGAGACTTTCTATACAAAATACCATTGATAATAGAATAATGTGTTGTTTTCATGTGAAAAGATTTTGGGTTTTCATTGTTAGGAATTGTCCCATTATTTATATATTCAATTATTGGTGTGATCCATGAAATTTGGTTGTCCCCAGTATCTTCAGCTTCCTTATCTTGAACGGCCAATATATTAGTTGATTCTTTGTCTATAGTTGGGTATAATACGTGTATTATAAGGATTTTTGTATCTGGTGACATCTTAAGTGTTGATCCTAGATTTGCTAAGGCATCAGCTTAATTATTTTCTTCTCAAGGTACTTGTTCTATGTCAAACATATCAAAATTTTCTGCTAGCTTATTTACTATTTATAAATATTGCATTAATTTTTCACCTTTCGCAAATGATTAGCTAAAAGTGGATAATCTACATATACCTTAAGATTCCTAATGTTCATATCTTTAGCTAACTGTATACCAAAAATTAATGCTTCATATTCAGACTCATTATTAGTAGCTATAAAATAACAACTCACTGCTTGGGGTATGATAACCCTCTGTGGCGATTTTAGTACGATACCTAATCCTATTCCTTTAACATTAGTTGCACCATCAGTATATAGAGTCTAATTTTTAGTAACTTCTTCTAACATTTTCACCTCTAAGTCTACTTCAGGTTGTAAGTCAGTACTAAAATCAGCCACAAAGTCGCCTAAAGCTTGGGATTTTATAACAGTCCTAGGTTCATAAATTAAATTAAAAGCACTTAATTTCACAGACCATTTAGTCATTCTACCAGATACTTCAGGTTTCCTTAACACACATTTTATAGGACAACTTGTCTTAACATGTATCGCGTGTGTTTCAAAATAATGTCTAAGTTTAGTAGATGCCATAACTAATGCAAGTATAAGTTTTTCGAGATGAGAGCACCTTGTTTCAGCATCAATTAAACTTTTACTTACATAGTACATAGGGTTTTGCTGACCTTCTGCTTCCTTTACTAAAACGCCACTCACCGCATTTGATGAGACTGCCATGTAAAGATATAGAGGCATGATGGTTTGTTTTTCTTTGAGTGTTTAAATTTATAAAAATGTTGTACAAGTTATTATCTCAAAAACACACACACCTTAACGGAGAGGGGACCCGACCAGATGTAGTATAGTTTAGTGATAAGAACATGATCGTTCGCAGGGACGCGTTGCTTTACCTAAATTAGTAGTACATGTGTAATTCTAATTGTTAGTTGTCACGATTTCCTAACAGACTAATACTGAAAAGTAAATATCCGGTGTTACCGGGGCAGGCCATTTCTGAAGAAACAAGGTAAAATAACTGGAAAACCTAATAACAGTAACTAAATTAAAATACTTGTTTGGCATCTCCGATCTCATGGTACGACCAAATACTATCCTACCCGTTTGCTAAACTGTTGGAAACTTAATCACGGCTTGGATTCTCGTTAGATTCACTTTGTCTAATTACTAGTGCTGTTGTTAGACTCACACTAACCTATAAACAAATTCTCGTTAGATTCATTCTTTAAGCATTAATGACCTAAAATTTGTTTTACTAATTCACCTTTTAGTTATCCAGCTCTTAAGCCATGGCCAGATAGTAATTATCTCCGGTGACCACATTGCTCGTTTCCAAGTCAAAGGATTGCGTCTGACATTGTTAAGCATCATGTTCTATTCATTCTAATTATTATGGTTCTGGATCCCTTGGTTACAAGTGAATCACTTTTTACTCCTAGTTATAAACCGACAAAATGTTTTCCATCTTTATGTATTAATCCTAGTATATGATTATAGACCGATCATCAGAATTAAATCAGTACATGCAGATATAGAACCGATATTAATATGAAGAATTAGCAAAACATGGATCTACGATAAACAGTAAAACACACTCCAACATATTCTAACAAACAAAGTAAAACAATAAACGTCTACATGATCACATTGATCCAAACAAGTATTCAGCCTACTAGCCTGACATTATTAAAGGAATAACAAAGTCTGAAAAGATGAAAGACATTGTTTATCAAAAGAAAGTAAAGTAAAAGAGTAAATCTAGACCGCGGGTAAAGATCGGAAGGCGTTAGAAGCTCCAAAACCTTCTTGGAATCTGCAACAACGAACTAGGGTTGAACATGGGCGGCTAGGGCTGCTGAATCAGCTATCTCTTAGGGTTTTGAGGGTTAGCTCGACTTAAATAGTGATTTAAGTTGGTTGCTGATCTGGGCCGCCCAGCGGCGCTGGGACTGGGCTTGATGAGGCTAGCGACGCTGGTTGATAGGGAGCGGCGCTCGTGACTTGCCAGCGGCGCTGGCATGGCTGCCAGCGGCGCTGGTAGCTGTTGTTTCATCTCGTACTTCTTCGTTCGGCTCCCGAATCACTTCCTTATGTCTTGTAACTTCATAGGCTTCCTTCTTGAATTACTTGATGTCATTTACCCTCTCTTGCATCTTCCGTGAACCTGCATAAACATAGACTCCATTAAGTACCGATAGTTTCGGAAAATTAACTCATTTAGACATAGAAATGAAGCCTTTCAATAGGGGTTTTTATCACAAAATGGACGCTCATCAAGGCTCACCATCTTCAGGCTTTACCAACAATGGTGGAGTGGATAAGTACTTCTTCTATTCCTTGTGTTTGGGGTAAGATTTTCGCTACTAGGATCATGATTGAATTTACACTTTAAAACTTTATAAAGTATCTGCTTGATAATAAGATGTTCTGAGAGGATCCTTAGTATTGGTCGGATAATCAGTTCTGGTTGTGTTCGCTTATTATCTTGACATAACAGGATCTTGATATCGACAAGATCTATGTTTCAACTAACAAATATATACGTCTAGTACGAAAGATATTATTTGCAGGATAAAAGACTAAGCTTACAACATGAAGAAAACGCGTTTCAACGGATAGTTTACCACTTCAACCATAAGAATCGGGATTGATAACCGTTTCACCATGTGAAGAATAATACTCAACGGTCATCTTTTCCATTTCTTTAGCGTAAGGAGCAAGTCCAGGAAGATCCCAGATATTTCGGAGATATAGTTCAATGTCTAGCTCTATAAATAGGAGAAGATCTCATTCAGAAAGGGACACGCATTGAATATACAAACATTCATCATTCAACACACTCACCCACTCTACCAAATTACTTAGTTACTTAGCTGTTATTCATTCATTTATTCATTCGTTGTAATTGTTCACAAACACAAATAATAATAAAAGAACAGTAGGTAGGATCGATTGAATCCTCCAGGGGTTTTTTACCTAAACTTTCTTAATTGAATCAAGGGTTTTTCCCCGTCAACAAAATTCTGGTGTCGTTGTCATTTTCATTTATTTTCAGGATCCTAGCTTTAGATTTCATTGCTTCAGTTTTATCTTCAATAGTTTTCTTAAGTTCTCAAAGTATTTCTGTCTCAAAGGCTTTCACAAAACTCTTTTCAATAAAAACTCTTAGTTTAAGTCGTTAATTTTAAGAAAACTTTACTTTTATTTGAAGATCCTAAAACACCGAATCCCACTTACAAATCTTCGGTCCTTAAGTTGTCCAAAATCCTTTCAAATGTTATCGTAGGTAATTTTTGACCGAAATAATTTGGCGCCCACCGTGGGGCAAAAAGGTGTTTTTGCAATTAGATTGTTGTCATAAAAACAAGATTTTTCTTCAAAGAAAATATTTGTGCTTCACGGAAAACTCTTTCTAAGAAAATCATGTCTGAGCAATCTCAAAATCCTTTTTCTTCTGATTTGATGTACGACTATCCTTATGTAAAAGAAAGCTTGAGAAATCCTCCTGAAAATGCAAGATTCTTGGCTGAACAAACTCTGAAAGGAAAAACTGAAGGAATACCTTCAGTAGATCCATATCTGGCTATGCTATGGAAGAAACATTTCGATCAATTTTATGAGTCGACCTCTGGAAAAGAAACTGGAGAAGCGACTCAAGGATCAGGTGAGTCGGTGAAAAGTTACAGGGAAAGATTTGAACGTAATCTGGGATCAGCATCGAAGATCAAGAAGAACCTCTTGAAGATCAAGTCATCAAATAAGATTCAAAAGGATCCAGGTATAGCTGATAAAGGTAAGAAAGAAAATTGTAAGAAATACTTACAATATTCTGATTATCATTTTACCACTGATATGTCTGGGCTTATCCCCCTTATGATAAGTCTAAGAGACAAAGTTAATTGGCCAGAAATAACCTCTAGAAAATTTTATACTGAGAGAACTAATTGGTGTGTTTTTCAAGGTATTTTTGGTCATGAAATTAAAGAATGTGCAGCATTTAACATGAAGGTTTATTGGACGAAATACTTCCTAATCAAAAATGGTTTTTAGCAAAAAAGTAATTTTTAAGCAAATGTTGTTAGGTCTGTTATGTTTATCATGATAATACTAACCTGAGCATATGAGTCATGGTAGCCAAAAGGGCTAACATAAATCATTAGCATGTATTTTGTTTTTATGGCCTCTTGCAGGATAATCGACGTCCAGGATCCTAATATTAGTGGACGAAGATCACAAGCATATGTCCAAGGTACAGATCCTGAACGGAACCAAATTCTCCTAAGTCAAAGTTCTTAAACGGACTACAGTGGATTGAACTAAAACTTCAATCCTAGGTTGAAGGGATCACCTTCTCGAACGCCGAGGTTAACATTAACACCTCATTTCGCCCGGGGAGCACGTCATAAAAAATTCTTGATTGTGGGTAGACCCTCATGGTTGGGAATTTTCAAAGGGTTGTTGATTTTACAATCAACTCACTTGGTTTTGACTACTAATGAACACTCATAAAAAAGAATAGGGATAATCTCTCTATTAAATACAACTGATTGACGAATGGATTAATTAATGAACTAACTCAAAGATTGATAAACAAAATATCATTTGCAGTGATTCTCGTATTTGAGCAGGGAATATAGATAAAGGAAAATCATTGCAAAGATTTATCTAAGGATCTGCAAGATAGATACAGCCAAGGTATGGAATAAAGTTTTAATTTAAATTGCATACAGGAAATAAAATTAACATAACAAACTAAAGCTAAAATTAAGGCATAGGCCTCCTGTTATTGCGGTTATGGGAAGGGGGCTTGATAACGATCCCTAGTTTGCTTTCTTCAATTGCTTCAATTTCTCCAAAAATTTGAGTGTATTTGAGTTTTAACCACCCTAAAAACCTTTTCAAATTGCTAACTTCCCTTTTTGCATCGCCCAACTCCTTTTTCAAACTTGCCATCTTTCTTAAGGTTTGATTTCTGGTGTCCATGATCGAGTTTAAGAGACAATTAGGACTTTTAATAGTTTTCTCTTTATACATGATTTCTGCTTCATAGGCATCGGACATCTTTTCGATGATCTACGAAGATAAAACGGAAAAAGTTTAGAAACTTGTAGAAACTAAAGAAATTTTTAAAAAGCAAAAAACTTACTGAAATGGATCGATCTCTAAGTCTCTTAAGACCCATATTTCTAGATGATGATTCGCCTTCCATTGTAGTGTTGTAAATGTTGATAGAAAAAGAAAAGATGATCTTGATATATTCTTTGGGCATGAGAATGTGTGTTTAAGAGAGGTAATCTTGGATATAAATGAGTAAATAGAGGATAACTAAATCGACAAAGGGGGAGTTTACTATCAAATTAAAACGCGTAAGGAATATTAATCATTGAACATTGGGATACTAACATTAGGATTAGACATTGCGTAGAAAATGTATCTTTAATGCAGGTCAATAAGCAGAGATACAAGAATAAAATATCTCGATCAGTTGAGGATTTAAATGTTATTCGCAGAAATAAAGGTACAAATTTAAAATAATTCTAGAGATTTACTATATTGGTCCAATTTACTAGCAAACGCCTCTTTAGCAAATGAATCCTCTAGATTAGATAACAAATTATTCCACCTATTTACATCCCAATTAGGAAATTCAAAACCCATGGTCATAGCTTCTGCCGCCATTAGCAATTTAGTTTCTAAGACTTGGATGGTTGCATCCTTATGAGAAACCCTTAGTAGTGCTTCATGTTCTGCATAGTGCCAAGCGATATTTTCATGAAGCTTGGATCTAGCTTTAGATGTTTTTGTAATTGCATCATTTAATGCCTCTCTTCGTATGATAGAAAGTTTTCTTAGGCGAGCAATGACTAAGTCTTTCTCTTGCAACTCATGCTCAAAACACTCGATCATTTGTTTTAGTTTCTAAGGTAAAAGGTTAGAAATAGATTTGTTAAGATATTAAAAGACATAAGGATTAGGAATGCTAAGGAATTATACTTACCAAATCAAAATCCTCTTTAACTTCATTAAGTCTTTGATGAAAGACATCACCTTCAAACCTTCCATGATTGGTTTGTTTGGCTAAAGGATCGGTATTGGGAGTATCAATAGCTTTAGAATCGCCCATTATTAAGAAAATGACTGACGATAAGAGCCTAGGGAATATGGATATTTATAAGCCTTGAAGATAAGAAATCCCAAGATTTTCGCAACAAGATTTCAAAACTATCCTAATTCTGGGGACAGTTAGAAAATTAGGAAATCCCAGGATCATAGTCTTAGTTCGAAATGGCCAACATAAACCATTTTTAACACACCACCAGGACTAACCATTCCAGGTTAGTCGACCCCCATATAAATTGTTCAGATACAGACCACAGACCCTAGGAAAACTAATATTGTTCATAGCTTGAAAACATTAGATTAAGCTTCTTCCATTTCTTCCACCTCCTTGTCTTCTGCCTCCTTCTCTTTCTTTTCCTCATCCTCAGAAAGCTCCACTTGTTTAGATTGATCACCATCTTCACTCAGGGCTGTGTCTTTTTCAGACCCTTCATCCTTGGATTCAGCGGTTTCAGTATCATTTCGGGGGAGCATAGCCAATGTCTTCTTCCATTCTTCAACATCCACTTGTCAGTCTCAAAACCTCCTTCTTGTGCTTCAGAAGCCATCTTAATTTGAATCTCAAGGGCAATGCAACTAGCACTCACCACACATTTCTCTCGATGTGTCTTCAAAGCCTTCTTCATCTTTTCTTCATTACTCTTCATAGCCTCATTTGTCCTCCTCCTATAGTATTCGCTCTTCTTAGTTAGACTAACATTCTCCTCCTTCAATTTCTTCAATTCGGCTTTCAAGGTCTTGATCTCAGCCACCTTTGACTTTTTCTCTTCCAACAGACTTACCATTTTTTGACTCTCTTCAATTGCTTTGTCTTGTGCCGTTTTCAACAACTAGTAAGGCAACAACAGTTAGATAAATATCATAAGAAATAAAGAGGATAAAAATAGGAAATCACATACCATTGCAGCTTGATCCAAACTAGCGCTAAGGGTCAAATTAGGGGCAATTTGACTGATAGGAGTAGCATTCATGGCTGGTACTGGGTCATTGAATTCGGGGCTCAAATCTGTATGGGTAGTCTTGAGACGTTTAGATGCCTTAGTAGTGGTGTTTCCTGAAGTAGTTTTACCTTTACCACTAGATTCTGACTTAATGCCACCAATGCATTTGTTAATTGTATCCATATCAAAATATCCTGAGTCTATAGAAATTAAGAATAGTTTAGTAAACTAATTAAAAATGGAAATCTAAACGACACATTTATAGTATAAGACTTACCTTACATGACAACAAGTTGGTTGGAACTGGATGGACTAGGGGATTCTGGTAAAGCTTGAAAAGTCCTAATTTCTGCTAGGATTGATAAAATGTTTTTTATTCTGCTTGGTCCTGAATCTTCACTTGTGGGAAATCCTTCAAGGTTGGCTATATTAAAACAAGTTAGAAACTAAAAATAACGAGACCAAACATATATAACCAAAAGAAAAATGAATCTCTACCCTTTTCTGTCCAAGCAGTGGGAAGATAGGATCCCTTAGGAAGAGACGTTTTTGAAACATAGAAAAATCTACTTTTTCATGATGGGTCATTTTGAGTAACACCCAAAGCCAACTTCTCATTCTTCTTATGAGACTTAAGCATGTAGTAACCAGGGCCAAAAGTTTGCAAGTTGTATGCTAGGGGAAGATCTGATAACTTAAATTCAATCTTTTTCTCCTTAACTAGGTTATCTAAGATATATAGGGTTTTCCATAGCATGGGCATAGCTTGATGATATGCCAATTTTAAAAACTTAAAGAACTGTTCATAAAGTTTAGGAAAGGGGAATGATAGTTTTAGGGTTTCAAAGGGAAATCCAGGAAAACAAATCCATAGATCTGATTGCATGTCGGATGTAAGAGTAGGATCGAAAGCCCTAAATTCGGTACCTTTAGGAAAATATTCTTTGATCCTATCAATGTCACTATCGACAAAAGAACATTTACTAGGGTTTTTAGCAATATAAGTAGGAGTGAAATCTTCACTCACTTTGATCAAAGAATGGGAAGAAGATACCCGAGGCATAGCTTAATAATCAAAGTAAAACAAAGAAAAATATGAAAGATTAAAGAAAAAATAAAGAAACTAACCTTTAGGGTTTGGAGAGATATTCGCTCAAGATAGTAAAGAAAAGTGAAAAGAAAACTGACGAGATATGCGGATAATGGGAGTATAAATGTGGGTAGATGTAGAAGTCCCATCAATACAAAGTTTACCCCTTGACTTTGCTTTGACTGCTAAAATCGGACGTAAATAATAAAACTTATCTTTATTTACAACGAAACATAAGTTTTGGGGACAATTGTTTGGGGTAAGATTTTCGCTACTAGGATCATGATTGAATTTACACTTTAAAACTTTATAAAGTATCTGCTTGATAATAAGATGTTCTGAGAGGATCCTTAGTATTGGTCGGATAATCAGTTCTGGCTGTCTTACCTTATTATCTTGATATAACAGGATCTTGATATCGACAGGATCTGTATTTCAACTAACAAATATATACGTCTAGTACGAAAGATATTCTTTGCAGGGTAAAAGACTAAGCTTACAACATGAAGAAAACGCGTTTCAACAGATAGTTTACCACTTCAACCTTAAGAATCGGGATTGATAACAGTTTCACCATGTGAAGAATAATACTCAACGGTCATCTTTACCATTTCTTCAGCGTAAGGAGCAAGTCCATAAAGATCCCAGATATTTCGGAGATATAGTTCAACGTCTAGCTCTATAAATAGAAGAAGATCTTATTCAAAAAGGGACACGCATTAAATATACAAGCATTCATCATTCAACACACTCACCTGCTCTACCAAATTACTTAGTTACTTAGTTGTTATTCATTCATTCATTCATTCGTTGTAATTGTTAACAAACACAAATAATAATAAAAGAACAGTAGGTAGGATCGATTGAATCCTCCCGGGGTTTTTTTACCTAAGATTTCTTAATTGAATCAAGGGTTTTTCCCCGTCAACAAAATTCTGGTGTCGTCATTTTCATTTATTTCCAGGATCCTAGCTTTAGATTTCATTGCTTCAGCTTTATCTTCAATAGTTTTCTTAAGTTCTCAAAGTATATCTGTCTCAAAGGCTTTCACAAAACTCTTTTCAATAAAAACTCTTAGTTTAAGTCGTTCTTTTTAAGAAAACATTAATTTTATTTGAAGATCCTAAAACACAAATCCCACTTACAAATCTCCGGTCCTTAAGTTGTCCAAAATCCTTTCAAAAGTTATCTTAGGTAATTTTTGACCGAAACACCTGGAAAGCTTCTTCTTGTTTTTCTCCCCATTTGAACTTTTTGTTCTTCTTCAAGATGTCGTAAAATTCTTTACATCTGTGAGAAGATCTTGATATAAACCTATTCAGCGCTGCTAACCTCCCGGATAACCTTTGGATATCTTTAGCATTTGATGGAGATTTGAGGTTCAGGATAGCTTTGATCTGTTCTGGACTTGCTTCTATCCCTCTTTTAGTGACCATATAACCCAAGAACTTGCCAGCTCCTACTCCAAAGTTGTAGTTTGCGGGATTCAGCTTCATGTTGTACTTATCTAGGATGTTGAATGATACTTCAAGATCTCTCAAGTGATCTTCAGCCTTCTTGGATTTGACCACCATATCGTCTATATATACTTCCATCCTATCCCCGAGTTGGTCTTTGAACATCATGCTGACTAGTCTCTGGTATGTTGCACCTGCATTTTTAAGACCAAAAGGCATACCAATATAATAATAAATACCTGTCGGGGTCATGAAAGCAGTGGCTTCTTGATCTTCAGGCTCCATTTGGGTTTGTTGAAATCAAGAAGAAGCATCCATAAACGTCAGCATCTCGTGACCAGCAGTTGCATCTACCATTGCATCAACATGTGGCAGTGGAAATGGATCTTTAGGAAAAGCTTTATTGAGATCTGTAAAGTCTACACAAACACTCCATTTTCCATTTTTCTTTTGTACTACCACCACATTAGCTAACCATTCGGGGAATTTAACTTCCCTTATCATTTTCGCCTTCAATAATCTTTCAACGTCTTCTTGAATAATAGTGTTTCTTTCTGGAGTAAATTTTCTTCTTTTTTGTTGTACTGGCTTGAAGCTTTTATCAATTCCAAGCTTGTGTGTAATCACGTCTTTTGAGATCCCAGTCATATCTTCTTGTTTCCAAGTAAAAGTCTTCATTCTGGTCTTTAGAAAATTAGTTAATTCGACTTCTAAGTCTTTTGAAATCTTTGCTCTCATGAAAACCTTAATGTTGGGATCTTCAGGGACCAGAATTATTTCTTTTACATCCTGCTCTTCTGGCTCTATAACGTCGAAGATCCCTTTCTTTAATTGCTATTGAGAGGGTGATTTTGCTGCCGATTTCATCGTGGATGTATAGCACTGTTTAGCCTCTTAATAATCTCATTTAACGGTGAGCACTCCCCAAGGTGTTAGTAGTTTAACACATTGATGATAAGTTGATGGTACTGCCTTCATTTCGTGTATCCATGGCCTTCCTAAAATTATGTTGCAGCCTGTCAGAGAATCAACGACGCAAAACTTTTGCATCGAATTAATTCCTCCAACATATACCGGCAACTTTATTTTACCAACAGTGTATTTAGTTTCGCCACTGAATCCAATCAATGGTGATGCCTTGCCAACAATGTCTTCCTCTGAAATGTCCATCCTTTTCAATGTCTGTTGACTGAACTTCCATTATCTATCAAGATCCTTCGAACATGATGAGGTTCCAGGATATCGTCGAAGTCATCTTCTTCAAAGGAAATGATGTCAGAATCTGAAATTGACGCTTTTTTCACGCTTTTTTCTCCCTTATCTGCCTTGCTTTGCTTAGCAAATCTCTTAGCTACTGAATATGTCGTTCCACATACTTCTGACTCTCCAGATATTGTATTGATTACTCTAGCATTTGGTTGTGGAGAATCAGCTTTTTGAGTTGGTTTGGGCTTTGAGAAATCTAGACCTTCAACATCTTTGGCTTTCTTTCTTCCAAGGAGCTCCGTGAGATATCCCTTAGCCAAAAGGGTAGAAATCTCCCTCCTTAACATCTTGCAATATTTAGTGAGGTGACCAAAATCTTCATGGTAGGCGCACCATTGGCTAGGATCCTTCTTTTCGAAATAAGGATCATTTTTCTTTTGTGGCCACCTTACTTTATCTCCAAGTTCTCTAAGCGCCATTATCACACCAGGAGTTCCTACAGGAAAACAATATGTTGAAAGGGCAGGATAATGAACCCCATCATCTTCTTCGACTTCATTAACTTGATTATCGACGTGTCTTGTGTAGGGTTTGTTTCTTGGCTTGAATACTGGAGTTTGCGCCTTTCGATTTGGGCAATCATATGATAAAGCTTCCAGTTTTGAAGAGGTTAATACATGATAAAGCGGCCTTGCTTTTACTTCGCCCAGATTTCTGCATGGTGTCATTATAAGATCTTCTTGGAACTTGGATCCTAATTTGAGGCCTCTCTACAAAGCTTGAATAGCGGTTAACATATCTATTTTAGGAATATTAAGTAATTCTTTAGTAAATCTAGTCTTGAAATCTCTAAGTGATTCATTAGGTTTTTGAGTGATTTTATAAAGGTCATCAGTCAATTTTTCAAAGGTTCTACTACAAGAAAATTGACTATAAAATAAATTAGTTAAATCTGCAAAAGAATTAATAGATAAAGGAGGCAAACTCTGCAGCCATTTTAAGGCTGGTCCAGAAAGAGTAGATCCAAAACTTCTGCATAAGCATGCTTCTTTTAGGTTGTAAGGAACGGGTACAGTCTCCATTTTCTCCAAATATAGTACTATGTGCTCTTGAGGGTCTGTGGTTCCATCATATGGTTTCATATTTGGAACTTGAAACTTCTTTGGAATCTCCACGTTAGCAATCCTATCACCATATCGGTTAATGAGATAGGAGGTCGGATTGACCTTTGGAATTGGATTACAGAATCCAGGAACACTAGAGATCATATCTTTAAGCCTCTGAAATTCTCTTGCGATGTATTCATTCGATCCTTGACCCTGCAACGAATTAGTATAACCGAAGGAACTAGTAAAATTATTAGAATTATGCAAACCTGCTCCTATAGAGGCAGATGTCCCAGCAACTTGAGTGTTTTCTAGAATACTACTTCCCAAATTCGGAGTTGCAGTTGGGAATGTCGTGCTTGGTGGTACAGATCCAGGGGCTGCAGATGCTCCTGGAGTCGAAAATAGATTTCTTGGAGTAAATGATGGTCCATTCTCTGAAAGTCCGGACTCCAAGATCTTAAATTGAGCTTGATTAAATTCTTGATTCGTTTTAATCATATTATTCATATTCTGCAAAATAGTAAATAAATTAGGAATTTCCTCAGAATTAAGATTTTGAGCACCTTCTCTAGATCCAATATTATAGGGATCTGGATAAGCGTCAGGATCATAAAAGCTTCTTCGTTCTTCTCTGCCAGATTCAGTGTTCTCATGAGACGTAATTCCTGTAGGAGTATTTCCAGTAAGGTCGATATCATTGATCTGATCAGCATGACCTTTGTTTTTGCTTTGGTTCAAATTTCGAACCGTACTATTCTTGTTTCTTCGATATGAATTGTTTCCTGCAGAATGACCAATCATAGAAGAAGAAACAGCAGGAGCGGTTTGTGAGGAGTTAGTTGGTTGAGTAGACATTTTCAGAATTAAATTCGGAAAATTAGTTTTCTTTGATAAGAATTTAAAATTTTCGATCGATTGAAAGCACCTTTTGCCCCACGGTGGGCGCCAAATTGTTTTGGTCAAAAATTATCCAAGATAATCAACCTTGAAGACTTAGATCAATTATGTAACCAAACTTTTGTTCGTGAGGTTAAGGGCTTCTAAAATATGTTGAGTTTCAAAGATGCGTCTTAAAGAAAAGACTTGTTAAAGAAAAATGTCGACTAAACAAGGAATCAAAGAGAGGAAACTTAAGAACATAAAATAATGCTAATTATGATAATTAATAATCAAAGTAAAAGTAAAGATAAAGGAACAAAAACACCGATATTTGTTGACGAGGAAAAGCCCTTAATCCTTGTGGATCTCCGGCATAAAAACCCCGGGAGGAAACAATTGTCCCTACCTTTGTTATTTTATTAATGATTGTTAATATATTTACAATGGTGGAATTCGGTTGATCGATGTATCTAAGTGTGAGAATGAAGACGAGAGTAATGAGGGCAGTGTGTGAATACAAGTATAGTAGTGTTGCTAGTGAGTAAAAAGATAGCCTAGATCGGTCAGCCTCATTCGTTATTTATAGAGCTAATGTCTAACTAACTATGTGAGATTGTAGGGATCTTCTAGGTTCATGATTTGAACGTTGTAGAGTATCTTGCTCAGTCAAGTGAACGTTGATGTAATTCTCCTCATGCTGAAATCAACTTGAAGTCCGATTATGCTGGATGACTAAGTCTTCTTTGCGCGTTGATGACTTATCCTATGTGTGAATTCCTTTTTGTACCGTTAGAGATATCTTCATAGGCTTCATATCGAATATTCTGAAATCTGCACATATAACTCATGTGGAAATAACAAAAATAAGTATTTCATAACGTTAGTACGATATTAGTAAGTATTAAGAATATTCATCAATGTCAAGATCCTACTGTCAAGATCTTAGACTTCAAGATATTGGTACTTGAAATTTCACCCATAACAACAGTTCCTTTAGCTGTTCCGGTAACCGGTACCTTTACCGGCTGAACACTATAGGTTGACGTCGATTCATTGTATCCGAATAGTTATAACCGATGTGTTGAGCGTCTGAATGATTTTATGAGCATTTCGTGGTTTTGGATTTAGTAATATGTGCCATAGTTATCTGGTGAAAATACTAATAAGATCTAAATTTTATAACATCAACATGAGGCTACCTAAATAACAATATATTCAACGTATATTTTCCATTCATGAACAGTAGTTCCATTATACAGGGGTATTGTTTCCTAGACTGGCGTGGTCTAATATTGGAGATTTGTGATTACTGTTGGTCGACCTTATATGCTACGTATGCCACTATATGTTGCGTACAATATTTTGTTACAATTTAGAGTACATTTATAGCATAGCTAGACAATGTTACATATCTCCGATGCTTAAGCAAATGTTATTTTATTAAATCTCACATCAAAATTGTACAAAGATCAAAATGCACGCTAAGTTTCCTACCGGTTTGGTGTATGGTTCTTTAAAGGTTTTTTCTAACTTTTACAATACGGAATAAACAAATGCTAGATTTTTAAAAGATCATCATCCATGCGGTAACTTTTTATATATATAGATGCAAATGCACTTAAATTTGTAAAATGCATACTTTCTGATCAATTGAAATGACATTGATATGACTCGGGATATATGACTTTATGTACCGTGCCTTTGTTGTATGATATTCTTTTGACCCTGGTCTGAATTATTTATATGAGGTGTGCCTTGTATATAAATCTCCTAAATATTTGGTGGTGCAACAAACTTGACGTGAAATGTTTGTAAGTAATAGATGTCTCAGTAAGTGGTAAAGTTCTATTTATAAATAAGTACTAAGGTACACATAGATATTCACGCATCATGTAACATACAATTGACAAAATAGTACGCTACGTAAATCATAGCGACCACAGTAAAATAAGAACGTGTCTGTCATATTATTCGTTTAGGATTGTGCGCCCAGGGCCGGCCCAACTATATATGGTAGTCAAGCACATGCTTTGGGCCACCAAAACCATGCTTTGGGCCACCAAAACCAAAAGGCCCCCAAATTTTATATAAGGTGATGTTTATATACATCAAAATATTAAGCGGCAGGCGGCAAAAAAAAATAAAAAGAAAAAACTCACAAAAAAAATAAAGGATACGCAACATCATCTTCTATTCTTCTCGAACTCTTCACTCTTCATCTTCTTTCTTCTTGAAAATTGAAAAGCCTGCTCCCGCTATTATGACGGCAACGGTTGAGCCTCGTGATTATGGTGAAATTGATCGGCCTGCAACCGTTATTATTATTGAAATTTCGGCTATAAAATTGGGTAACTTTATTTCTCAATGTTTCTATTCTCCAAAAATCATACACTGATGTTCCCAACTTCTTATGCTCAAATATTTTGTTTTGGTTTAGGCTGCTACAACTTCGAATTAACGATTAAAAAGAGAGGATTTAATATTCACCAATTCCTATAAATTTTTTCTTTAAATCTGAATCAACGGCACTCGGCGGCACGCATACCGGCACCACCAGGTTCACTGTTCGTCTGTTCCTCTTCTCATCTTCTGATATTTAATTAATTTTACTTATGTTAATTAATTTATGATATTTAATTTGTGATTTTGTGATTTTTGTGAATTTGTGAATCTGAATTTTGTGACTTTGTGAATCTGAGTTTTGTGACTTCTAACTTTTTAAGTTTCCTTATTGATTGTCATGTCAAACCGATATCGTAAATATGAATGTGGTAATTCGAAAAGGATTAAAAAGTTAAAAATAGAAGCTTTTATAGAATCTCAAATGGGAGGGTTATTGAAATTTATAAGACCGGTTAATCATGATGAAAATGCTAGTGTTGATGCTCCTTTTGATGAAATTGCTAATCTAGATGAAAATGATATTGATGTTAATCTTGATGAGAATGCTAATGTTGATGCTAATCTAGATGAAAATAATGTTGAGCCTAATCTTGATGAGAATGAGTTTGCTTCTAAAAAAGCTAGAAAAGTAAACTTTATATGATTATTTGTTATGTTTTTTACACTTAAAAGAGTAGATAAAAAAAAGTTTTTAACTCCGCCATTTGTAAGCTTTTTAGTTTATATTTGCCGGTCCCAAGCCCGGATAAAGGAGGAGGGTTTTTATTAATTGTCCAAATGATATGAACTTGGCTTGCAACCTGTTTGATCCATGAGGTACATCTATCTATTTCTTTTTAGCTAATTCTGATTTGTTCCACTTGAGATAAATTAACCAATTTGCTATACAACCAGCAAGACTAGCCCAGCAGTATCAAGAGGACAGCAGCCCAGCAACATCAACAGGACAGCAGCCCAGCACTCCAGCAGCCCAGTAGCAGCTTCAGCCCAGCAACAGCTAACAGCAGGTACGTGTTTTTTTCCGTTTAATTTACTTTGTATGTTAATAAACTAGGCCCCCAAAATTGATTTCGTTTAAGGCCACCAAAATGCTTGAGCCAGCACTGTGTGTGCCCGTAATTTAAAAAAAAACAAATTATTTAACATTTGATTGGAATATATCATATAAAATAATTTTTCTCTTTAATCAAACAAACACTTATTCTTTGTCAAAAACTAATGTACGTAAAGATGTTATTACATATTCCAACATAATAATAGCAAAGAAATTGTTATTGGTTATTTATATTTTATAAGATATATTCCGATCAAATGTTAAATAATTTGTTTTTTTCTAAAAAATATTATGTTTGGGGTAAGCTGTTAACGAAATTTAGACATACGCAACAAAGTGCGGGTAATTTTACTAGTTGAAATCATTTACAACAAAATCACGTGATGCTTACACCTTTTTTCTTTCAAACACGGATCATATGAGTATATTCGTGCGTATTAGTCACCTCTGTTACAGTAAAATCTATCATCTCAAAAATTGAAATCATTTACAGTTGAATCACGTGATGCGTACAACTTTTTTCTTTCAAACACGACTCATAGAGATATACTCGTGCGTATAAGTCACCTCTGTTACAGTAAATCTATCATCTCAAAATTTGAAATCATTTACAGCTAAATCACATGATGCCTACACCTTTTTTCTTTCGAACACGACTCAGAGATATATTCGTGCGTATTAGTCACCTCTGTTACAAAAAATCTATTATCTCAAAAATTGAAATCATTATATTATATATATTATATATAGGTTTTAGGTAAAATAAAACAAGTATTAAAATAAACAAATAAAACAATAGGTTTTTTTCACTGAAAATCACGTGCATCATGAAAATCATCGTGCATCAATTGCTTCGTGAATCTTCGTGCATCAATTTAATCATGATCTAAGGGTCAATATCTTATCATATTGTTTTACTTTAATACTTGTTTTACAATACTCGACCCCACTATATATAATATTTACCGTGATTTAAATCTTGAGCAATCTCTCGCGTTGATTAAGATATTTATCAATTTTAGCAAAATAGAACTATAAGACCTCTTTAGAAGAAGTGGCTCAAAGACATTTCTTTTACGCATGGGGTACTTGGTTTGAAACCGGGAGATGAAACTATTTATTTTTTAAAATAATGACTCTCAAAAACTATTTATTTTTAAACTTTCATTTTTCTAATTTTTGTCACGAAAATTTTATTCTTTTTACTTTTTATCACATAAATTCTAACATTTTACCTTTTGTCACATAACTTTAATTTCTTTTATTTTTGGCACGACATTTTTGTTTTATTTACTTTTTCTAACTTTTGTCACGAAAGTTTCATTATCTTTACTTTTTATGACATAAATTTACTAAAGTTTTCGCCCCCTTACTTTTTACCACATCAGTTTCGTTTCTTCTACTTTTCGCACGAAAGTTTTGTTTATAATTACTTTTTATACTTTTATTTTTCTAACTTTTGTCACGAAAATTTCATTCGCTTACCTTTTACCACATAACTTTTTTTTATAACTTTTGTCAACAATTTTTACCACATAACTTTCGGTTTTTTAATTTTTGTCACGAAAGCTTCATTTTATTTTGTTTTTGCACATAACTTTGAGTCTGCGCCACATAACTTTCAATTCTTTATACTTTTTCTTTTCTAACTTTTTACCACATAAGTTTCAGAGTTTTAACTTTTGTTAACGAAGTTTCATTTTCTTGACCTTTTAACATATAGCTTTAAGTATTTCAAGTTCGGTCACTAAAGTTTCATATCTTTACTTTTTACCATATAACTTTGAGTTTTCGCCACGTAACTTTCAATTTTGTAACTTTTATCACAAAAGTTTCATTTTCTTTACTTTTTACCACATAACTTTTCACTTTTTAAATTTTGTCACAAAGGTTTCATGTTATATAAAAAAAATTTCATCAAATACATGTTACGTAATGTCACTTGGGACAACGCCCGGGAACAAAAAACTAGTTGTCTTCATATACGCTACGTACCGAAGATAGATGTAGCGTCTATACAAATAAATAATGTAAATGATAAACACAAATGTTTCCCTATATAGATGTACTATCATTGTTATAAAACCATACACCTTCCATGAACCAGACTGTATCCTTTCATACTGACGTCGTTTCACTGTATCTGAATACTTGTATTTTTGATATTCATTGTAAACTCTACGTGTTCAGATACATTGAAAGACTTCATTTTGAAAGTATTTACAGTATAAAATAAACAAACATCAAACAACCCATATTTGAATCTTTTACCCCTTTGCCAAAAATACACGCATTAAATCACGATAATGGTTCTTCAATTTATTTGCAAATCCGGACCGAACTACCCAACAACTCAGGTATATATTGTCTTTATAAGCAAATAAATCGTACATTTGACGGTAATTTTTTATTTTACAATCTTGAATATTTACCAGCGTTATTGTTTAGGAACTTCCTCGTTTCGTTACAAGTCACCTTGATGTTGTTAATGGATTTATTAAAATAAGTAACAAAAGGAGTAATTGTTTTTGATGTTTATGCCAACGTTATAAATGGAGTTCTTGTTCTTGGTGGCGGTGGTTAGGAAACATTTATTCAAGAATTTGAAGCGGATTGGATTATGTTAGGTCCAGATTTAGTCCAGACTTACTGGACTGGCTCCAGACTGGACTACTGGAACCTTATTTAGGTTTTGTTAGAATAACGTGTTTTGCTGAACTCGCTCCAGACTCGACTACTGGAGCCTCACTGAAGATCTGTCCAGAAAACATATTCTACTGGACCTACTCCAGACTTGGAATCTGGAGTTTCCCATATGAAGATTTGTCCAGAAATAATTGAAGACTAGTGAGCAAATACTTGTATAGGTAATCTGGAGCATTCTCCAGATTAGCTCACTGAAGACTTCACCCCAGTCCAGATCTACTCTACTGAAGACATTCTGACTGTAGTCAAAGACTGAAGTCTGAAGGAAGAAGACTTAACAAATGGCGGAGTCCACTGGAAAGTCTTACCAGATCTGTACACTGGTGGATTGTTAGTGTTCTAGATCCTGCAAGTCTGAACACTAATATCAAGGATTGACTTTTCCTTTAACACACTTTCCAAAGAACAATCCACTTGTTCTTTACCAAAGTATACGTGTGTTAAAGTGGTTGGATAAAAGGATACACTTGCACTTGATGTGACTTTATCCTTATTCCTTATCCAATACATTTAATGTTCTTGTCGGAGCATTAAATGTATGCAACCACATTTGTACGGCACAAAATTCACTGGTGAATTTTGTTGCCTATAAATAGGAAGTCATTCCCTTGACATAAATACTTTTTAGCATTTAATTGTGCATTGAAGTGAATTTGTCTAAAATACTCTCGATCTTAAACAGGGATACTTCACAACTTTAAGTATCTCGATCCTAAAGAGCTATTTGACAAATATAGATCATTTGTAACTCATAGGTTGTTAGGATACATACTTAATTGTATTATCTTGATTCCGCAACAACCTTGTATTTTATTTAAACATCAATAAATGAAATACCCATGAAACATACATAATGGTCCACTTTACTTGTTTATTGCTTTAAGTCTTGTATTACTTTGTTTATATATCTTGCATATTTATTTACAAGTAATACTAGTCCATATCTAGTGATTATTAGACTTGTTGTATTTACACTTTCTATTGGTTAACCATCTCGAAGTTATAAAGGGATTCACAATTGGTATCAGAGCAGAAGGCTAATCATTGCCTAGATCTGTTCTTGATGGCTAACCAAGAAAATACACAAGGTTTTAGTCTTGGTCCCGATCCTAATGTAAATATCAATGATCAAAATGAACCTCTAAATGTTAATAACACTAATCCTCCACCTCCCCCTCCTACTCCTGCTTCTCCACACGTGCATGTGCACTACTCAAATAATCCTGTTCCTAAATTCAGTGGGAACAGCGATGAATTTGGTACGTGGAAGGCTAGGATGGTTTTGCATGTCACTGGTATTGAGAGGAATATGATGAAAATTTTAAACGAAGGTCCTTATGTACCAACATCACCTCTCAATCCACTTCTTGATCCTTCTGGATCTAGAAGGGGAAGGGAAAAGAGGGAGGAACATTGGTCTGAAGAGGAGAGGAGATTGGTGAATCTAGACACCCTCCTTAAAAACATGATCCTCGGGGCTGTTCCAGAAACCCTCATTCCCACACTAGTTCTTTTTCCTAGTGCCAAAACCATGTGGGATGAGCTTCTAAACCAACATGAAGGAGGAGATGACACCATTGTCACCAGAAAGGTCTCCTTAAACAAGAGGTATGAGTCATTTTTTGCTCAACCTAACGAGTCTCTCACTGGTACTTACACCAGATTTATGAGTATCATAAACCAATTGAGAGGTCTTGGGGTTGAGAAGGACAAGGATATACTTCTGGAGAAATTTTGTGACATTCTACCCACCAAATGGTCTCACATGATACTTGTTTTACGACAAGGTAAAACTCTGCACACACACACTCTCTCAACTCTTTATGGAGCTTTCAGGTACACTGAAGAAAATCAAGCTCAGAGAGTGGTTGCAGAACAAGATGCTTTTAACCATGCCTCCAGTACTCCTAAAGTGGTTAGTTATTCTGAACCACCAAGTACAGCACTGATATCTTCTGAGAATGTATTTTCTATGAAGAAGATGGTGTCTGAACTTATGGATTCTGGAGAGTCCAGTCAAATCTCTCCAGACTGTTGTGATGAAACTGAAGATGATGACCTTATTGCAATGATTGCTAAAACGTTTAACCGTTTCAAAGCAAGAGCAAATAAGCCATCTGGACAATTTGCATCCAGTTCTTCCACTGACAAGACCAATTTGACATGCTTTAAGTGTGGCAAAAAGGGTCATTTCATGAAAGAGTGCAGGTCCAACCAGTTTGCATCCAAGCCTGGTCCATTCTCTTCTAATAATAAGCCTGATGATAGCTATAAAATGAAATATAAAAAGCTTAAGGCCCAAATTGCTCTCATGGCACAACAAATGGAAACAAATAATAAGTGCATGATTGCTACAACTGAAGAGAAGTGGGTTCCTTCTGATGACTCATCTGTTGATGAAGAAGAAGAAAGAGATTGCTGTTACATGGCTCTGGAAGTTGATGAGCACCTGGTGAAGGAAGATGTCACATCTGGACGATGGGTGGACATTGTTATTAAAAAGGTTAGTGATTATGATAATGCAACTGACCAAGAACTAAAATTGGACATTGCTGAAGCTTTAAATTCTGATTTAATTTTTGTAGAAACTGTTAGATCTGATTGTGTAAATGGTCTAGAAACAGATTCTTCTGAAATAAATGCTTTAAAATCAAAATTAAAAGAGCTTCAAGACATTGAACTGGCATTTCAAGCCCAGGTTCTGGTAACTGAACAATTGATTCAAGAAAAGCAAGATCTTGAGATCATTTTAGAGAAAGAAAAACTGGTAATAAAGTCATGGCTAGAAACTAAAAAGCCATATGATGCTTCAGTTAAACAATTTCCTGCTCAAAAACGTGCATATTTAGATGGAAATACTAATGTTGCATCATTAATACCAGTAATCGATCGATTACCAGAGGTGTTAAGGCCCACAACTGTTTATGATATGCCTGAAACACCCAAGACCAATTTGACATGCTTTAAGTGTGGCAAAAAGGGTCATTTCATGAAAGAGTGCAGGTCCAACCAGTTTGCATCCAAGCCTGGTCCATTCTCTTCTAATACCACTATTGAACATAGTGAACTAGACCAGATTGCCCCAGGGACCTATAAGGGAGGGTCCAGTGAACCCATCAGTCGATGGGTTCCCAAATCTAACTGATCAATATCTGGTGTATGTGTAGGGCGATCGAAAGAAGCTTATCTGGTATCTTGACAGTGCAGCTGGCAGGACGATGACCGGATGTAAGACCCTACTGGAGGAGTTCACCATTTCTGATGGACCCTCCATCACGTTTGGAAATGATGGTTGTGGAAAGACTGAGGGATATGGTGTTCTGAACAATGGACAAGTCAAGTTCAGACGAGTTGCATTTGTGAATGGTTTGAAATATAACTTGATCAGTGTAAGTCAACTGTGTGACGATGGCTATCAAGTCTTATTCAATGTTGCTCAGGGCATCGTATTCAACAAGGACTGGAAGGTAGTGTTGATTGCTCCCAGAAAAGGGAATGTGTACGTGATGGATATGGAAAGCTCTCCTTCAGAGCAGTGTTTCTATACTCAAGCTGATGAAGACACAAACTGGTTATGGCATAAAAGGTTATCCCATTTAAACTTCAAAAACATTAACAAGTTGTCCAGAAAACAACTTGCAGATGGGATACCTTCAGTCTCCTTCAAAAAGGAAAGACCATGTCCAGGATGTGAGATGGGTAAGCAAAAGCGTACCAGTTTCAAGACCAGACAGAATTTCAGCATTACTGAACCTCTTCACATGCTTCATATGGACCTTTTTGGTCCAGTGAACGTTCAGACTCGTGCTGGTAAAAGATACACCCTGGTGATCATAGATGAGTTCTCCAGATATTGTTGGGTGATCTTTCTGAGGTCCAAAAGTGAAGCTGCTGCTGAAATCATCAGTCTTATCAAGCAAATTGAGCTCAAGTACAGTCGAAAAGTGTGTCAGTTAAGAAGTGACAATGGAACAGAATTCCAGAATGCAACTCTGGAGTCATTCTGTACTGACACTGGCATCTCCCAGAACTTCTCTTCAGCCCGCTCTCCAGAGCAAAATGGAGTTGTGGAAAGGAAAAATCGAACGCTGATAGAAGCTGCCAGGAGTATGCTTGCTGAATCTGGACTGTCTACCAGTTTCTGGGCGGAAGCAATTGCAACTGCTTGCCACACCCAGAATCGATCAGTGTACATCAAAAGACACAAAAAGACAGCCTATGAAGTCTTAAGAAATAGAAAACCAAACATTGGTTATTTTCACGTTTTTGGATGTCCAGTTTACATCCTGAACGACTCCAGTCAGCTAGGCAAATTTGATGCCAAAGCTGATGAAGGGTATTTCTTAGGCTATTCAGCCATTCGCAAGGCCTTCAGAGTCTACAACAAGAGACTGGAGAAGGTCCATGAGTCAATTCATGTAACATTTGATGAATCAAATGCATCAATCAACAAGAAGCTAGTCCCTGTCACTCCCCCAGTAACACCAATTGTCTTTTGTGAATCTGATCCTATAAACGACAAATTTGAAGATTCACCAGACACAGTTTCCAGTCATCCTGATCTGGAACCTGTTCAGAAAAAGAAACTCTCCAGTAGTACTCCATTCTATCCCTCTATTATTTTCAAACTACCCTCTGAAATTAATATTGGTTCAGATGTGCGTACTACTCCCCCAGTATCAGTGTCAGTTGAGAATTTACCAGAAATGTCTTCTGATGAAGAATTTCATGATGCAAATCGTGATTTAAATGACTCAGATGAAGATACTGAAGTAATTTGGCAAGACCCTCCTCCAGAATCAACTCCAGAGGAGACTCAACTGAATTCTTGCACTGATATTGTTGTCAGTAACAATCCTGGTCAGTACTCCAGATGGACAAAAGCTCACCCTATTGATCAGATCTTAGGTGACTCCAGTCGTGGTGTTCAGACCAGAAGAGCCTCCAGTAATCAATGCTTATACGTCAGTTTTCTATCTTTGATAGAACCTAAGAAGATTGACGAGGCTCTGGAAGATCCAAACTGGGTGACTGCTATGCAAGAAGAGCTTCACCAGTTTGAAAGGAACAAAGTATGGTATCTGGTTCCTTTCCCAGTTGGAAAGAAAGAACCAATTGGAACAAGATGGGTCTTCAGAAACAAAGTAGATGAAGATGGCCACGTAATAAGAAACAAGGCCAGACTGGTAGCACAAGGCTACTGCCAGTCAGATGTCGACTTTGATGAATCTTTTGCTCCAGTGGCTAGACTTGAAGCGATCAGAATTTTCTTAGCATTCGCTGCTAATCACCAGTTCAAGGTCTACCAGATGGACGTAAAGAGTGCTTTCTTGAATGGGAAGCTTGAAGAAGAAGTTTACGTCAGACAACCTCCAGGTTTCGTTGATGACAAGCATCCACATTGGGTATATCGTCTGGACAAAGCGCTATATGGCCTCAGACAAGCCCCACGTGCCTGGTATGATACTCTGACTAAACATTTGTTGAAAAATGGTTTTAAACGAGGTGCAATTGACAATACCTTGTTCATTCTTCATGAGAAAGGTAATCTGTTAATGGTACAAATTTATGTTGATGATATAATTTTTGGGTCTACTGATGAAAACATGTGCAAGAAATTTTCTAAAATCATGTCCACTGAATATGAAATGAGTTTGATGGGTGAATTAACATATTTTCTTGGACTCCAGATTAAACAAAACAAAGATGGAATTTTTATTAATCAGGAAAAATATGTTAGAGATCTTTTAAAGAAATTCGATATGAATTCTTCACCATCTAAACCAACTCCAATTTCTGCACCACTGACACTGGACTCGGATCCAGATGGCAAACCAGTGAACACCACTGTCTTTAGAGGCATGGTTGGTTCACTGATGTATTTAACGGCCAGTAGACCAGATATTATGTTTTCAACATGTTTATGTGCCAGATATCAGTCTAATCCAAAGGAATCTCATATGCTCGCTGTAAAGCGCATACTGAAGTACCTTAAAGGTGCTCCCAGTCTAGGTCTTTGGTACCCCAAAGGCTCTGGAATGGATCTAATGGGTTATTCAGATTCAGATCATGCAGGTTGCAAGATAGATAGGAAATCCACAACTGGTGGATGTCATTTCCTAGGTGGCAAACTGGTCAGCTGGACCAGTAAGAAGCAAACTTCAGTTTCATTATCCACTGCTGAAGCTGAATACGTGTCTGCAGCCAGTTGTTGTGCTCAGATACTCTGGATGAAGAACCAGTTGCTTGATTATGGTATTAAATATTCAAAAACTCCAATCTTTTGTGATAATACCAGTGCCATCGCTATCTCCAACAATCCAGTCATGCACTCCAGAACCAAACACATCGATCTAAGGTACCATTTCATTCGCGATCATATTATGAAAAACAACATTGAACTCCATTTTATTCCCACTGACAAACAACTCGCTGACATTTTTACTAAACCACTGGATGTAAAAACTTTTGAATATCTTGTTGGTGAGTTGGGAATGTTAAACCCTTAAATCTGGAACCTTGGTATTGAACGCCATTGTGTACTACTAAGGATCTTTGATTTAAAGATTCAAAAATTTATTTCTGGATCAACATTCCAGGGAAGACTTGAAAAATATTTTCTCTTAAAAATGTTTAAGTTCAGGGGGAATTAATTTTCTCACTGGACAAATTCTTCAGAAAATATTACTGGTGCTTTGTAAATATGTCCCTCTCACTGGTATGGACAGGTTGAAGTGCGTGTTTGAGTTGACTTATGTCTTCTTGTAAATGTGTCCCTCTCATTTGTCTGTATTAGTTGACGTGCAAGTTTAAGGTTTCCAGTCTTTCAAAATTGGTTGTTCACTGGTACTTTACTGGAGTGTCCCTCCAGTGTACCATCAGTACATGCTTCACTGGACTAATCCACCAGTGATACTGGACGGTCCTGTCAACCTCCAGATGCACTGAAATATGTCATAATATTTTCAAAATACTTGATCTTTGTATGTGCCACGTAAGCAAACTTTTTCAAAGATATTTATCTTGAATCCTACGTGGCATGTAAATTTTTCAAAACAATGATGGTCTTTTTACTTTGGGAAAACAAAAAGGTACAAGTTGGTTAGTTTTTGTGGGCGGTGAACCATCAACCATTTATGGGTGATGTGATACAATTTAATGCGGATCTCAAAACCCGATCAAAAATGTTATTTGATAAATTCAAATTAAACGTTTGAGTTCCACATTATCCTTCCTATATATACCCACTTTCACTTTCAACTTACATTTACTTCGAACATTTACTCCCAAATTCTCAAATTCCTTCATTAAATTTCTTCATTCATTTTCCAATCATAAAACTCTCATATTTACTTCTTTCATTAAATTCTTCATAAAACCTTATATATTCATTCAATTTCATCTTTCATCTATAATCTATGGCACCTAGAAATCTTCTTTCTACCGAATATGCTCCGGTCGAAGATGTAGTTAGACCAAGACATATTTCTCTTGATGCGAAAGCCATTCGTATCAATATGAATAACTGGATGGCAAAACTTTCCAGTGTTCATTCAGCACAGTCTATCATTGGGAGATTGAATACCTTCTTTCTCTCATGTCCTTTGTATGGTGCATTTACCCTAAATCCAGGGAAAATGTACCATGACTACTTATGTGAGTTCTGGTACTCCGCGTTTTACAACGAAGAAACATCTACAATTTCTTACACTCTCAAGGGAGGTACCAGACGGTTAGGTTTCTCAGTAAGCTTGCTCAGGTCTGTACTTCATTTAAATTATCATGACCAGAATGAGCAGCCCATGGATCTTCCAACAGGCGTTAATCTCAGAGAAGTGTGCAGAGTGATGGGGCACACCGAAATAGTTGATGAAAATGGACAGTTATTGAGAAAAGGAACCATTTATATGAGTAGGCTTACAGATTCGTGGAGATTTTTCTTCACTCATTTGGTAGAGTGTCTTGGAGGTAGTTCTGGAGGACTAGATCAAATAAATCAAACGCAACTCCAGATTGCCTATTGTCTATGGTTTGGGATAAGGGTGGATTTTGCTCAGATCCTATTTAATGATTTGGTGGATCGTCTGAAGGCAAAGGGGAGAAAACCCCATGTTCCTTATATTCGTTTTCTTTCCCTGATGTTCAAGAATGGTCTAGGAGACCAATATGATGTTAATACTACTCATTTTTCTATGAGTGAGTTTTTAAGAGATCTGAACAATTTACAATCAAGAGATGGTGAGGTAGATATTCCTCAGTCCATGCTCTCGTTCCAAAGACTGGAAGAGAATGTGGCGCCAGTACAAGTGGTTGAAAGTCCTGGTGATGAACAAGAGGTGCAGGTTGTAGAGATGGTACAACCTATAAGTCAAGTGGCTCCTGAAGAAGGCTTGCAACAAACTGTTGAGCTTTCCAGACGACCAAGAACTCATAGGCGTCTGATGAGGGGAGGAGTCCAGGTAAACCCATCAACCCATCCTGGTGATACAATAAATATTGATGGTTCTCCCATCTTTGAAGAAAATATTGAATCTCTTGTACAATTTGAACAGAGAGTGGACACTGAAGTCCAGGCTGTAGTACAAGAAGATATTGGCCAGGTTGTTGAAGAGGTTGTTGAAGTTGTTCAGACTGAAGATCAAGCTGCTGGTGAGCAAGAGGCTCCACTTGATTTAAATGTTGATGTTGGTATAGAGACTGGTGCACAATCTGGTGCACAGTCTGGTGAACAGTTTGTTGGGAATATTCCAGAATGGGATGATGTTGACTCCCCCATGTCTGAGGGATTTGATGCAAATTTAAACTTTCTTGGTGAAGATGTTCAAGAAGAAGAAATTCAACCTGAAATGCCAACACCTTCACCAGAAATACCTCCACCAGAACCCACTCAACCACCACCAGAATCAATGCCACCACCACCACCACCAACTCAAACACCACCACCCTTTCACTGCTCCACCACCAATACCACCACCAGAACCCACTCAACCACCACCAGAATCAATGCCACCACCACCACCACCACCTTCAATTCCTCAAACA
>CM067172.1:34975649-35033149 GCA_034093135.1 Erigeron breviscapus
TAAATCGTCAACGAAAAATAAAATAGGATATCTAAAACTTAAAATTAATAAAGTCAAAAATGTTGGATACCTTTTATTGATATAAAAAACTTGAAAATTAAAGTATACAAATTTTTATAACTTTAAAACATGTATAATCAAGTGATAGTGAGGGAGTAACTAAAAATGAAGAAGTTAAATTAACCGTTTTAATAAAACATGCAGCACAAAGATCAAACATATTTAGATATATTTAGAAATTATTTGTTTTTTTTAACGGGTACATTGGGTATGTTTTTTTTTTTTTTTTTTTTTTTTTTTTTTTTTTTTTTTTTTTTTTTTTTTTTTTTTTTTTTTTTTTTTTTTTTTTTTTTTTTTTTTTTTTTTTTTTTTTTTTTTTTTTTTTTTTTTTTTTTTTTTTTTTTTTTTTTTTTTTTTTTTTTTTTTTTTTTTTTTTTTTTTTTTTTTTTTTTTTTTTTTTTTTTTTTTTTTTTTTTTTTTTTTTTTTTTTTTTTTTTTTTTTTTTTTTTTTTTTTTTTTTTTTTTTTTTTTTTTTTTTTTTTTTTTTTTTTTTTTTTTTTTTTTTTTTTTTTTTTTTTTTTTTTTTTTTTTTTTTTTTTTTTTTTTTTTTTTTTTTTTTTTTTTTTTTTTTTTTTTTTTTTTTTTTTTTTTTTTTTTTTTTTTTTTTTTTTTTTTTTTTTTTTTTTTTTTTTTTTTTTTTTTTTTTTTTTTTTTTTTTTTTTTTTTTTTTTTTTTTTTTTTTTTTTTTTTTTTTTTTTTTTTTTTTTTTTTTTTTTTTTTTTTTTTTTTTTTTTTTTTTTTTTTTTTTTTTTTTTTTTTTTTTTTTTTTTTTTTTTTTTTTTTTTTTTTTTTTTTTTTTTTTTTTTTTTTTTTTTTTTTTTTTTTTTTTTTTTTTTTTTTTTTTTTTTTTTTTTTTTTTTTTTTTTTTTTTTTTTTTTTTTTTTTTTTTTTTTTTTTTTTTTTTTTTTTTTTTTTTTTTTTTTTTTTTTTTTTTTTTTTTTTTTTTTTTTTTTTTTTTTTTTTTTTTTTTTTTTTTTTTTTTTTTTTTTTTTTTTTTTTTTTTTTTTTTTTTTTTTTTTTTTTTTTTTTTTTTTTTTTTTTTTTTTTTTTTTTTTTTTTTTTTTTTTTTTTTTTTTTTTTTTTTTTTTTTTTTTTTTTTTTTTTTTTTTTTTTTTTTTTTTTTTTTTTTTTTTTTTTTTTTTTTTTTTTTTTTTTTTTTTTTTTTTTTTTTTTTTTTTTTTTTTTTTTTTTTTTTTTTTTTTTTTTTTTTTTTTTTTTTTTTTTTTTTTTTTTTTTTTTTTTTTTTTTTTTTTTTTTTTTTTTTTTTTTTTTTTTTTTTTTTTTTTTTTTTTTTTTTTTTTTTTTTTTTTTTTTTTTTTTTTTTTTTTTTTTTTTTTTTTTTTTTTTTTTTTTTTTTTTTTTTTTTTTTTTTTTTTTTTTTTTTTTTTTTTTTTTTTTTTTTTTTTTTTTTTTTTTTTTTTTTTTTTTTTTTTTTTTTTTTTTTTTTTTTTTTTTTTTTTTTTTTTTTTTTTTTTTTTTTTTTTTTTTTTTTTTTTTTTTTTTTTTTTTTTTTTTTTTTTTTTTTTTTTTTTTTTTTTTTTTTTTTTTTTTTTTTTTTTTTTTTTTTTTTTTTTTTTTTTTTTTTTTTTTTTTTTTTTTTTTTTTTTTTTTTTTTTTTTTTTTTTTTTTTTTTTTTTTTTTTTTTTTTTTTTTTTTTTTTTTTTTTTTTTTTTTTTTTTTTTTTTTTTTTTTTTTTTTTTTTTTTTTTTTTTTTTTTTTTTTTTTTTTTTTTTTTTTTTTTTTTTTTTTTTTTTTTTTTTTTTTTTTTTTTTTTTTTTTTTTTTTTTTTTTTTTTTTTTTTTTTTTTTTTTTTTTTTTTTTTTTTTTTTTTTTTTTTTTTTTTTTTTTTTTTTTTTTTTTTTTTTTTTTTTTTTTTTTTTTTTTTTTTTTTTTTTTTTTTTTTTTTTTTTTTTTTTTTTTTTTTTTTTTTTTTTTTTTTTTTTTTTTTTTTTTTTTTTTTTTTTTTTTTTTTTTTTTTTTTTTTTTTTTTTTTTTTTTTTTTTTTTTTTTTTTTTTTTTTTTTTTTTTTTTTTTTTTTTTTTTTTTTTTTTTTTTTTTTTTTTTTTTTTTTTTTCTCCCGTTAGCTGTGTAACTCCCGTTAGCTGGGTAACTTGTGATAACACCTACGCTGTAACTCCCGTTACAACTTTCGTAACTCCCGTTAAAGACTGATTTTGTTAACATTTTTAAACGACCATAACTTTTGAACCGTAACTCCGTTTTTGACAAATAAGCTATCCACGGAATTGTGAGAGAGTCTACTTTCTAAAGGATATGCTTTTAAAAGATGATTATGATGTCAAGTTTTCTGAAAGGTTGAATTAGTGGGTAAAGGTCTAGTTTTGTTGGATTCTATGAGTCCTAATGTGTTAATCAAACCTCCAATGCATAAAGCATTGTCATGGGTCATGTTTATAGGTGTTTAGGTCTGAGTTATTACCTTATTGATGTGGGTATTAGCTAGTCTAATGGTCGCTTAATGATTATAGGTAGTCGGGAATACTTGCAAAGCTTGGTAACTTATGTTATCATTTGTTGTACGCTTCACGAGGTAAGATACACTACTTTGACACGTTGGAGGATTCAACAAAAGCTGGTTTCGAATAAATACTTCCATTTGGTATCTTTATATTGCATGTGGGCATATGGGATTACACGGGAGGTATTGTGGGTCATGTAGTTGACCATGAGACCTGAAATGCAGTCCCTAATGTAGTGAAATGAAGTATTGCTCAATGTAGTGTTATGTTATGAAGTATTATGTAGTATCTTTATATGCATGAAATGTAGAAATGAAGTTGATGTTTGATATGTGCATGCTTATGTGGCTTGTTCACCTAGCTCACTAGACTTACTAGGTTGCCATGTCACTTGCACATTTAAGGGCCCAAACGTAATGAAGTTAAAGTGTGTGAAAGTTTAGGAATGTGTGTTACCTAAACTATATGTGTGTGAAACCGAGCTCGTAATTGAAATGCAGGGAAGTGTTAAGCTTAACCCGTACTTGCCTTAGCCGGGCGGGTGCGTGAACGTAGTTGTTGCTTGGGTGGCTCCTTGCAACATGGTCATTGAAATGCAGAGTGAGTAATACGAGAGGTTTGACCCACCTCCACATACGAATTACTCCTGGATTGGCTTGCCATTCCTTAACGACGTAAGATGACTAGCCTTTTGGTGATTCATCTAGTCGGGTGTGACTTTAGTTACACTTATATGCAGATAATGAAGATACGTGTGATAATGTGTGAATTTAATGAAGGATAGGCACATTTAGGGTGATACATCCTAAGTTGATAATGCAGTTGATATGTGTGTTTGATATGTGTGGTGCCTATTTGTATTGTCTAATAAAAGAAGGAATGTTTTAATTGGACAAATGCTTTTAACTTGAGTGTTATCTTACTTAGCTAATTCGTTAGCTAATACTTGTTTCTTAAATGGTGTTGTTCCCTCAGGTATAGCTTGAAGGATTAGTTGATGAAGGAAGAGTGAGGCTTGGGTAGATGCATGCAGGAGACCTTAGCTACCCATAGACGTTTATCTCTTTAGACATTTGTTTACATTTCAATACTTATGTCGAATTTATGTAGTATGTGTGAAAGCTTGTTTTGTGTTGGGCAACCGTTGGGTTTTCATTTGAACTATTTTAAGATATGGCATGTAACACCAACTAAACGTAGAAACCGAACAGTTTTTATCGGTTTTGACTTTTAAAGTCTTTTCTTCCGCAATTTGACACCGTTAGGTGAAAGTTTTTGAAAACCCATATTTTTAAATGTCGGGTGTTACAAGTTGGTATCAGAGAATTGGTTTAAGTGAACCAAAATTCGACTTTAAACGTAGGATTTTGGACTTAGACCGATGAATGATAGGTTAGGCTTAAGTAGGCTGCCTAGCTATTAAGACGAAATGCTTTAGGACGGGTTGTGATTTAAGGCTTGTTATTATGTGTGAAAAATGTAGTAAAACGAAGTTTAGCCTTGATTTATGTAGTCACTCTTTAACTCTTGCTAACCGTCGTCGTTGCCTTGTAGAAGAGAAATGGCACACACTAGAGCTAGCAGTCAAAGGGGTGGAGGAAATGGAGGTGGTGTTCCTCCAAATGGAAAAGGAGCAGGAAATGAGGTGGAACAAAGGCCTCCTCGTGTGCAAAACCGTAGACTTGGTGATCCTCCAACCGCTTCGGAAATAGACCGAGCTAACCCATTACTTGAACAGATTCCGACTCAAGCCCAAATGTTTGAAGAATTGAGGGTTGTTCGTGCTTTGTTGAGGAGGAATGAAGAAGAATTGGCTTAAGTGAGGGCGGAGAGGGATGCAGAAAGAAGTAGGGGTTAGCATTCGGAGGGGAATTACTTTAATCCCTCCCAAAGTGCTGAACCATCCATGGCTGCTGTTGGTGTGAATGGAGTAAATGGTGGTGGACTTGGAGTTGTCAATGCACCTCGCATTAGCAACTTTAAGTATGAAAGCTTTCAAAAGTGTGGTGCAAAGGAGTTTGATGGTACCCAAGATGGTATTTGCTTCATGCTATTGTCCCGATGATATGAAGGTTTTGTGTGCAAGTAGAATGTTGAAGAAGAATGCCCGTAATTGGTGGAGGGCTACTACTGTTTCCATGACCCCTGAGGTACTTGCTGTGATGCCTTGGGGTACTTTTAAGGAGAAGTTTCTAGAGGAGTATGTGGGGACTAGGGACTTGAGATTGATTGAGAAGGAGTTTACATCCTTAGTTGCTAAACCCGGTGCAATTTCTGAATATGCACACTCTTTTATGGAGAAATTGAAGTTTTTTGGGCATTTAGTTCGAAGACAAGAGGATCAAGTCGAGGCTTATTGTGATGGCCTCCCCACTAGTTATCGTGGTTTGTGTAGACAGCATGTTACTTTATCGGCGGCTATTAAGGAGTCGAAAAGATTGGATGATGATTTCAAGACTGAGAAGGTGGTTGAGAAAGCAGATGATAAGAAATCGGGGTTTAAAAGAAGATCAAATTGGTCTTACAATAACAATAATAATAATAAGAAATTCCGTGGAAATTCTAGCTCGAGTAGTGATAAAGACAAGAAGAGGAGTGGTTCATGGTGTGCTTTTTGCAAGACTTTTCATGAAGGTCAATGTTTCGACAAGACAAGAAGGTGTCATAAGTGTGGGAAGTCAGGACATCTTGCAACCGAATGTAGGGACAAGACTCGTTGTTACAAGTGTCAAGAAACGGGTCATCTTATAGCCGATTGTCCACAAATGAAGAATGATGGAAAGAAGACCGCCACAACCGCTACCAAAGTGAGAGCTCTTCAAATGACTGTGGATGATGCAAAGAACAATGATGAGGTGGTAAGTGGTACTTTCCTTATTAATTCAAAACCTGCCTCTGTTCTATTTGATTTGGTGCAAATAGGTCGTTTGTGTCTACATTATTTGCTCCTAAGCTAGAAAGAGTCACTACTCCCTTAGATTGCTCAATAGAAGTAGAAATTGCTAATGGTACGGTTAGTGATATACGTGTGGGTTATGATGATTGTGATATTGAGATTGAAGGTCGTTTGTTTCCGGCCCAGTTATTGCCTACTACTTTAGCCGGTTTTGATGTAGTGATAGGTATGGATTGGTTGTCTAGAAATGAAGCTAACATTTTGTGTTCCCAAAAGATTATTCGGTTTCCTACACCCGATGGTAAAGTGGTAACGGTTTATGGAGATAAGAAGAGAGGGGGGATAAAGATTATTAGTATGATGAAGGCTATTAAGTGTATAAGGAAGAATAAGAGTCATTTTTTGGCTTATGTCATTGATGCAAGAAAGGAGAAGCCTTTGATTGCTAGTGTTGATGTAGTATCCGATTTTCCTGATGTGTTTCCCGATTATCTTCCCGGTATTCCTCCCGATCGTGAAGTTACATTTCAGATTGACCTTATTCCCGGTGCTACACCTGTTGCTAAAGCACCATACCGATTAGCTCCTACAAAAATGAAGGAGTTAATGACCCAACTTCAGGAATTACTTGACAAAGGGTTCATACAACCTAGTTCCTCACCTTGGGGAGCTCCGGTTCTCTTTGTTAAAAAGAAGGATGGATCTATGCGCATGTGCATAGATTACCGTGAGCTGAACAAGCGAACGGTTAAGAATAAGTATCCTCTCTCACGAATTGATGATCTCTTTGATCAACTTCATGGTGCTTCCTACTTTTCAAAGATAGATTTGCGGTCCGGTTATCATCAGTTGAAGGTTAAGAAGGAGGATGTAGCAAAGATAGCTTTCCGGACTAGATATGGACATTATGAGTTATTGGTAATGCCATTTGGGTTGACTAATGCTCCAGCCGCTTTTATGGACTTAATGAATCGGGTATGCCGTCCTTTTCTAGATCATTTTGTTATTGTTTTTATTGACGATATTTTGATCTATTCTAAGTCAGAAGATGAGCACCGTGAGCACTTAAAAGCAGTTTTGGAAGTGTTAAGGGAGAAGAAGTTGTACGCCAAGTTTTCTAAATGTGAGTTTTGGCTTCGCGAAGTGCAGTTTCTTGGTCATGTTATTTCTTCGGAAGGTATTAAAGTAGATCCTTCAAAGATTGAAGCTGTTTCAAAGTGGGAGCAGCCAAGGACTCCTACTGAGATCAAAAGTTTTCTTGGTTTGGCGGGATATTATAGAAGATTCATTCAGGATTTCTCCCGAATAGCCAAGCCTATGACTGAACTAACGAAGAAAGGGGTGAAGTATGAGTGGACAGAAAAGCAGGAGAATGCATTTCAAACATTAAAAAAGAAGTTGTGTGAAGCTCCTATACTTGCCTTGCCTGAAGGTACTGATGATTTAGTTGTGTATAGTGATGCATCGATCACGGGTTTGGGTTGTGTCCTTATGCAGAGGGACAAGGTGATTGCTTATGCTTCACGCCAGTTGAAGCCACATGAGAAGAATTACCCGACCCACGATCTTGAGTTGGCGGCGGTAGTGTTTGCATTGAAATTGTGGAGACATTATCTATATGGTACTAAATGCACTTTGTATACTGACCATAAAAGTTTGTAGTATGTCTTTAATCAAAAGGAGATGAACGTGAGACAAATGAGGTGGATGGAGTTACTTACAGATTATGATTGTGAGATAAAATACCATCCGGGTAAAGCCAATGTAGTGGCGGATGCACTAAGTAGGAAAGTGCAAAGTTCTTCTTGTAAGTTAATGAGTATGCAAGTCCAAGCAAAGTCGGGACTACTTGACCGAATTAAAAAAGCACAAGTGAGGGCATTAATGAAGGATATCATCGATAAAGAGAGTATTGGAAAGAAGAAACGCCTAGTGATGGAGACTAATAGCCGTGGGTTCTAGACATACAAGGGTCGAATTTGGGTGCCATTGCTTGGTGGTAATCGAGAATTGATCCTTGAAGAAGCACATAGAAGTAGATATTCAGTTCATCCCGGTGTCACCAAAATGTATGCAGATTTGAAACCGATTTATTGGTGGCCGGATATTAAAGGTGAAGTAGCTCATTCTGTAGCAAAGTGTTTGACGTGTGCACGTGTGAAAGCGGACCACCAAAAGCCGTATGGTTTGTTACATCAATTAGAGATCCCGGAGTGGAAATGGGATCATATCACCATGGACTTTGTAACGAAGTTACCTAAAACGCCGAAAGGAAATGATATGATTTGGGTGATTGTAGATAGATTGACGAAGAGTGCTCATTTTCTAGCTACGCGACAAGATGTGCCATTAACGAAGATGGCTAAGATCTATATTGATGAAGTAGTTTCAAAACATGGAGTTCCATTGTCTATTGTTTCGGACCGAGATTTGAGGTTTGTGTCTAACTTTTGGAAGGGTCTTCAACGGGAGTTGGGTAGTAGGATAAATTTGAGTACCGCCTATCATCCTCAAACTGATGGGCAAAGTGAGAGAACCATTCAAACCTTGGAGGATATGTTGAGAAAGTGTGTACTTGAATATGGTGGAGCATGGGATGATCATTTGAAGTTAATTGAGTTTGCTTACAACAATAGTCACCATGCTAGCATTGGAATGCCACCATTTGAAACGTTATATGGAAGGAAATGTAGGACTCCAAGTTGTTGGATGGAACCCGGTGAAAAGCAGTTGACCGGTCCTGAAATTATTGAAGTTACCGCGGAGAAAGTAAATGTAGCTAAAGAAGCTTTACGTGTGGCTAGAGAAAGGCATAAAACTTATGCAGATAAGAAAAGGAGACCGATGGAGTTTAATGTAGGTGATTTAGTGATGCTGAAAGTGTCACCATGGAAAGGAGTTATTAGATTTGGAAAGAAGGGAAAGTTGAGTCCACGATTCATTGGACCTTTCAAAGTCTTGAAACTCATAAAAGATCTAGCATATCAGTTGGAATTGCCTCCAGAATTGGATGGAATTTTCAACACTTTCCATGTATCCTACCTAAGGAAGTGCCTAGCCGAGGAGTCAAGTGTCATTCCTATCAAAGATGTGAGCATTGACCCAATGAAGAAAATGGTTGATGAACCGGTGGCGAGACTTGGAAGGAAGCAAAAGAAGTTGCGTAGAAAAGTGATTGACCTTGTGTTGATAAAGTGGAAGCATAATCATGGAGAAAGCTTGACTTGGGAAACCGAAGCAGTAATGAAGGAGAAGTATTCCGAGTTGTTCCTTAATGATGAGATTCCGGGGACGGAATCCTCTTAAGGGGGAGGTAATTGTAACATCCCAAACTTTTATTTAATAATTGACTAATGTCGTTAAGTCAATAATGTGTGTGTGTGTGTGTGTCGATAAGTCTAGTTTGGATTTAATGCTATATGTAGTTATTGTGTGTGTGTGTGTGTGTGTGTGTGTGTGTGTGTGTGTGGGTGTGGGTGTGGGTGTGTGTGTGTGTGTGTGTGTGTGTGTGTGTGTGTGTGTGTGTGTGTGTGTGTGTGTGTGTGTGTGTGTGTGTGTGTGTGTGTGTGTGTGTGTGTGTGTGTGTGTGTGTGTGTGTGTGTGTGTGTGTGTGTGTGTGTGTGTGTGTGTGTGTGTGTGTGTGTGTGTGTGTGTGTGTGTGTGTGTGTGTGTGTGTGTGTGTGTGTGTGTGTGTGTGTGTGTGTGTGTGTGTGTGTGTGTGTGTGTGTGTGTGTGTGTGTGTGTGTGTGTGTGTGTGTGTGTGTGTGTGTGTGTGTGTGTGTGTGTGTGTGTGTGTGTGTGTGTGTGTGTGTGTGTGTGTGTGTGTGTGTGTGTGTGTGTGTGTGTGTGTGTGTGTGTGTGTGTGTGTGTGTGTGTGTGTGTGTGTGTGTGTGTGTGTGTGTGTGTGTGTGTGTGTGTGTGTGTGTGTGTGTGTGTGTGTGTGTGTGTGTGTGTGTGTGTGTGTGTGTGTGTGTGTGTGTGTGTGTGTGTGTGTGTGTGTGTGTGTGTGTGTGTGTGTGTGTGTGTGTGTGTGTGTGTGTGTGTGTGTGTGTGTGTGTGTGTGTGTGTGTGTGTGTGTGTGTGTGTGTGTGTGTGTGTGTGTGTGTGTGTGTGTGTGTGTGTGTGTGTGTGTGTGTGTGTGTGTGTGTGTGTGTGTGTGTGTGTGTGTGTGTGTGTGTGTGTGTGTGTGTGTGTGTGTGTGTGTGTGTGTGTGTGTGTGTGTGTGTGTGTGTGTGTGTGTGTGTGTGTGTGTGTGTGTGTGTGTGTGTGTGTGTGTGTGTGTGTGTGTGTGTGTGTGTGTGTGTGTGTGTGTGTGTGTGTGTGTGTGTGTGTGTGTGTGTGTGTGTGTGTGTGTGTGTGTGTGTGTGTGTGTGTGTGTGTGTGTGTGTGTGTGTGTGTGTGTGTGTGTGTGTGTGTGTGTGTGTGTGTGTGTGTGTGTGTGTGTGTGTGTGTGTGTGTGTGTGTGTGTGTGTGTGTGTGTGTGTGTGTGTGTGTGTGTGTGTGTGTGTGTGTGTGTGTGTGTGTGTGTGTGTGTGTGTGTGTGTGTGTGTGTGTGTGTGTGTGTGTGTGTGTGTGTGTGTGTGTGTGTGTGTGTGTGTGTGTGTGTGTGTGTGTGTGTGTGTGTGTGTGTGTGTGTGTGTGTGTGTGTGTGTGTGTGTGTGTGTGTGTGTGTGTGTGTGTGTGTGTGTGTGTGTGTGTGTGTGTGTGTGTGTGTGTGTGTGTGTGTGTGTGTGTGTGTGTGTGTGTGTGTGTGTGTGTGTGTGTGTGTGTGTGTGTGTGTGTGTGTGTGTGTGTGTATCCCCATTGTTTTCAAGCCGAAAAACTTCCTTGCGTGTGAATTGAGTGTGTATTGTCAAGAGTTTTGCATCCTAATTGTCATCTACAGGTATTTAAGGTATTTCCCTCTTGATTTAAGGACCAATCGATAGTTTATATCATTTGATTTCTGGATTAAAGGTTTGGGTTGGTTTAATTGCAATCCGTTAATTGATTTCGAGTCATTCGGGCAATTAATCGAGTGTATAATGATGGTAAATGATTCAAGGATTAATTGGTGTTTTCAATGAGTGATTTTGGTCTTATTCTAAGTGTATTTGATGTTCATAAGACCTGGAGATGTGTTAAAGTCGTTTGGGATGTGTTTGGTTAGGTTTTGAGGTTATTTTTCACGACTGGTCGTCGTAACTCCCGTTACGGCTGTGTAACTCCCGTTAGCTGGGTAACTTGTGATAACACCTACGCTGTAACTCCCGTTACAATTGTAACTCCCGTTACTTGTAACTCCCGTTAGGCTTGTAACTCCCGTTACACTTTTTGTAACTCCCGTTAGAGACTGATTTTTTTGTTAACATTTTTAAACGACCATAACTTTTGAACCGTAACTCCTTTTTTGACAAATAAGCTATCCACGGCATCGGGAGAGAGTCTACTTTCTAAAGAAAATGCTTTTAAAAGATGATTATGATGTCAAATTTTCTGAAAGGTTGAATTAGTGGGTAAAGGTCTAGTTTTGTTGGATTCTATGATGTAACACCCCAAGCCAAGGCTCAGAATATCACGGAAATCATATAGCGCAAGGTGGAATTACAATAGAACAAACTAAATGCAATTAACGATTCGGTGAATCAAAACATAACGAAGCAATTAACAAAATACAACAGGAGCAAATAGCCATCAAAGTTAACATAATGACATCCAAAGATGGCAAACGATCCTAAGTATAATGCAATAGGCAGGCCAATGAATCCTTGATCCATGAGGTCCATAGTCCGGGTTTAGCAGCAAGCAAAGCAACTAAACTCCACGCCATGGGAGAACCTGATTACCTAAATAGTGTACTAAGCATAGTCAACACAAGGTTGGTGAGTTCGTAGTAATGGTCCATAAAGAACAAACGTCAATAATCACAATATACCAATAGAGGCTAGACATGACTTACAGCGAGCCTCTAAGCAACACAATATCGTCCCACAACAAGATTACACAAGACAAGTAAATGTGTAATAAGAATGCACCAATGATATACAATCAATGTAAGTGCCAAATGCATGAATAAGCCAACATGCCTATCCTATGCGTGATCTCCGTCACTTATGCAACGATACCCTTCTGTCATCACAATGAACAAGGCTGTATCTCAAAATCATCAAGATATATATGTCTATATACCCGGGGTCAGGAACTACATCCAAAATGGGTGCATACATTTATGCACCAGGATGTCGGCAATCCCATGCTGAGGGCTCATCAACGATGTATGCAATGCTTACAATCAAATGTAAATGCATAAATCATAAACCAACAATCAATATTCGTCAAACATAACCCAACAACCAATATACGACAACCATAAGCCAACGATCAATAATCAACAAACATAAGCCACTAATCACAATTTAAACCAACTATACGTACATATACTTCAGAGGATTCTACTTTCTTCAAGTCCCAGATGCTTATATATAGGGTCACCCGCAGCCTTCCCACCACATCTAAAACCCAATGAAGGCATAACCGACTTCCATGTATGTACTTCTATCCTAATATAAAAGTAATACTTAACTAAAACATAACCCAAGTCAATCAACCGAAAAGAAACGTCACATCAATCTAACAATCAAGTCAACAATCAATATATCAATAAAAGCAAGTAAACACGCCAGGTTTACACTTTTCAGCCTGAATCTCAAGCGAGTAGGGAGATACGAAACTCACCTTGATTGGCAAAGAAGCTAATATAAGATTACAAGCGAGTACTAAGATCCATATGTCCACAACTTATAAATATACATCATAGTACCATAATGTCAACTCTACAATCTTAAACAAGTTGGTTTTGCACATTTAAGTTAAGTCACAACCCCTAAACACTTCTACAACTTTACCGAGTAAGAACAAGACGCATTTGACTCGACACTTTTAGAAATGAAAAGAGATTCATACAAAAAGAGTGTTACTACAAGAAACTAGACTCTCTTACGATTCTAACGATAGGTCATATGACTTGTTTGGAGTTTCGGATTAAAAGTTATTAACATTTGAAAATTGGCGCGCATAAAATCCCAGTGACTATCCACTGCGTCGCAGTGAGCCAGGACTAAGCTCACTGCGCCGCAGTGGCTAAGTCAGACCAGGACCAGAAACAATGCACTGCGCCGCAGTGAGCAAGAACCATGCCCACTGCGCCGCAGTGGCTAAACTGAACCAGGACCAGTACTTAGGCACTGCGCCGCAGTGAGCAAAGGTGGAGCTCACTGCGCCGCAGTGACCACCTCCTGCAGCCAGCACCAGCAGTTTCAGCAAGAAACACGAACCAAAACCCCCAAATTTCGACCCAAACCAACCCAAAACGATTTGTAAAGACTTTTAACTTGATTTGAAGCATAACAAAGCATCATTAAACATAACCACACATAACCCAAACCATAATTTCGACCAAAACACCAAAATTACTCCCAAATCCTTCAAACCCTAGTTTTAACCCTAAATTAACCCTAATTTTCATTTTATCATTTAAAGACTTGTAACCACCTCCAATCAACTAGAAACACATGAACAAGCATAAATAGAAGTAAATGGGTTGAATTAGACTTACACAAACACCTTCTTGAGCTTAACCCGAAATTAGGTCAAAATGGTTAAAATGCAAGATTTCCACCTTTGATTCTTCGATATGGCGATAATGTGGTATAGATGGTGATGATCCTAGTGTTATAATCGATCCACTACTAGTTTGATGCAAGAAATGGTGAAGAAGATTGGAAGGGGTCTTTTACTTGAGAGAAAAAGAAAGAAGATAGATAGATAGAAATGAGAGGGGGAGGAAAGGATAAGGGGAAATGGGTCTTGGGGGCTGGTGGGTCATGGACTACCCACGGGCCGACCCGTTTCCCTTCTCAAGCCACAATACCATTAGTTGCACATTTAAATACCGACTACACATACGACGACCCGACTAGCATACCACATAGTCATAAAATCACAAATGGGCCCAATTATTTCATTCAATAAGTTTATTAGTCAAATTACACAAAAAGTCAACGGGTCAAAATTCACGGATGTTACATTATCCCCCCGTTAAAAGAATTTCGTCCCGAAATTCAACAAAACCCTAATTATCAAATAAATGCGGATACTTCGACTTCATGTGATCTTCTCGCTCCCAAGTGTACTCGGCTCTACGTCTAGCATTCCATCTTACTTTCACAATGGTGTAGCGCTTCTTCTTGAGTTTCTTTTCTTGACGGTCCAAGATCTCTACCGGCTCTTCCACAAAGTTCAAATTCGAATCAACCCTAATTTCGTCCATAGGCACATGATGTGTAGGATCCGCCAAACACTTGCGCAAGTTACAAATATGAAACACATCATGCACACCGCTAAGCTCTTGAGGCAATTCTAGCCGATAAGCAACTTTCCCAACCCGTTCAAGAATCTTGAAAGGACCAATATACCTAGGCGCAAGTTTTCCCCGTTTCACAAAACGTACGACGCCCTTCCAAGGTGACACTTTCAAAAGTACAAAATCACCAACTTCAAACTCCAACGGTCTCCGCCTCACATCGGCATACTTCTTTTGATGTTCACGGGCTAATTGCAACTTCTCCTTAATTTGAGATATTACCTTAGTTGTTTCAATCACAATTTCTGGCCCGATGAGTTGACTCTCTCCAATTTCCGCCCAAGCTAGAGGAGAACGACATATCCTACCATACAATGCTTTAAAGGGTGCCATTTGAATGGTAGCATGGTAACTATTGTTGTATGAAAACTCAACTAGCGGCAAATGGTCTTCCCAACTTCCACCAAAATCAATCGCACACGCCCTCAACATGTCTTCAAGTGTTTGGATGGTTCTCTCGGTTTGCCCATCCGTTTGAGGGTGAAACGCCGTGCTCATGTCAAGTCGAGTACCCATGGCTTTTTGAAAGGCTTTCCAAAAATTCGATTTGAAACGGGCATCTCTATCCGAAATGATAGAAATCGGCACTCCATGCTTAGATATTACTTCCTTGATGTACAATCGAACCAAGTGTCAAATTTATCGGTTTCACGAATGGCTAAAAAGTGAGCCGACTTCGTTAGCCGATCTACTATCACCCAAATCGTGTCACGGCCGTTTCTCGTCTTCGGTAGTTTAGTGATGAAGTCCATTGAAATATGCTCCCACTTCCATTCGGGCATCACCGGTTGTACCAACAACCCGGGTGGCTTCTTGTGATCGGCCTTAACTTGTAAGCAAGTAAGACACTCACTCACATACTTAGCCACATCACGCTTCATGCCCGGCCACCACTACAAATTCTTCAAGTCAAAATACATCTTATCCGACCCGGGATGGACCGAATAAGGCGATTGATGAGCTTCATTCATAATAAGCGTTCTCAAGTTGCCGAAGATAGGAATCCAAAGTCTTTCAACCATGTATAGTCCATTATCATTCTTTCGGTCGAATAGTTGTTCCATACCGTCTAGGTTTTCGTTTCCAAAGTTTTCCGGTAGGGTGGCTTGAATTTGGGCTTCAATGATCCGATCACGAATATTTGGCCCTACCGTGAAGCTCATAGCTCGAGCCCGTCTTGGTTTCACTCTTTCCTTTCGGCTCAAGGCATCAGCTACTACATTTGCCTTGCCCGGGTGATAACGGATGTCACAATCATAATCGCTAAATAGTTCTAACCAACGCCTTTGTCTCATATTCAATTCACTTTGGGTAAAGATGTGTTGGAGACTTTTGTGATCGGTATAAATCACACATTTGGTGCCATAGAGATAATGCCTCCAACACTTCAAAGCAAACACAACCGCTCCCAATTCCAAATCATGTGTCGGGTAGTTCTTCTCGTTCACCTTCAATTGACGAGAGGCATAAGCAATGACTTTACCCCTTTGCATAAGAACACAACCCAACCCTTGCCCCGAAGCATCACAATAAACAACAAAATCTTCGATCCATCCGGTAGCGTTAAAATAGGGGCATCACATAACATATCTTTAAGAGTTTGGAAGGCGTTTTCTTGTCTTTCGCCCCATTCAAAACTTCTCTCTTTTTGAGTCAAGAGGGTGAGTGGTTGTGCAATACGGGAGAAATTTTCAATGAATCTTCTATAGTAACCCGCCAACCCAAGGAATTGGCGGATCTCGGATGGCGTTTCGGGTCTTCTCCAATTCTTGACCGCTTCAATCTTGCTTGGGTCCACATGAATACCATCCTTGCTCACTACGTGACCAAGGAAGTGGACCTCTTCAAAGTCAAGACACAGTCGCGAAGTATTTGGCTAATTCTAGTTAGTGACCCATTTACCATTTCAATGTCAAGCACATAGTTTAGAGCACAAGGATGCACATCAATCAAAGGAACAAAGTTAGAAGACACGAGGCTATAATCGGCCCCGGAATCAAATAGGACGGTTGCATAGAGACCATTATGGAGAAAAGTACCTGCTACTACGTTGGGGTCATTGCGGGCTTCATTTACATTGGCCGCAAAGGCTCGGCCGCGTGGTTGCACTTGATGGCCTTGTTGTCCCCGGTTTTGGTTAGGCCCGACCATTTGTAGTTGGTTGGGATGAACGGCTACTTGAACTTGTTGTCCCACCCATCGAGGACAATTATTACGGTAGTAGTCACGGCTACCACATTCAAAACATTCACCTCTTCTTTGGTTACCTTGAGGAGGAACGGCCCGAACTGGAGCCACATTCATTGGGCCCGCCCTTGGAGCTCTACAACTTCTAGCTTCGTGCCCGACTTGATTGCAATTAAAGCATGCACCACATTGGTTATTGGCGGGATGATGTCTGTTGCATCTCCCACAGAAAGGATGAGGCCCAGTATAAGCCCTCCTAGTCGGTTCCACCGCCGCCATTATCCTACCCCTATTTGCATTTTTGGGGTCAAACTTCCCCATTTTTGACGAAGAGAACAGGAGCACCCCAAGGAGATTGACTAGGGCGAATGAAACCCTTCTCTTGGAGTTCCTTTAGTTGAGTTTGTAGCTCTTGCATTTCGGTTAAGGCTAGCCTATATGGAGCTTTTGCTATGGGCGCGGCTTCGGGAATAAGATTAATACGGAAATCGAGTTCTCGAGTCGGGGGTAACCCCGGTAAGTCATTCGGAAAAACATCGGAGAAATCACAAACAATAGGAACGGTCTTCAATTCTACCTTTGTGGTGGTAGCACTAAAGACTTTAGAATTAGAGGAATCGGAGATTTCACCTTGAACCCTAAGAATTTTACCGTTATCCAAAGGTATCTTAACAACTCTCTCGCCACAATCAATCGTCGCATTAACCGCCGCTAACCAATCCATACCCACTATAATATCAAAACTACCAATGTCAAGAGGCATAAGGTCAATGAAGAAGTCGACATCTTCTAAAGTCAAGACACAGTCGCGAAGTATTTGGCTAATTCTAGTTAGTGACCCATTTACCATTTCAATGTCAAGCACATAGTTTAGAGCACAAGGATGCACATCAATCAAAGGAACAAAGTTAGAAGACACGAGGCTATAATCGGCCCCGGAATCAAATAGGACGGTTGCATAGAGACCATTATGGAGAAAAGTACCTGCTACTACGTTGGGGTCATTGCGGGCTTCATTTACATTGGCCGCAAAGGCTCGGCCGCGTGGTTGCACTTGATGGCCTTGTTGTCCCCGGTTTTGGTTAGGCCCGACCATTTGTAGTTGGTTGGGATGAACGGCTACTTGAACTTGTTGTCCCACCCATCGAGGACAATTATTACGGTAGTAGTCACGGCTACCACATTCAAAACATTCACCTCTTCTTTGGTTACCTTGAGGAGGAACGGCCCGAACAGGAGCCACATTCATTGGGCCCGCCCTTGGAGCTCTACAACTTCTAGCTTCGTGCCCGACTTGATTGCAATTAAAGCATGCACCACATTGGTTATTGGCGGGATGATGCCTGTTGCATCTCCCACAGAAAGGATGAGGCCCAGTATAAGCCCTCCTAGTCGGTTCCACCGCCGCCATTATCCTACCCCTATTTGCATTTTTGGGGTCAAACTTCCCCATTTTCCTTACCCCGCTCGACTCTCCCACCTCTTTCCTCTTGCTTGATGAGGATTTGCTCAAAACACCACTTCTCAATAAGTCTTCGGTCACACTCCTGGCTTGGTTGACCGCATTAGCCAAAGAAGTAGGCATGTTGGAGTTTACATAAGATCGGACTTGAGGGTTCAAGCCCAATACAAACTTCTGGATGGCCTGTGACTCGGTACCCACCAAGTGAGGAACGAGGGTAGACAACTCTTGAAATCGTCTAACATAGCCCTTGTAGTCGGCTCCCTCCATGCTGAGATTTGCAAATTCAATGGTTAAGTTTTGTAGTTCATACGGAGGACAAAACTTTGCTTTTACTTTGTTTTTGAAGTCAATCCACTCCAAATTTTGAGTCCGCCCGAACGTTATTTCCTGGTTCCACCAACTCAAGGCGTCATGCCTAAACATGCCGGATGCATAGGAAATCCGGTCATCATAGGTGCAATGACTCCTTTCAATCACCGCCTCTATTGCCTCAAACCACCTTATACATTCCGTGGGGCCCCCTTTCCCATCGAACTCCGGTGCCCCACAACTTTTAAAGTCTTTAAATATACACCCTTGACGGTATCCCCCATATTGATTATTCATGGGCATCCCGATATTAACACCGACTGGTCCCTCTTCTTTATCCTCTACATCATGTGGTTGAGCATTTTCGTTATCTACGTTTTCTGGGGCTTCATTGTTTTGAGCCACATTATTTTGCCCAAGACTTGCCGTGACTTGAGCAATGATGGTTGGCATGATGCCAGCGACCGTTTGAGCGATTACCTCAGCCAAGTTTGGCTCAGGAGCTCCACCACGACCCCTACCACGGCCCCTACCATGACCTCTACCACGGCCCCTACCATGACCTCTACCACGGCCCCTACCACGGCTCCTACCTTCTTGTACTTCCGGTTGAGCTTCAGGTTGAGCTTCTTCCTCTTCAGCCCTATAGTTTGTTCCGACTCTCCTTGGTCTCTCCATTTCTATAAAACAAGTGACACGTTGAACCGAGAGTTAGTATCAAATGCTCGCATGTTAGTCACACAAGTAGTCAATGCTCTCATACCGATACCGCATACTCATTTCATAACGTTATGCTAAGGCAAAAGTGTTAGAATCATAAGGGATTTTCCACATATCATATCATCACGTTGGATTTATTACAGTACCTCATCATTAATTTAGGTAATCATGCTCAATATATCATGCAATTAAACAACTAACACAAATGATTCAAAGTATAATCCGAATTCGATATGCTCTCTAGTTGTTGACCGGGTATGTATACAAGGTGTACCAACGGCTAACCTTCCACCTAATCAACTTCCATTAAGCATATCGGTTCCTTATTATACTTTAAGCCACACGTGTGCAATCCACGATGTCATGAACTTGCTATAGTATCGGGTAACCATAAAAGAGTTGATCGGGTTCTTTTAGGTTGCCACAATATTATACTAAGTTAATGGCATCCCTTCATTTTGCCCTAAATCATCAAATTAGTTCCAACAAATAACAACAACAAATCATAATAACCACATTCATCACATTGAGTTCAAGCTATCACATAAGTGGTCTTAACTACGAACTCACACGGGGATTCACATAATTCACATTGCACACGAATTTCCTAACCATGCATGCTATATGAAGAGTTTTAACTTAAGCCGTAGTCTAGGTCAAACCGCCTAATTCTCTACGACAACGCATGGGCCACCATTCTGTAACACCCCAAGCCAAGGCTCAGAAAATCACGGAAATCATATAGCGCAAGGTGGAATTACAATAGAACAAACTAAATGCAATTAACGATTCGGTGAATCAAAACATAACGAAGCAATTAACAAAATACAACAGGAGCAAATAGCCATCAAAGTTAACACAATGACATCCAAAGATGGCAAACGATCCTAAGTATAATGCAACAGGCAGGCCAATGAATCCTTGATCCATGAGGTCCATAGTCCGGGTTTAACAGCAAGCAAAGCAACTAAACTCCACGCCCTAGGAGAACCTGATTACCTAAAAAGTGTACTAAGCATAGTCAACACAAGGTTGGTGAGTTCGTAGTAATGGTCCATAAAGAACCAACGTCAATAATCACAATATACCAATAGAGGCTAGACATGACTTACAGCGAGCCTCTAAGCAACACAATATCGTCCCACAACAAGATTACACAAGACAAGTAAATGTGTAATAAGAATGCACCAATGATATACAATCAATGTAAGTGCCAAATGCATGAATAAGCCAACATGCCTATCCTATGCGTGATCTCCGTCACTTATGCAACGATACCCTTCTGTCATCACAATGAACAAGGCTGTATCTCAAAATCATCGAGATATATATGTCTATATACTCGGGGTCAGGAACTACATCCAAAATGGGTGCATACATCTATGCACCAGGATGTCGGCAATCCCCTGCCGAGGGCTCATCAACGATGTATGCAATGCTTACAATCAAATGTAAATGCATAAATCATAAACCAACAATCAATATATCAATAAAAGCAAGTAAACACGCCAGGTTTACACTTTTCAGCCCGAATCTCAAGCGAGTAGGGAGATACGAAACTCACCTTGATTGGCGAAGAAGCTAATATAAGATTACAAGCGAGTACTAAGATCCACACGTCCACAACCTATAAATATACATCATAATACCATAATGTCAACTCTACAATCTTAAACAAGTTGGTTTTGCACATTTAAGTCAAGTCACAACCCCTAAACACTTCTACAACTTTACCGAGTAAGAACAAGACGCATTTGACTCGACACTTTTAGAAATGAAAAGAGATTCATACAAAAAGAGTGTTACTACAAGAAACTAGACTCTCTTACGATTCTAATGATAGGTCATATGACTTGTTTGGAGTTACGGATTAAAAGTTATTAACATTTGAAAATTGGCGCGCATAAAATCCTAGTGACTATCCACTACGTCGCAGTGAGCCAGGACTAAGCTCACTGCGCCGCAGTGGCTAAGTCAGACCAGGACCAGAAACAATGCACTGCGCCGCAGTGAGCAAGCGACCATGCCCAGAAACAATGCACTGCGCCGCAGTGGCTAAGCAGACCAGGACCAGAAACAATGCACTGCGCCGCAGTGGCTAAGCAGACCAGGACCAGAACAATGCACTGCGCCGCAGTGGCTAAGCAGACCAGGACCAGAAACAATGCACTGCGCCGCAGTGGCTAAGCAGACCAGGACCAGAAACAATGCACTGCGCCGCAGTGGCTAAGCAGACCAGGACCAGAAACAATGCACTGCGCCGCAGTGGCTAAGCAGACCAGGACCAGAACAATGCACTGCGCCGCAGTGGCTAAGCAGACCAGGACCAGAAACAATGCACTGCGCCGCAGTGGCTAAGCAGACCAGGACCGAACAATGCACTGCGCCGCAGTGGCTAAGCAGACCAGGACCAGAAACAATGCACTGCGCCGCAGTGGCTAAGCAGACCAGGACCAGAACAATGCACTGCGCCGCAGTGGCTAAGAACCAGGACCAGCATGCCCACTGCGCCGCAGTGGCTAAACTGAACCAGGACCAGTACTAGGCACTGCGCCGCATGAGCAAAGGTGGAGCTCACTGCGCCGCAGTGGCTAAGTCAGACCAGGACCAGAAACAATCCACTGCGCCGCAGTGAGCCAGGACTAAACTCACTGCGCCGCAGTGGCTAAGTCAGACCAGGACCAGAAACAATGCACTGCGCCGCAGTGAGCAAGAACCATGCCCACTGCGCCGCAGTGGCTAAACTGAACCAGGACCAGTACTTAGGCACTGCGCCACATTGAGCAAAGGTGGAGCTCACTGCGCCGCAGTGACCACCTCCTGCAGCCAGCACCAGCAGTTTCAGCAAGAAACACGAACCAAAACCCCCAAATTTCGACCCAAACCAACCCAAAACGATTTGTAAAGACTTTTAACTTGATTTGAAGCATAACAAAGCATCATTAAACATAACCACACATAACCCAAACCATAATTTCGACCATAACACCAAAATTACTCCCAAATCCTTCAAACCCTAGTTTTAACCCTAAATTAACCCTAATTTTCATTTTATCATTTAAAGACTTGTAACCACCTCCAATCAACTAGAAACACATGAACAAGCATAAATAGAAGTAAATGGGTTGAATTAGACTTACACAAACACCTTCTTGAGCTTAACCCAAAATTAGGTCAAAATGGTTAAAATGCAAGATTTCCACCTTTGATTCTTCGATATGGCGATAATGTGGTATAGATGGTGATGATCCTAGTGTTATAATCGATCCACTACTAGTTTGATGCAAGAAATGGTGAAGAAGATTGGAAGGGGTCTTTTACTTGAGAGAAAAAGAAAGAAGATAGATAGATAGAAATGAGAGGGGGAGGAAAGGATAAGGGGAAATGGGTCTTGGGGGCTGGTGGGTCATGGACTACCCACGGGCCGACCCGTTTCCCTTCTCAAGCCACAATACCATTAGTTGCACATTTAAATACCGACTACACATACGACGACCCGACTAGCATACCACATAGTCATAAAATCACAAATGGGCCCAATTATTTCATTCAATAAGTTTATTAGTCAAATTACACAAAAAGTCAACGGGTCAAAATTCACGGATGTTACATATGAGTCTTAATGTGTTAATCAAACCTCCAATGCATAAAGCATTGTCATGGGTCATGTTTATAGGTGTTTAGGTCTGAGTTATTACCTTATTGATGTGGGTATTAGCTAGTCTAATGGTCGCTTAATGATTATAGGTAGCCGGGAATACTTGCAAAGCTTGGTAACTTACGTTATCATTTGTTGTACGCTTCACGAGGTAAGATACACTACTTTGACACGATGGGGGATTCAACAAAAGTTGGTTTCGAATAAATACTTCCATTTGGTATCTTTATATTGCATGTGGGCATATGGGGTTACACGGGAGGTATTGTGGTTATGTAGTTGACCATGAGACCTGAAATGAAGTCCCTAATGTAGTGAAATGAAGTATTGCTTAATGTAGTGTTATGTTATGAAGTATTATGTAGTATCTTTATATGCATGAAATGTAGAAATGAAGTTGATGTTTGATATGTGCATGCTTATGTGGCCTGTTCACCTAGCTCACTAGACTTACTAGGTTGCCATGTCACTTGCACGTTTAAGGGCCCAAACGTAATGAAGTTAAAGTGTGTGAAAGTTTAGGAATGTGTGTTACCTAAACTATATGTGTGTGAAACCGAGCTCGTAATTCAAATGCAGGGAAGTGTTAAGCTTAACCCGTACTTGCCTTAGCCGGCGGGTGCGTGAACGTAGTTTTTGCTTGGGTGGCTCCTTGCAACATGGTCATTGAAACGCAGATTGAGTAATACGAGGGGTTTAACCCACCTCCACATACGGATTACTCCTGGATTGGCTTGCCATTCCTTAACGACGTAAGATGACTAGCCTTTTGGTGATTCATCTAGTCGGGTGTGACTTTAGTTACACTTATATGCAGATAATAAAGATACGTGTGATAATGTGTGAATTTAATGAAGGATAGGCACATTTAGGGTGATACATCGTAAGTTGATAATGCAGTTGATATGCGTGTTTGATATGTGTGGTGCCTATTTGTATTGTCTAATAAAAGAAGGAATGTTTTAATTGGACAAATGCTTTTAACTTGAGTGTTATCTTACTTAGCTAATTCGTTAGCTAATACTTGTTTCTTAAATGGTGTTGTTCCCTCAGGTATAGCTTGAAGGATTAGTTGATGAAGGAAGAGTGAGGCTTGGGTAGATGCATGCAGGAGACCTTGGCTACCCATAGATGTTTATCTCTTTAGACATTTGTTTACATTTCAATATTTATGTCGAATTTATGTAGTACGTGTGAACGGTTGTTTTGTGTTGGGCAACCGTTGGGTTTTCATTTGAACTATTTTAAGATATGGCATGTAACACCAACTAAACGTAGAAACCGAACAGTTTTTATCGGTTTTGACTTTTAAAGTTTTTTCTTCCGCAATTTGACACCGTTAGGTGAAAGTTTTTGAAAACCCATATTTTTAAATGTCGGGTGTTACAAATAAAAATAGGAAAAGATGTATAAAATTGAATATTTGTATTGCTTATGAAATACAATGTATTCGAATAATTTGTATTTACAACGAGATATTATAAAAATGCTTTGATAAAAAAAACAGTAATCTAATGAAGGTTAAAGATATACAATGGTTCAAAACAGAGTCCCCAGAATAATAAGAGTATTTGGGTGACTCGGTCTTTGAAGATAAATGTACGTTCCAGTAATTCAAGGAAGTATTTTTTGGGTACCCCTCCGATTGCGATCAATTTCATTGATAGTATAGCAATTAGAGTGACGCGCCTTTGCATTGTGACTATAGCCCACACAATGGCATAACCATAGAGCACCGCAGTTCCTTGAGCTGTTCCGGTACATTTACCGCCTGAACCGGTACCTTTACCGGCTGAACGCTATAGGTTGACGTCGATTCATTGTATCCGAATAGTTATCAGCGATGTGTTGAGCGTCTGGATGATTGTATGAGCATTTTGTGGTTTTGGATTTAGTAGTATGTGCCATAGTTATCTGGTGAAAATACTTCTAAGATCTGAATTTATAACATGAACATGGGCTACGTATATAATAATAGGATTTTGCTAACTATTGCCCCCAAGGCTATAGTTAAGCATTCTATATTTAAATATCCTCTTTTTAATGCTCTAAATTTAATTTTTTAAAGGATCTCCAATTAGTCTAATTATGGATATCTATTAGTAACTCAAAACTTTTATATCAATTTAACATACACATTTTCTATGGTTGTAATACACTTATACACATAAAAACCAAACATAATTTTCTCTCTTTTAGTGATTAACCCAACTACTAAGAAAAAAGTATCAATTTTTCATCCATAAGGTACTCATCTATTTTCATAGGTAATTAACGTCTCCTCATCTCGTTATTTTAATTGGCTTTTTTTCTTAATAAATGAAAGGTAAAATTAGTTTGATCGTTTAAGAACCCATTTATGCTACATAGTTGTTTGCTTTTATCTATTAATTTTTCGAGTTGTTATATAATAGGGATTTATTTCAATTGCTACCTATTACATGCTTCCAAAGATGTTTGGTTGAATCCAATATTAACAATGAAGTATTAAGGATCGGTATTTAGTCTTAAAATTTTTTTACTTTATATTTTTTATAACTTAATTTTTGTTTTAATTTATAACTTATTTTGTTGGGTTTTTCTCATTTTAAATTTTGAAATATATGTTCAGTATAACTAAGTGTATGCATTCGCTTATACGAATCCATCTGCAAGTGTTTGAATATAGTTCATGATGGTATGTCAAAGTAATATTTTTAGTTGGTAATTAAGAAATGTGTAAAAAAAATTGACTTATTAACAGACTACCAAAATTGAAATAAGGAAAGATTCTTTAACAAATTAATATTAAAGTATTAAATGAAGAATATTATAAAAATAGAAAGCTTAACTATACCCATGGGGGCTATAGTGAGCAAAATCCTTATTATAAAAGAGTATAGATATCGTATATCTACTATAAGACAGTTGAACTAATTACTTATTAACCAATCAAATCGCTCAATTTCATCAAATTGACTATCGCTTATGTCATCATTTAGCTTAACTATAAATTACAATTCTTATTAATCATTATCCAAATATATTATGTGAGTCCCAAATATATAGATGATTAACAAACCCGACTGGCAAGTACAACTGATCTTGAATGGACAAGTTCAGTTTACGATCCAGATATGGATAAAAGAAACAATTGACAATATAAATAAATGCAAGAACAAATGGCAGAAACTATATAAATATATATATAAATATAATCAAGTATGTAGCATTGAGACACGTTGTTTTCTAATGTATTTGATTTATTGATGTATAAACAAATACAAGGATTGTTGCGGAACAAAGATAAACACCCAAGTGTAAGTATCTAAACAATCCCGAAATACAAGTGATCTAATTGACTTGGAAATACTCGTAAGTTTACTTAGAGTATATCTCACAAGTTGCAATGCAAAGTTTCAAGCAATTTGCAAGTTGTGAGAAGACTTCGTATTTATAGACTAAGTCCATGATGACATGGACAATGTCGTACAAATGTGGTTGTGAGCATTTAAGGAACTAAACCATAATTCCTTACATGCTGCACTAGGAAGAGTATATAAGTCACTTGATGTGACTTATAGTACTAGGTTCCATACCTATACTTTGTACCTTTTATTAATAGATAAATCTATTAACTGGATAAAGGTGTAAAGTAAAAGTCTTCCTCGTAATCAGTGTAAAGTGTTGTAAATACTTTACACTGAGATGCTTCAGTCTTCGATCTGGTAGAATCACTCTGATGCTCGCTTCTGAGGTGATTCTCTTCTTCATACTTCAGTCTTTGACTTCAGAATGAATGCTTCAGATTTGTCTTGATCTGAACTGAAGTGAAGCTTCAGTGAAGGAATTCTGAGGCATCTCAGAATTCTGCAAAAACGTCTTCACTAAACTTCAAGCTATTTCTGAACAAATTATACATGGTCGATTTCCGACCTAACAAATTCCCCCTATTTGTTCTGAAATAGTGCATGCATCTCAGACTTCTATCTATACATGTTTGTAAGTCTGAAATGCAAGTTTTTGTTTAAGTTGTAAAAATTTTCTAAGTACATCTTATATATCATTGATGTCTCAGAATTTTACTTGTGTTTTTCTAACTTAAACTTATCATCTACTTATTGATTACAAATTGCAACTTATATATACAAACTGAAATGAAAGTTACAAATGTAAATATTTACAAGTACATGATATTTCTGAAAAGAAAACTACTTCTTGGCAGGCCTTGAACCAGAAGATGCCTCAGTAGGTTTTCTCTTCAGTGGAGAGTGATCCCTTTTGCCAAATAGCCTTCCTTCAATCTCTACCTTGGCTTGCATCTTTTGTTGAATTCTTGCTAACCATGCACCAGTCAAGGCAGACTTTGGCTTTCCTTTCAGAACCTGGATCATCTCCCTGTGCTCAGAAATCCCAAATGTGTGAACTGAAACTTGATTGTATTCTTCAGCAGCCCTACCTTCTCTTTTCACAACCAAATCAAATAACTTCAATCCATCAGCCTTAGTAACTTCCATATCAATGATTTTGGCTGGATGCGATCGATGGTTCATATAGTGATCATACTGAACCTTTTCATGTTTCCTCTGGGTCTCAGCAGCATCATCAGAAATTGGTTTGATTGAGGTATGGACAACATCACGAGAATCTTTCTTTGCAGTCCTTGTTCCAGTTCTGGGCTTTGTGGGTGGTCTGAACAATTCTTTCTCTACCTGCAGAACTCCAGCCAGAATCTCTTTCTTCTTTCTGGCCATTTCCATTTCTCTATTTTTCACTAAGTCCTGAATGGACATCTTGAAAGTGAGATGGTCCAGCTTTTGTTCCAAAGGAGAGTAGTTCACCCCATATTCATAATCGAGCATTTCTTTAACTGCCTTCTGCACTCTTGGATCATGTTTGATTTTCTGAAATCTTTCCAGTGAGAGACCAAGAGATGCAGCATCAATGTGATCAAGGGTTCCCATACTTTGGTGTTGAACCCTTTCCCTTTCCTTATTCTCACTCCACATAATAAATTGGTTAGAGACTTGCTTCTGCAGAGTCTCTAACTTCTTGCTATCAGCATTTAGATCATGAAGTGGATAGCCTTGTTCATCAACGTTTTCTCCAACAACCAGACCAGAACCCTTAACATTTTTCTTTGTTGGTTCTGCCATCACTAAGGCCTTTCCTTTATCTTTCCTTGCAGCTTCAGATTCTGTTTTCTGAACATGTTCCCCCTGAACTGAGGCACTACCAGAAGGCACCTCAGTTTGCTTCTTGGTTGCTTGAATCATCTCTTGAGTACTAGCCAGCAAACCAATAGGCACACCACTTCCCCCTTTGGGAATCTCTGAAGGCATTTTGGCATAGAGATCAATCGTAGATTTAAGTGCCTTCAGTGGTTCCCAACTTTGTTGTTCTAGGCACTCACAAATTGTTGGAATTCGTCTGCCCAAGACACATATTAAATTGACGTGGCTAGTACGTGATGATCCAAGTCGGGTCATACCCAATAACAAGCTAGACAAACACTTATGATATTTATTTATACGATTTGATCTTTAAATAAATATCAATACTTGAAACTTTTAGAAAGTGGTTTTCTAAATAATTGCACTTGAGATATGTAAATAAATTATATGGATGATTTATTTTGAGAGAAATATGAATAAGTTTATTTGGCAAAATAAACACTTGTGTGTGTTGTGTATAATATGTAATATGTTACATAAGATATGTAACAAGTTATGTTGCAATTATATCTACAAAATGTACATGTAAATGGGTTTATATAATTTGCCACAAAATTGTTTGTGACCACCTTATGGGGCCGCCCCCCCCCCCCATGTGCATTTTGATGTGTTGTTGATTCTACTTAAACACTTGTCCTTACATACACAAGACACAACACTCAACATAGAGTGTATCAATTCTTACATGCATTTTGTAAGACCAACTCTCTCATGCTCATAAGCAATTCTCCTCTTTTTCTTCTATTGATTTCGGCCAAAGGGAGCAAAAAGGGAAGGCATTTCAAGTTCATATCCTAGCACATTTGGGGTGTTTGTTGGAGGCTTGGGGTATACTAGCTTGAGGTTCTTCCACTTTGAAGACTTGGCTATTGAAGAACATCATCTCTTCATATCCTTCTACCTTACTAGCTTGGAAGAAGGTAGTCTTCTAAAACACCCTATGGTTGTTTGTTTTGTATGTATGTTATTCATATACATGGATCCTTATTGTTTGGGTTTTCTTTTATAAGTTAAATTTTGGTTTTAACTATACCAACATATTGAAAGGGTTCAATTTTTCCGCTGCGTTTTAATATTATAAGGATAATATTACTTTGATAAAAACCCAAAAATCCCAACAATGGCATCTAGAGCCGGTTATATGGATACATACATCAAAAGTTAATATTTTGTTTGGACAAAATCCAATGTTTTGGCCATTTTTTGTTATGGCCGAAATTAATACACAAAAAAGAGGGTTCTTTTTTTTCTTGTGTATTTTAGTGTCACAACTTAGCCAAGAGACCTTGTGATTGTTTGTGATGTGTGGATATGTTTGTATCTTATTTAATTATTCAATGGTTGTAATAGTTAAATAGGATTTTCTTCATTCATTTGGTTATGTAATTTATTTATTTCATTTGGTATGTAATAAGTAGATTAGTTGCATTTTTCTTGTAAATGTAATCTCCAAGAAAGCATCAAAAGGTTTTGGGGCTGAAGTTGGAGGCCAAATGAAGAGACCCGTGGGTTCCCACTGCGGCGCAGTGGGAGTATGTCAAACCCACTGCGGCGCAGTGGGTTATCACTGTAAAATAAAAGTTTTTTTTTGAAGAAAGGTGTTCAAAACACATCACAAAAGGTTACTTGAAGCATTTGGATGCAAGATCAAGTGGGAGTTCACTGACACAAATTTTGTGTCACTTTGTCCCTTAGGTTGAGACCTTTTGACACACTTGTTTCGGCTAACAAGTGTGGTCAAAATAGTTGGCTAATGTTGTGCACTTATTATTATGTTTGTCATGTTTGTTTGGTTGTTTATTATTTTGTTATGTGGATGCTTAAAAACCAACAAACTAAAAGACACACATAAAGATTAAAATTGGTTTTAATATTGACATTAACTTGGTAATTAAAATGGGTTTATTAAAAGTTAATGGTCACAATTATAAAAATGGATTTTATAAAAGAACCTTGAAATATGGATTTCAAAATTCATTATGGTACATAGTTTTTTAACTAGAATATAAAAACTCAAACGACCCTTTAAAAACAAGTTAAACGCCATCCTTTTATACAACACTTAATTATTTGGGAACTCTTTGTAGGATAAAGGTCACCTAACTACTTTGAGGGAACTTATAAGTTAAGGTAAATTTATTGTACTTATGGGATAAAGGTCACCTAACCACTAGTATAAGATAAATTTACATGTGTGTATAAGTAGGACAACTTGAATTGGAAACCATGTGATTAGGGTCACCGAAGCATGGTAACCAAAGGCGTTGATGGGATTAAACATGCCAACTTAATATGAGATATTAAACCGGTCCCATACCACTAGAAATTGTAAAGTGTTGCAATTGTCAAATGTTGACTACCTTGTTAATTTAGATCATGGGATAAAGGTCACCTAACCATCATTTAAATGTAACGTTGGATTCTAGATTTTAATTATTAATTGTCCATGAGACATAAAAGGGTATTAACAATTAAAATTTATATTTGATATCGAAAATTCTAATAAAGGACTTTGTTAATTTTGTAGATGGCCGCTAACAATGCAATTAACCCCAACCCAAACGTCCATAACTTTTCACTAAGATCCATCCTTGAAAAGGATCGTCTTAACCAAAATAACTTTGTGGATTGGTTTCGTAACTTGAGAATTGTTCTCAGGCACGAAAAGAAATCCTATATTTTAGACGATCCTATTCCTGATGAGCCCGAAGAAACTGATGTTGAAGCCTATAATGATTGGGCTAAATATGTCGAGGACTCCGTGCAAGTTAGTTGCATAATGCTAGCGAGTATGACTCCCGAACTCCAAAAGGAGTTCGAGCACCATGGGGCATACGACATGATTACCCAACTCAAGGAAATGTTCCAACAAAAGGAAAGGGTTGAACGCTTCGAAACGGTTCGAGCGCTTCATGCATGTCGCATGGATGATTCACAACCCGTCTCAACATATGTTCTTAAAATGAAAAGCTACATTGATCGCCTCGAAAGGCTTAATTGTCCCGTTTCAAATGAGCTAGCTACGGATATGATCCTTAACTCATTATCTAAGAGATTTGAAACCTTTGTGTTAAATTATAACATGAACGGATGGGACAAGACCGTTTCCGAGCTCCATGGGATGCTCAAAACGGCCGAGGCTAGTATGGGAGGAAAAGTTCAACCCGTTCTCACGATCAATGAAGGCGGAAAGAAAAGGGCTTACTCCGGACCCAAGGCAAATGTTGCTAAGGGAAAGGGTAACAACAAAGGGAATTTCAAAGGCAAAGGAAAGGGAAAAATGGATACTCCAAAAGCGAAGAAGCAAAAGGTTGCTGTCAATGACCCATGCTTTGAGTGTGGGGAGGTAGGACATTGGAAACGTAATTGTCCAACCTATCTCAAAGAGTTAAAAGCTAAGAGGGATGCAGGGCAAACCTCAGGTACAATATTTATGATATATATTGAGCTTAATACTGTTTTTTCTTACATATGGGTATTGGATACCGGATGTGGAACTCATATTTGTAATATGTTACAGGGGTTCATAAGAAAGAAACACATCAAGAAGGGAGACATTAGTCTTTTTATGGGCAATGGTGCATTGGTGCATGTTGAAGCCCAAGGAGACTATCTTTTGAAACTTCCAAATGGTTTGGAAATTGTATTGAACAATGTTTTGTATGCACCTAGTTTGACTAGGAGTATTATTTCTGTTTCCCGTTTAAGACATGTTGGATATGATTTTAATTTTGTTAACAATGATATCCATGTTTCTATGAATGATGTATTTTATTTTAAAGCTATGCCTTTAAATGGTATTTATGAATTAGTTCATGAAAACACAACATATGATAACTCAATGTACCAAGCTACCACCAAGAAACTTAAATTAGATTTAAGTGAAACCTATATTTGGCATTGTCGTCTTGGCCATATAAATAAGAATCGCATACTAACACTTCAAAAGAATGGTCTTTTGAAAACAAAATTAAATGATTCATTTAATGTATGTGAATCTTGTTTACAAGGCAAGATGACTAAAGCACCTTTCAAAGGCACTAATGAAAGGGCAAAAGATTTATTAGGTATCATACATTCGGATGTATGTGGTCCTTTTAAGCCAATGACTAGGAATGGTGAAAGATACTTCATTACATTCACCGATGACTATAGTCGTTACGGTTATGTATACTTATTAAAACATAAGAGTGAAGCTTTTGAAATGTTCAAAATTTTCAAGAATGAAGTAGAAAACCAACTCAGTAAGTCAATAAAAATTCTTCGTTCTGATAGAGGAGGTGAATACCTAAGTGATACTTTTCAAGATCATCTTAGAAGTTGTGGGATTATCTCACAACTAACTCCACCTGGAACACCACAACATAATGGTGTGTCTGAAAGGAGGAATCGAACTCTATTAGATATGGTTCGTTCCATGATGAGCAAAAGCTCACTACCTCTATCATTTTGGGGATATGCCATAATCTCTGCTGCCCGAATTTTAAATATGGCTCCCACCAAGAAAGTGGAGAAAACACCTTTTGAAATATGGCATGGAAGAGTTCCATCTTTGTCATATTTAAAGGTATGGGGCTGTGAGGCTTATGTAAGACATGATGCCTCAAACAAATTAGAGCCCCGATCCACTAAATGTATCTTTGTAGGATATCCTAAAAATGATTTGGGATATTATTTCTACAATCCTAATGAGCAAAATGTATTTGTTGCTCGAAAGGCTGAGTTCTTGGAGACTAAATTCCTTATGGAAGGAACTAGTTCCAGAACAGTGGAACTTGAAGAAGATCAAGAACCACTGACAGATACACACTTGGGTGACACTAGCATTCAACAAAAGGATGTTGAAGATGATCAAAGGGTTGATCAAGACACACAAAACGTTCGTAGATCTGGTAGAGCTACTTATCCACCTGAGAGATATGGATTTCTCGTGGATGAATGCTACATGGTAGTTTCTGATGAACCTACCACCTACCATGATGCAATGTCCAAATCAGATTCGGACAAATGGCTAGAGGCCATGAACGCTGAGATGCAATCCATGTATGACAACCAAGTTTGGGAATTGGTTGTTGAACCTCCTAATTCCAAAGTAGTTGGAAGTAAATGGGTGTTCAAATTGAAACACGATATGCATGGAAACTTGCTTACTTATAAAGCTAGACTTGTAGCAAAAGGTTTCACTCAAACTCGAGGGGTCGACTATGATGAAACTTTTTCGCCTGTGGCAATGCTAAAGTCTATTAGGATATTATTTGCCATAGCCGCACATTATGACTATGAGATATGGCAAATGGATGTCAAAACCGCTTTTCTAAATGGATATCTTGAGGAAGATGTCTATATGGATCAGCCTGAAGGTTTTGTCGATCCAAAACATCCTAATAAAGTATGCAAGTTAAAGAAATCAATCTATGGATTGAAACAAGCATCAAGAAGCTGGAATCGTCGTTTTGATGAAGAAGTCAAGAAATTTGGCTTCATCAAAAACGCTGATCAAGCTTGTGTGTATAAGAAGGCTAGTGGGAGCATCATTACTTTTCTAGTATTATATGTCGATGACATTCTACTATTTGGAAATGACATTCCAACCTTGGAAGGTGTAAAAGCCTGGCTTGGAAGTTGCTTTTCCATTAAGGATCTTGGTGAAGCCGCCTATATTTTGGGAATAAGGATCTATAGGGATAGATCAAGGCGCTTAATAGGTTTGAATCAAAGTGCATACATAGACAAAATCTTGAAAAGGTTCAAGATGGAAAACTCCAAGAAAGGTTTGGTGCCTATTCAAAGAGGAACTATATTGAGTACTTCTCAATCTCCTAGCTCAAAAGTTGAGCAAGATAAAATGAGTGGAATCCCATATGCATCTGCTATAGGATCCATCATGTATGCTATGATATGCACGAGACCGGACGTGTCATGCGCTTTAAGCATGACAAGTAGATACCAGCAAAATCCAGGAGATAGTCATTGGATGGCTGTCAAATATATATTGAAATATCTTAGAAACACTAAAGATATGTTCTTAATATATGGATCTGGTGAGGAGGAGCTCGTTGTAAAGGGTTACACGGATGCGAGTTTCCAAACTGATCGAGATGATTCTCGATCACAATCGGGGTATATCTTCATTCTAAATGGAGGAGCTGTTTCTTGGAAAAGCTCAAAGCAAGATGTGGTTGCATTGTCCACTACAGAATCGGAATACATCGCCGCTTCTTTGGCAGCACAAGAAGCTGCATGGTTGAAGAAATTCATTGCCGATCTAGGGGTTGTTCCTTCCATTCAGGAACCCCTAGAAATTCTTTGTGATAACGAGGGCGCGATTGCTCAAATCAAGGAACCTCGTGCACATCAAAAGACTAGGCACATTGAGCGGAGATTCAACTACATAAGGGATGAAGTTGAAAAAGGAAAGATATGTATTTGCAAAGTTCACACTGATCAAAATGTTGCGGATCCACTCACGAAGCTCCTTGAAAGGCCCAAGCATGAGAGACATACTTGTGCCATGGGACTTCGATATTCTAGTGATTGGATTTGATCTATTTTATGTATTTGGATATCGGAACACTTGTATTTATTAACACTTTTATATGAATATTGGTATTATGCATTTAAATTGTGTTATGTTCCATTTTTGCATGTTTAAATCCATGAATAAATTAATTATTCTAAATGTCCGTAGTCGATCATATTTGTGGGAACAAATATGAATGTAAGATTATTATGAACTTGGATTGGTAGATATTCAAAAGGTTTTGAATATAGAGCAAAGTGTTGCTACCAAGGTTCATAGATATTTGTGGGATACAAATATTGGACTGACCTGCAATCAAGCATTACTACATGGAATCTCTGTGATTGATCATAAGTAATCTTGAGTTAAAAGGCGAATATCATTGTATCCTCAGACCTGAGATACATATTGGGTCTTGATATTCACTGAATATTATACTTTGACTTAGCTCTTCGCTGTTCTGAAACATGGCAGTACATAAGACTAAGCTCAGGTATGATATAAGGTGACTGTGAAAGACGTATGTAGTCGAGATGGAATTTGTCCCTCTTATTCGTTGAGAGTAAGATGTCTAAGGCCTGCTACAAAGTTAAATCAATGGAGAATGATCACTCTGTGCCTCTAAGATTTAACATGACATCTGTGACAAAAGGATAAATGATCGATTCACCTAAATCATTTCAAGTAAGGGACTTGAAAGGGATGATGTTATTGAATGGCACTTCGTCATACGTATTAGGGGTAGCAAACCGTTGTTAGGCGGTATTTGCTGCTTGCGTCAATCTTCTATGAATCTTCTGCAAGTGGGAGATTGTTGGAATTCGTCTGCCCAAGACACATATTAAATTGACGTGGCTAGTACGTGATGATCCAAGTCGGGTCATACCCAATAACAAGCTAGACAAACACTTATGATATTTATTTATACGATTTGATCTTTAAATAAATATCAATACTTGAAACTTTTAGAAAGTGGTTTTCTAAATAATTGCACTTGAGATATGTAAATAAATTATATGGATGATTTATTTTGAGAGAAATATGAATAAGTTTATTTGGCAAAATAAACACTTGTGTGTGTTGTGTATAATATGTAATATGTTACATAAGATATGTAACAAGTTATGTTGCAATTATATCTACAAAATGTACATGTAAATGGGTTTATATAATTTGCCACAAAATTGTTTGTGACCACCTTATGGGGCCGCCCCCCCCCCCCCCCCCCCCCCCCCCCCCCCCCCCCCCCCCCCCCCCCCCCCCCCCCCCCCCCCCCCCCCCCCCCCCCCCCCCCCCCCCCCCCCCCCCCCCCCCCCCCCCCCCCCCCCCCCCCCCCCCCCCCCCCCCCCCCCCCCCCCCCCCCCCCCCCCCCCCCCCCCCCCCCCCCCCCCCCCCCCCCCCCCCCCCCCCCCCCCCCCCCCCCCCCCATGTGCATTTTGATGTGTTGTTGATTCTACTTAAACACTTGTCCTTACATACACAAGACACAACACTCAACATAGAGTGTATCAATTCTTACATGCATTTTGTAAGACCAACTCTCTCATGCTCATAAGCAATTCTCCTCTTTTTATTTTTGTTTTGTATGTATGTTATTCATATACATGGATCCTTATTGTTTGGGTTTTCTTTTATAAGTTAAATTTTGGTTTTAACTATATCAACATATTGAAAGGTTCAATTTTTCCGCTGCGTTTTAATATTATAAGGATAATATTACTTTGATAAAAACCCAAAAATCCCAACACAAATACCTTTTGCCATTGTAGCAAACTGAGCCTTTAGTCTGAAAAATGAACTAAGGTTCAGTGCTTCTTGATCTTTTAAGTCCTTTAACATTTTTCTGTCTTCTTCAGTGAAAGAAGCAGGGGGGGAGGAGCAGTAACATTTTCTTTCTTCAGAAATGTTAGAATTTCATCTAACTGCTTTGACTGATTCTGAACTGAACCTTTAAGTTTGGAAACTGAATCTTTAACATCATTTACAGCCTTTTCCACTTTGTCATTAGTATCTTTGGTCAGTTCAGCAATCATCATTCTGACTTCTTCTCCAACTTTCTGAGAGACAGACTCTGAAATCTGAGCAGCTAGATTCTGAGATAGCTCAGACTTCAGATCTTCCACAATACCAGCACTAATAGAAGTCCCAAGTTCTTTTTCATTGACACTTGGCTTCTGAACCAGCTCATGAACTTCACTTCCAACTGCCATAACCTCTTGCTTCAACAGCTCAACACCAGATGTCAAGTTCGCAACCACTGAAGCTTGCACATCTCTCTTTGTCAATCTGAAGGCTTCTCTGATTGCAGAGCTCACCTTATTGCACGTCATTACCAACTCATTCAATTTTCCAACCACTAGTCCTTCATTCCCAGCAACTTTGGTCAACTCAGTTCCAAGGAACATCTGAGCACCTTTCATATCAGCCAAGGAACTAGTGTTGGCAGTTAGAGATTTGGTTAAGTCCTCCACCCTAAGAATAAGGCCTTGGACTTCGGTTTGGGTTTTCTCTAACTGTGCTTCTACGTTGAAAGGAGGTGGAGGTTGTGCAGAAGCAGGAGCCACAAAAGGTAAACTACCAAGCCCTTTTAATACCTTGTTCATTTGAACATCTGTAGGACTCTCAGATTCTGTCTCAGAATCTAAGTCCTTTTCTGAAGGGGCATCATAATTGATCGGTGGTGGTACGTTGTAAATTTGTGGGTGTAGAAATTGAAGTGAAGGAGTGAAAGAAGGATCGGTTACATATGCGGGAGTGGTGCCTGGTGGAAAGATGGGATTTTGGTGAGATGGTGGTGGTGGAACATAAGGTTCATTGTCTTGTTGGATTTCTGGGGGAGGAGGAGGGGCGTTTGCGAGGATGGGGGCTGGCTCAGAATCAGATTGATTCGCCTCCAATAAGCCCTCGTCAAACTCAAAGTCAGCAAGAGAATCGAGATTCTCCTGAGGTAGCTCATCGTCATCCCAGAAAGCATTCACTTTTGCAATCTGGTCAGATATGCCCTGGTTTGGGTCACTAGTACCCTCACCAGATTCTGGTTCAACAGCTGCAGAAGCAGTTGCATCGTCACCAGATTCAATGATTTCAACCGTAGGTACACTAACGGGTCCCACATTCTTTTGTGGCCCACTTAGTGACCTTTCTGAACCAGCTAGTGTGGCTGAGACAGTTTTAGTAAATACCTGAATCATAGCAGAGGAGAGTTCAGGCTCATCTTCAGTAATGGTTTCCTTTGAGAAATCTCTACTATATTCTGGTACAGAAGCTTCAGGTCCAGCTTCATCATAAGCTTCTCCAAGTATATCCTTAAAACACAAGCTTAGAAATCTTGGGAAGGCAACATGCAGACTTCTCTTCCCCTTTAACTTTGTAATCAACTGAGAGAAGAGAATCTCAGCAAAGTCCACTTGCATCCCATTCCAGATATAATACCCCATCTCCACTTGGGGTAGTGAAAGTTGGTCCAACCCTCCATGGTTGCCACCAAGACTTTCCACGATTTGAGTCCAGAAGAACCTCCAGCAAATACCAAAACCAGACATGAAAATGTGTCCAGAGGTCTTCAAGTTACCATCAGCATCCTCCATATCACCATGACCAGTGGCGACTAGAACCTCCCTAAAATTGACTCCTTTGAGTCTTTTAACAAACACCTGGGGAGGTTCGAGGTAGTTCAGATGAAGGGAAGTTCTGAACCCCTCAAGAGTGATGACACACTTCTTGGTGCCTTCATTGAGAGTGAAGGAGATGGATTGTTCATCCTTATTCACCACGGCAGTGTACCAGAATTCAAGCAAGTATCGATGATACATTGCTTGCGGATTAGCGGTCAGCGCATAATGGAAAGGGGATTGCTCCCAAAAATTGTTTATTCTTCCCATTAAGGTTTCAGATTTTACATTCAATTGAGCCAAAAAGTTGCTCATGTTGAATCGGATTTGGGATGGAGTGAAGTTCTTAGGCCATTGAGCAGATGTTTTCACATCATTTGAAGGAGTGTATTCAAAGTTTATGAGCGACTTATGTTGCGAAGATGATGATTTAGACATTTTAAGATTTGAAAGTGAAAGTGAAATGAATATGAAGAGTTAAGGAATTTTGAAAGTAAAGATGAGAGAGATTGATGATTAGAGAGTAAATGAAAAACGAAGTAAATGAAAGAATGAATAAGGAATTTGTATTTAAGATGGAACAAAAAGGATTTTTCCAATTAAAAACAATTTCTGGGGTCATGTCCGCATTTAATGCAGAGACGTTTGAGGGACCCCACCCTGTATACTTTTTCAGTAAAAGTACTCATTTTCTTCTCTTTTTACGGCGCCACTTGTGTGACACATAAGCATGACCAATCCTAAGTTAAGAACCTAGTATGCAATATGCCACGTGTACACACAATTGACCAAGTATCAAAAATATCTTGAAAAGATTTTTGTATTTCAGTGATGACAAAACAAGTTCTGAGCATGGTCAGTTCCAAAGAGATCTGAACCATCTCAGTCATTAAAATTCAACTGAAATATTTTGATATTCTGAAGTGCTTCAGTTAAATACATCAGTGAACCAACCATACCACGATATTTTGTATGGTCCACTGGTTTTCCATGTGGATCAGAATCCAAAGTTAATGGAGCAGAAATAGGAGTATCTTTTGATGAGACTGAATCAAATTGATATTTCTTTAATAAATCTCTAACATATTTTTCCTGGTTAATGAAAATACCATCTTCAGTTTGTTTTACTTGAAGTCCTAGAAAATATGTTAGTTCTCCCATCATACTCATTTCATACTCAGAAGACATGATTTTTGAAAAAATTTCACACATCTTCTCATTAGTAGAACCAAACACAATATCATCAACATAAACTTGTACTAAAAGGATATCACTTTTATCATGCAATATGAATAAAGTTTTATCTATTGCACCTCGTTTAAAACCATTTCTAAGAAGATGTTTAGTAAGAGTATCATACCAGGCTCTGGGTGCTTGTCTCAGACCATATAAGGCTTTGTTCAGTCTGTACACCCAATGTGGTTTTTCTTCAGTGATGACAAAACAAGTTCTGAGCATGGTCAGTTCCAAAGAGATCTGAACCATCTCAGTCATTAAAATTCAACTGAAATATTTTGATATTCTGAAGTGCTTCAGTTAAATACATCAGTGAACCAACCATACCACGATATTTTGTATGGTCCACTGGTTTTCCATGTGGATCAGAATCCAAAGTTAATGGAGCAGAAATAGGAGTATCTTTTGATGAGACTGAATCAAATTGATATTTCTTTAATAAATCTCTAACATATTTTTCCTGGTTAATGAAAATACCATCTTCAGTTTGTTTTACTTGAAGTCCTAGAAAATATGTTAGTTCTCCCATCATACTCATTTCATACTCAGAAGACATGATTTTTGAAAAAATTTCACACATCTTCTCATTAGTAGAACCAAACACAATATCATCAACATAAACTTGTACTAAAAGGATATCACTTTTATCATGCAATATGAATAAAGTTTTATCTATTGCACCTCGTTTAAAACCATTTCTAAGAAGATGTTTAGTAAGAGTATCATACCAGGCTCTGGGTGCTTGTCTCAGACCATATAAGGCTTTGTTCAGTCTGTACACCCAATGTGGTTTTTCTTCATTGATGACAAAACAAGTTCTGAGCATGGTCAGTTCCAAAGAGATCTGAACCATCTCAGTCATTAAAATTCAACTGAAATATTTTGATATTCTGAAGTGCTTCAGTTAAATACATCAGTGAACCAACCATACCACGATATTTTGTATGGTCCACTGGTTTTCCATGTGGATCAGAATCCAAAGTTAATGGAGCAGAAATAGGAGTATCTTTTGATGAGACTGAATCAAATTGATATTTCTTTAATAAATCTCTAACATATTTTTCCTGGTTAATGAAAATACCATCTTCAGTTTGTTTTACTTGAAGTCCTAGAAAATATGTTAGTTCTCCCATCATACTCATTTCATACTCAGAAGACATGATTTTTGAAAAAATTTCACACATCTTCTCATTAGTAGAACCAAACACAATATCATCAACATAAACTTGTACTAAAAGGATATCACTTTTATCATGCAATATGAATAAAGTTTTATCTATTGCACCTCGTTTAAAACCATTTTAAGAAGATGTTTAGTAAGAGTATCATACCAGGCTCTGGGTGCTTGTCTCAGACCATATAAGGCTTTGTTCAGTCTGTACACCCAATGTGGTTTTTCTTCATTGATGAACCCTGGTGGTTGATGCACATACACGACTTCTTCTAGATCGCCATTCAGAAATGCACTTTTGACATCCATTTGATAGACTTTAAATTGATGATGAGCTGCAAAAGCTAAGAATATTCTGATAGCTTCAAGTCTAGCAACTGGTGCAAAAGTTTCATCAAAATCTATTCCCTCTTCTTGTGCATATCCCTTTGCAACAAGTCTTGCTTTGTTTCTTATGATGTGGCCATCTTCATCCATCTTATTTCTGAAGACCCATCTTGTCCCATATGGTTCCTTCTTCAGGTTACTGGGACAAGGAACGAGTTCCCATACATCGTTTCTTTTAAACTGGTTGAGCTCATCTTGCATGGCTTCAACCCAGCTTGGGTCTTGCATAGCCTCGTCAATCTTCTTGGGTTCAATTAGAGATAAGAAGCTGACGTACAAGCATTGATCGCTTGTGGCTCTTCTGGTCTGAACCCCTCTTCTGGACTCTCCAATAATTTGCTCGATTGGATGTGCTTTTGTCCATTTAGAGTATTGACCAGGATGAGAAATGATATCAGTGCAAGAACTTCTCTGAGTAACTTCAGGAGGAGCTTCAGAAAATACATCTTCGGCTTCTTCTTCTTCCTGCAGATCATGACTTGCATCATGAAATTCATCAGATTGAGGTTGCTCAGTGGAGTCTGATATCATGGGAGTAGCAGCATATACATCTGATCCAATAGTTAGTTCAGAAGGTAGTTTGAAACTAACTGGAGGATAAAATGGAATGTTGCTTGGCTTGTTTATTTCTGGTTCTGAACGGAGATGTTCAGAAGCATGTTCAGGTGACTGATCAGTTTCAGCAATAGGATCAGAATCACCAAAACTTATTGGACTTTCTGAGGGTGGTACAGGAATGGAATTTCTAAAGATTGCAGAATTGGATTCATCAAAGGTAACATGAATTGACTCATCAACCTTTTCAAGTCTCTTGTTAAAGACTCTAAAGGCTTTGTTCAGTCTGTACACCCAATGTGGTTTTTCTTCATTGATGAACCCTGGTGGTTGATGCACATACACGACTTCTTCTAGATCGCCATTCAGAAATGCACTTTTGACATCCATTTGATAGACTTTAAATTGATGATGAGCTGCAAAAGCTAAGAATATTCTGATAGCTTCAAGTCTAGCAACTGGTGCAAAAGTTTCATCAAAATCTATTCCCTCTTCTTGTGCATATCCCTTTGCAACAAGTCTTGCTTTGTTTCTTATGATGTGGCCATCTTCATCCATCTTGTTTCTGAAGACCCATCTTGTCCCAATTGGTTCCTTCTTCAGGTTACTGGGACAAGGAACGAGTTCCCATACATCGTTTCTTTTAAACTGGTTGAGCTCATCTTGCATGGCTTCAACCCAGCTTGGGTCTTGCATAGCCTCGTCAATCTTCTTGGGTTCAATTAGCGTACGATTCTTTCTTTCTACAACACCATTCTGCTCTGGTGTGTGTGCTGAGGAGAAGTTCTGAGATATGCCAGTTTCAGTGCAGAAGGACTCCAGAGTGGCATTTCTGAATTCAGTGCCATTGTCACTTCTGAGCTGACAAACTTTTCGCTTGTACTTGAGCTCAATTTGTTTGATGAGAGCAATGATTTCAGCAGCAGCTTCACTTTTGGACTTGAGGAAAATCACCCAGCAATATCTTGAATATTCATCTACGATGACAAGGGTGTATTTCTTTCCTGCTCTGGTCTGAACATTCACTAGTCCAAAAAGGTCCATGTGAAGCAAGTGAAGAGGTTCAGTTATACTAAAGCTTTGCTTTGTCTTGAATGAAGCTCTTTTCTGCTTACCCATTTCACAACCTGGACATGGCTTGTCTTTATTGAAAGACATAGAGGGTATCCCATCAACAAGTTGTTTTCTTGACAACTTATTAATGTTCTTGAAGTTCAGATGGGATAATCTTTTGTGCCACAACCAATTTGTGTCTTCATCAGCCTTTGTGTAGAAACATTGTTCAGAGATAGATGGATTCATATCAATGACATAAATGTTTCCCTTCCTTGGTGCAATCAGTACTACCTTTCCATCTCTGTTGAATATGGTGCCTTGTGAAATATCAAATAGAACCTTGAAGCCATCATCACATAGTTGACTGACACTGATCAGGTTATATTTCAAACCGTTCACATATGCAACTCGTGTGAATTTGACTTGACCATTATTCACCACACCATATCCCTCAGTTTTTCCATTTCCATCATTTCCAAAAACAATTGAGGGCCCTTCTTGCACCCTATATTCCTCTAGCAGGGTCTGATAACCAGTCATGGTTCGGCCAGCAGCACTGTCCAGAAACCATATGTTCTTCTTTCGGTCTCCCTGCACACAAACAAAGATTAGTTCTTTTTGGGAACCCATCTATGGATGGGTTCACTAGACTCTCCCTTAGCAGTCTCAGATTTCTTTGGCTTGTAAGGAACAGAAGGATCAAAGGGGATCTCAGTCATAATTTCAGATGACATAAAAATTGTTGGTTTGATGGGGTGCTCAACCTTTTTCTTCTCAGATTTTAGCTTGATTTGTTTGGAAAAAGGTTTTGCATTTTGTTTAGGTTGAAGAGGAGTGGTTTCAACATTTTTTAAACGTGCATTACAACTCTGCACTTGTCTAGCCAATAGTTGAAATTGACTTTCTAACCTTAACAAAATAGATTCTTCATTAGACACCTGAGCCTTACCAGAATCTGAGGTAGAAGGCTCAGTGGGGGAGATGGTTTTCTTCTTCTTTAGGCCTTTTGGAACCTTAGATGAAGTCTGAGGAGATGGCTTTTTGGTTTTAGCCTTCTTTTCTGAAACAGTTGTCTGAGCTGTTTCAGATTTTCCCTCAGAATGTTCCTTGACCTTATTAGTCACAATTTTCTGTTTGCCAACTTTAGGAAAAATAATTTCCGGTTTCATTTCTTTTGGAAGTGCATCTAAATCAGTGATTATAGATGCCATGTGAAGATCACCAGATTCATATGCTGTTTTTTGATTTGCAAAAGTGTTTTTAATTGCAGCATCTGGTTTTGGTGCACTCATCCAAGATTTGATTATTTTCTGTTCCTTTTCAAGGATGGTTTTTAGCCTTCTTTTCTGAAACAGTTGTCTGAGCTGTTTCAGATTTTCCCTCAGAATGTTCCTTGACCTTATTAGTCACAATTTTCTGTTTGCCAACTTTAGGAAAAATAATTTCCGGTTTCATTTCTTTTGGAAGTGCATCTAAATCAGTGATTATAGATGCCATGTGAAGATCACCAGATTCATATGCTGTTTTTTGATTTGCAAAAGTGTTTTTAATTGCAGCATCTGGTTTTGGTGCACTCATCCAAGATTTGATTATTTTCTGTTCCTTTTCAAGGATGGTTTTTAGTTCTTCTTTTCTGAAACAGTTGTCTGAGCTGTTTCAGATTTTCCCTCAGAATGTTCCTTGACCTTATTAGTCACAATTTTCTGTTTGCCAACTTTAGGAAAAATAATTTCCGGTTTCATTTCTTTTGGAAGTGCATCTAAATCAGTGATTATAGATGCCATGTGAAGATCACCAGATTCATATGCTGTTTTTTGATTTGCAAAAGTGTTTTTAATTGCAGCATCTGGTTTTGGTGCACTCATCCAAGATTTGATTATTTTCTGTTCCTTTTCAAGGATGGTTTTTAGCCTTCTTTTCTGAAACAGTTGTCTGAGCTGTTTCAGATTTTCCCTCAGAATGTTCCTTGACCTTATTAGTCACAATTTTCTGTTTGCCAACTTTAGGAAAAATAATTTCCGGTTTCATTTCTTTTGGAAGTGCATCTAAATCAGTGATTATAGATGCCATGTGAAGATCACCAGATTCATATGCTGTTTTTTGATTTGCAAAAGTGTTTTTAATTGCAGCATCTGGTTTTGGTGCACTCATCCAAGATTTGATTATTTTCTGTTCCTTTTCAAGGATGGTTTTTAGCCTTCTTTTCTGAAACAGTTGTCTGAGCTGTTTCAGATTTTCCCTCAGAATGTTCCTTGACCTTATTAGTCACAATTTTCTGTTTGCCAACTTTAGGAAAAATAATTTCCGGTTTCATTTCTTTTGAATATGGTGCCTTGTGAAATATCAAATAGAACCTTGAAGCCATCATCACATAGTTGACTGACACTGATCAGGTTATATTTCAAACCGTTCACATATGCAACTCGTGTGAATTTGACTTGACCATTATTCACCACACCATATCCCTCAGTTTTTCCATTTCCATCATTTCCAAAAACAATTGAGGGCCCTTCTTGCACCCTATATTCCTCTAGCAGGGTCTGATAACCAGTCATGGTTCGGCCAGCAGCACTGTCCAGAAACCATATGTTCTTCTTTCGGTCTCCCTGCACACAAACAAAGATTAGTTCTTTTTGGGAACCCATCTATGGATGGGTTCACTAGACTCTCCCTTAGCAGTCTCAGATTTCTTTGGCTTGTAAGGAACAGAAGGATCAAAGGGGATCTCAGTCATAATTTCAGATGACATAAAAATTGTTGGTTTGATGGGGTGCTCAACCTTTTTCTTCTCAGATTTTAGCTTGATTTGTTTGGAAAAAGGTTTTGCATTTTGTTTAGGTTGAAGAGGAGTGGTTTCAACATTTTTTAAACGTGCATTACAACTCTGCACTTGTCTAGCCAATAGTTGAAATTGACTTTCTAACCTTAACAAAATAGATTCTTCATTAGACACCTGAGCCTTACCAGAATCTGAGGTAGAAGGCTCAGTGGGGGAGATGGTTTTCTTCTTCTTTAGGCCTTTTGGAACCTTAGATGAAGTCTGAGGAGATGGCTTTTTGGTTTTAGCCTTCTTTTCTGAAACAGTTGTCTGAGCTGTTTCAGATTTTCCCTCAGAATGTTCCTTGACCTTATTAGTCACAATTTTCTGTTTGCCAACTTTAGGAAAAATAATTTCCGGTTTCATTTCTTTTGGAAGTGCATCTAAATCAGTGATTATAGATGCCATGTGAAGATCACCAGATTCATATGCTGTTTTTTGATTTGCAAAAGTGTTTTTAATTGCAGCATCTGGTTTTGGTGCACTCATCCAAGATTTGATTATTTTCTGTTCCTTTTCAAGGATGGTTTTTAGCTCTTCTTTTTCCAACTCTAAAGTGGCAACCATAGATTGATAACTTTTTAGGGCCAGATGAACATCTTTCAGTTCCTTTAGTCTGGCCTGACTGGCGTTCAGTTCAGAAGTATTGTTTTCAAACATTTTTAGGCTTTCTGAACGCACTGTCTCAACAAATGAGATGTCAGCCTCTAAAAGAACCAAAAGGTCCAGTTTGTGTTCCTCATCTTCTTCATAGCCAAAATTACTGACCTTTTTCATCACTATATCCACCCAGCGACCAGATTCAACATCGGTTTTGACCAAATGACCTTGGTCTTCTTGTGCCATGAAACACATGTCCCTAACTTCCTCCTCATCATCAGATGATTCATCAGAGTCTTCCCACTTTTCAGTTTTGGCAATCATACAACTGTTGCTTGAGTTGTCTTGTGCCAAGAGAGCCATATGTGCCTTCAACTTCTTGTATTTGGCCTTATAGCTGTCATCAGACTTCTGAAAAATAGAATGGTTAGGAGCAGATTGTGATGATGAAGGTTGACTAGATCTGCATTCCTTCATGAAATGTCCTTTCTTGCCGCATTTAAAGCATTCAAGATTGGACTTTGTCAATAGAAGCACTGGAAGCAAAAGGTTTGCCAGATCGATTTGATTTGGCCTTAAAACGATTGAACGTTTTAGCCAGCATGGCAACCAGATCATCATTGTCATTCTCATCACAATCATGAGTGACATTGGCAGAGACACCAGTTTTTAACATTTGAGAAACCATCTTCTTCATCGAGTCAAAAATGTCACTCTCAGAAGATAGTAGAGCAGTACTTTGTGGTTCAGAATACTGAACCGTACCAGAACTGGTAGAAACATTGTTCAGAGATAGATGGATTCATATCAATGACATAAATGTTTCCCTTCCTTGGTGCAATCAGTACTACCTTTCCATCTCTGTTGAATATGGTGCCTTGTGAAATATCAAATAGAACCTTGAAGCCATCATCACATAGTTGACTGACACTGATCAGGTTATATTTCAAACCGTTCACATATGCAACTCGTGTGAATTTGACTTGACCATTATTCACCACACCATATCCCTCAGTTTTTCCATTTCCATCATTTCCAAAAACAATTGAGGGCCCTTCTTGCACCCTATATTCCTCTAGCAGGGTCTGATAACCAGTCATGGTTCGGCCAGCAGCACTGTCCAGAAACCATATGTTCTTCTTTCGGTCTCCCTGCACACAAACAAAGATTAGTTCTTTTTGGGAACCCATCTATGGATGGGTTCACTAGACTCTCCCTTAGCAGTCTCAGATTTCTTTGGCTTGTAAGGAACAGAAGGATCAAAGGGGATCTCAGTCATAATTTCAGATGACATAAAAATTGTTGGTTTGATGGGGTGCTCAACCTTTTTCTTCTCAGATTTTAGCTTGATTTGTTTGGAAAAAGGTTTTGCATTTTGTTTAGGTTGAAGAGGAGTGGTTTCAACATTTTTTAAACGTGCATTACAACTCTGCACTTGTCTAGCCAATAGTTGAAATTGACTTTCTAACCTTAACAAAATAGATTCTTCATTAGACACCTGAGCCTTACCAGAATCTGAGGTAGAAGGCTCAGTGGGGGAGATGGTTTTCTTCTTCTTTAGGCCTTTTGGAACCTTAGATGAAGTCTGAGGAGATGGCTTTTTGGTTTTAGCCTTCTTTTCTGAAACAGTTGTCTGAGCTGTTTCAGATTTTCCCTCAGAATGTTCCTTGACCTTATTAGTCACAATTTTCTGTTTGCCAACTTTAGGAAAAATAATTTCCGGTTTCATTTCTTTTGGAAGTGCATCTAAATCAGTGATTATAGATGCCATGTGAAGATCACCAGATTCATATGCTGTTTTTTGATTTGCAAAAGTGTTTTTAATTGCAGCATCTGGTTTTGGTGCACTCATCCAAGATTTGATTATTTTCTGTTCCTTTTCAAGGATGGTTTTTAGCTCTTCTTTTTCCAACTCTAAAGTGGCAACCATAGATTGATAACTTTTTAGGGCCAGATGAACATCTTTCAGTTCCTTTAGTCTGGCCTGACTGGCGTTCAGTTCAGAAGTATTGTTTTCAAACATTTTTAGGCTTTCTGAACGCACTGTCTCAACAAATGAGATGTCAGCCTCTAAAAGAACCAAAAGGTCCAGTTTGTGTTCCTCATCTTCTTCATAGCCAAAATTACTGACCTTTTTCATCACTATATCCACCCAGCGACCAGATTCAACATCGGTTTTGACCAAATGACCTTGGTCTTCTTGTGCCATGAAACACATGTCCCTAACTTCCTCCTCATCATCAGATGATTCATCAGAGTCTTCCCACTTTTCAGTTTTGGCAATCATACAACTGTTGCTTGAGTTGTCTTGTGCCAAGAGAGCCATATGTGCCTTCAACTTCTTGTATTTGGCCTTATAGCTGTCATCAGACTTCTGAAAAATAGAATGGTTAGGTGCAGATTGTGATGATGAAGGTTGACTAGATCTGCATTCCTTCATGAAATGTCCTTTCTTGCCGCATTTAAAGCATTCAAGATTGGACTTTGTCAATAGAAGCGCTGGAAGCAAAAGGTTTGCCAGATCGATTTGATTTGGCCTTAAAACGATTGAACGTTTTAGCCAGCATGGCAACCAGATCATCATTGTCATTCTCATCACAATCATGAGTGACATTGGCAGAGACACCAGTTTTTAACATTTGAGAAACCATCTTCTTCATAGCAAAATTACTGACCTTTTTCATCACTATATCCACCCAGCGACCAGATTCAACATCGGTTTTGACCAAATGACCTTGGTCTTCTTGTGCCATGAAACACATGTCCCTAACTTCCTCCTCATCATCAGATGATTCATCAGAGTCTTCCCACTTTTCAGTTTTGGCAATCATACAACTGTTGCTTGAGTTGTCTTGTGCCAAGAGAGCCATATGTGCCTTCAACTTCTTGTATTTGGCCTTATAGCTGTCATCAGACTTCTGAAAAATAGAATGGTTAGGTGCAGATTGTGATGATGAAGGTTGACTAGATCTGCATTCCTTCATGAAATGTCCTTTCTTGCCGCATTTAAAGCATTCAAGATTGGACTTTGTCAATAGAAGCGCTGGAAGCAAAAGGTTTGCCAGATCGATTTGATTTGGCCTTAAAACGATTGAACGTTTTAGCCAGCATGGCAACCAGATCATCATTGTCATTCTCATCACAATCATGAGTGACATTGGCAGAGACACCAGTTTTTAACATTTGAGAAACCATCTTCTTCATCGAGTCAAAAATGTCACTCTCAGAAGATAGTAGAGCAGTACTTTGTGGTTCAGAATACTGAACCGTACCAGAACTGGTAGACACATGGTTCTTGGCATCCTGCTCAGCCAAAGCTCTTTCAGCTTTGTTCTCTTTAGTATATCTAAATGCTCCATAAAGGGAAGCAAGAGTATGACTGTGCAATGTTTTGCCTTGTCTCAAGACCAAGATTAGGTTTTCCCATTTTGAAGGTAAAATGTCACAAAATTTTTCCAACAAAATTTCTTTGTCTTTGGTTACACCCAGGGCTTTCAGTTGGTTTACCAGATTTGTGAATCTGATGTAAGTTTGGGTTAAAGACTCCCCAGGGATAGCAAAGAAAGACTCATATCTTTTGTTTAAAGCAACTTTTCTTGTGACAATTGTCTCATTAGTGCCTTCAAACTGTGTCAGTAGTTCCTCCCACATTAATTTTGAATTATCAAGTAAGACTAGAGTGGGCATTAGGGTTTCTGGAACTGCGTATAAAATCATATTTTGTAACTTGGTATCCAGGTCTACAAGTCTATGATCTTCCTCAGACCAATGATCCTTCTCCTTAGGTGACTGCCTAGGAGTCCCATCGGCATTTCTGACAACAGTTGAAGCATTCATAGGGACAAAGGGTCCTTCTTTTAAAATATCTGGTAAATGTCTCTCAACACCAGCAATATACTTTAGCATGCACGCTTTCCACGTTTGAAAGTTTTCACTGTTCCCATCAAACTTGGGAACAGGATTATTTGGAAAGTGTACGTGAACATTGTGTGAGGGTATATTGTTGTTGATGATAGGGGGTGGGGTAGCATTATTAGGGTCAGGTCGTTCTTGTTCAAAGTCAGCCATCTATGCAGATCAAAGGTTAATGAATTGATATAATTCAACCTTGAGGCTCTGATACCAATTGTGAGTCCCAAATATATAGATGATTAACAAACCCGACTGGCAAGTACAACTGATCTTGAATGGACAAGTTCAGTTTACGATCCAGATATGGATAACAAGAAACAATTGACAATATAAATAAATGCAAGAACAAATGGCAGAAACTATATAAATATAATCAAGTATGTAGCATTGAGACACGTTGTTTTCTAATGTATTTGATTTATTGATGTATAAACAAATACAAGGATTGTTGCGGAACAAAGATAAACACCCAAGTGTAAGTATCTAAACAATCCCGAAATACAAGTGATCTAATTGACTTGGAAATACTCGTAAGTTTACTTAGAGTATATCTCACAAGTTGCAATGCAAAGTTTCAAGCAATTTGCAAGTTGTGAGAAGACTTCGTATTTATAGACTAAGTCCATGATGACATGGACAATGTCGTACAAATGTGGTTGTGAGCATTTAAGGAATTAAACCATAATTCCTTACATGCTGCACTAGGAAGAGTATATAAGTCACTTGATGTGATTTATAGTACTAGGTTCCATACCTATACTTTGTACCTTTTATTAATAGATAAATCTATTAACTGGATAAAGGTGTAAAGTAAAAGTCTTCCTCGTAATCAGTGTAAAGTGTTGTAAATACTTTACACTGAGATGCTTCAGTCTTTGACTTCAGAATGAATGCTTTAGATTTGTCTTGATCTGAACTGAAGTGAAGCTTCAGTGAAGGAATTCTGAGGCATCTCAGAATTCTGCAAAAACGTCTTCACTAAACTTCAAGCTATTTCTGAACAAATTATACATGGTCGATTTCCGACCTAACATATTATTATATTAGTATTTATATTAAATTATAGAAAAAGTCTCATTAATTTACACTTTTTTGTTTTTCATCAATAATTTATACTTTTTAGCCCTAAATACTTAATTTATATTTATTTTTAACCATCAACTTGAGAGATTTTTTTAAAATATCTGGTAAATGTCTCTCAACACCAGCAATATACTTTAGCATGCACGCTTTCCACGTTTGAAAGTTTTCACTGTTCCCATCAAACTTGGGAACAGGATTATTTGGAAAGTGTACGTGAACATTGTGTGAGGGTATATTGTTGTTGATGATAGGGGGTGGGGTAGCATTATTAGGGTCAGGTCGTTCTTGTTCAAAGTCAGCCATCTATGCAGATCAAAGGTTAATGAATTGATATAATTCAACCTTGAGGCTCTGATACCAATTGTGAGTCCCAAATATATAGATGATTAACAAACCCGACTGGCAAGTACAACTGATCTTGAAGGACAAGTTCAGTTTACGATCCAGATATGGATAACAAGAAACAATTGACAATATAAATAAATGCAAGAACAAATGGCAGAAACTATATAAATATAATCAAGTATGTAGCATTGAGACACGTTGTTTTCTAATGTATTTGATTTATTGATGTATAAACAAATACAAGGATTGTTGCGGAACAAAGATAAACACCCAAGTGTAAGTATCTAAACAATCCCGAAATACAAGTGATCTAATTGACTTGGAAATACTCGTAAGTTTACTTAGAGTATATCTCACAAGTTGCAATGCAAAGTTTCAAGCAATTTGCAAGTTGTGAGAAGACTTCGTATTTATAGACTAAGTCCATGATGACATGGACAATGTCGTACAAATGTGGTTGTGAGCATTTAAGGAATTAAACCATAATTCCTTACATGCTGCACTAGGAAGAGTATATAAGTCACTTGATGTGATTTATAGTACTAGGTTCCATACCTATACTTTGTACCTTTTATTAATAGATAAATCTATTAACTGGATAAAGGTGTAAAGTAAAAGTCTTCCTCGTAATCAGTGTAAAGTGTTGTAAATACTTTACACTGAGATGCTTCAGTCTTTGACTTCAGAATGAATGCTTTAGATTTGTCTTGATCTGAACTGAAGTGAAGCTTCAGTGAAGGAATTCTGAGGCATCTCAGAATTCTGCAAAAACGTCTTCACTAAACTTCAAGCTATTTCTGAACAAATTATACATGGTCGATTTCCGACCTAACATATTATTATATTTGTATTTATATTAATTGTAGAAAAAGTCTCATTAATTTACACTTTTTTGTTTTTCATCAATAATTTACACCTTTTAGCCCTAAATATTTAATTTATATTTATTTTTAGCCATCAACTTGAGAGATTTTTTTAAAATTTAATTATTTAATTAATTAAAAAAATTCAACATATGAAATATTGTCTACAAAAAATTATCTCAAAACCTAATGACTTATTGACCAATCAAATCACTCAATTTCATCAAATTGACTCCCGCTTATGTAATCAATTATTTAATTAATTAAAAAAAATTCAACATATGAAATATTGTCTACAAAAAATTATTTCAAAACCTAATGACTTATTAACCAATCAAATCGCTCAATTTCATCAAATTGACTCCCGCTTATGTCATCATTTAATTTAATTATAAATTAAAAATAATTATAATTATAATCCAAATACAATATTGATAATATCGTTCAATTTAATAATATAATAGATTAGATTTTTATAAATTATAAATATTAATATTTAATTTAATATTTAATATAAACACAATATGAACTCTAGATATTTATCAAAACACAATAATAGATGACAATATACAACATCCTTATCTTAAACACAATCTATTTATGATAAGAGAGATGATTAAAAATAAACTTATTTGTGTTATGGGTCCGTACCATGATCAAAGACATATACTTAAATGTCAAGTACATGATCACAATTATGTTTATATTTTAAATCTTAATTATCTTTCATAATAATATCACATTATGAGTACAAATGTTTCAAAAAATTCTATAATAGAGAAATTATTGTAGCACGTGCCTTGTGTAATGACTACGACAAACAATTCCATCAATATGTCTCAGCAAATAATGACAGTGATGAAATGTGATTATTGTACTACAATTTGCAAAGTATAACACTTGGAACCGTATATCTTCACAATTAAAAGTTTTTATGACATAGATGTATGAAGATCTAATATTTATAATATCATAAACCTCGTGTTCAGTGTTGGGCGCGGGTCTAAAATCTCCTATATGATTATATGTAGGTAAATATCAAAATTTGGTTCGCTTCGGTTAACCGTAGGTAATGAATACTGAAAATCGTAACCAAACCGTTACGCATCTGTTTTTTAGTTTTCGTTTTTTTCGGTTTCGTTTTTCTGGTTTTGGTTTTTCGGTTTCGGATCACGCGGTTTGGACCGGTTTTTCGGTTCATTTCTTACACCCGTAGTTTACATACATAATATCATTACTTTTTAGTTGATCTTAGATTTATCATTTGATAATTAATAATTTTATACTGTCCTAATCTACCGGACATGTATAATCTAATAATCTTCTTTTATAAAGTATATAGGCGTTTAATTAAAATTTGGTATGTAAATTTTTCAATATATTCTCGCGTGTGGCCGGCAACACCTATTATAGCCTCATTTATTTTCCCCCCAATTCTTTAGCAGCTAGGGTTTCATCCAATCTTTATCCTAATCATAATTCACTTAGACATAGCGATTTAATCTACGTAGCTGTCAGAATGAATGATCCCGAGTATTTTCAAGTCCGTCATCTTAGTCTTGCTCAAGTAAAATCTGGATTGGAAAACCTCCAGGTACTTTGCCAAGAAAGAGACGTGAGTATTCCTGATAGAAATCAAGAAAACATAATCTATTTATCAGGTAAGGTCTGCATGAAGTCAAAGGATTGGAAGCTTCGGAGGCCATCTGACATGACGTGTGACAAGTTGCTTGATCTTGTTAATTATTTACTTGTCATAAACCAGGAAAATAATTTTGTAACTAAACGAGGTTTATACTACAAGCTTATAAATTCGTTTAAATCACAATCAATTAGTGATAGGCTAATCGAAGATGTTTGTGTTCTTCTCGGTGCCACTAGACTCTCTTTGAGAATCATAGCTGCCCCAAAGGGTTTAGTGATAGGGTCCCTTAAAATTATGGAGAATGGTAGGTTATTTAATCTATTGAAGTGTGAGGATTTGGGAAAAGTAATTTCGCCTTTTATGTATGATTTTAAGATTATCTCATGTAAGGCGAGGTTCATACTTGTAGTGGAAAAAGAATCAATGTATGCAGAATTAATTCAACGGAGGTTTCACAGGAAGGTTCACTGTATAATAATAACCGGTAGTGGTATGCCAGATATGGCTACCCGTTATTTTTTGAAAAGACTAACTCAAAAACTCAACAATCGCTTGCCGGTGTTGGCTTTAATGGACTGTGATCCATTCGGGATACAAATATTGACTACTTACACATGTGGCTCCGAGAGTCAATCATTTGATAGCGACAATCTTGTAACCCCGGGAATTAAATGGCTTGGTTTGAGGCCATCTGATTTGGGAAAGGTAAAATATGGTTTAAGTTGTCCTCCCACCACCGAGTTGGCTAACGAAAAGGTTGCTAGCGCCCTGATAGAAAACGATTGTATAAAGGACAAACCTAATTGGATGTTGGAGATTCGTACGATGTTGGCATCGAAGACTCAATGTGACCTTGGGTCATTGAGCTCAAGCATGGTCTTAAAGAAAGTGGCAGACAAGGATTGGCTACCTGGAGTGGGTGCTGTGGGAACATTTCCTTGACTGGGCATATAGTTTAATGGAACTATGTGGACAAAGAACACCTCACGAGTTATGATGATGGCAAAGGCCAATATACTTGTAATGACTTATCACTTGTATGGTTACAGAATTTCTTACTTTATTTAAAAAACACGTTGGCAAGTTTTGGTCTATTTGACTTGTTTTTTGTTTGAAATCATCTTTTAGTTAACTAGTTAGAGATAATCTATTAGTTTGACTGGTTAGAGATTAAACATAATCCTAATCGTCCCATTCACATGGAACATGATCGAAATTAAATAATAAAGCTAGTGAGTTTGAATAGTAAATACCACATCTTCTACTCTGAAGGCTTTACTTAACTTTACGTCCAGTCGTTCAGGGTATATATCTATATGTTTTTAAGTATATACATGAGGCTGCTATCCTTTTTCTGAATTTCTTTCACATATGATTAGTTGCTCAAATAGATTTTCAGATAAGTATATGGTTATATTTTGCAAGTGTATCTGGTTTTGGTCAGTTGATGTAGTATTTGGCTAACTCTTTCTTTCTGGATGGGACTGAAGCTGTGTTCCCTTCCCTGTGGCTACATATTTGGTATTTCATGTATTAAGAAATGGCTTCAACACCGAAGTTCTGGGAAGGTTTGTTCGTTATCAACTATATATGTGTTATTGTTTATCACTTATTGCGTATTAAGTTTATCTTTAATTATCACCAGTGTCCTCAATGTAACAGAAGATGTACATTATTGCATCTTCGGATATATTACACGTTTTCTGCCTTTAGAAAGTGCAGTTACTCGAAGCTAAATGTGCGTCTCTTAAGCAAAAGTCACCTAGATGCGCCCAAGGATTTGTTGGCTAAATGTGTTTCCCGTGTGAGCATTATTTACATGAATCATATATGTCTTTCTCCCTATGATTGCGTGATTTCAATCCTCTATATGATTGCAGAGGTGCACACTTGTTTATTGTATTATATTTTTCTATGGATTTCGTATTAGAATCTATCTTAAGGTACAACTTGATATTGAGTAAAAAGTTAGCTTAAGGGTGTTCAAGTTAGAAATAGGTACAGTAGAATCTATGAGAAGCTATATTGTACCTTATTTCCCCGCAAACTATTAGGCTTCCTCTAATCTAATTATCTAATTCTAATCCAGAGAGTGTTCAGGGTAGATGGAGCTTGATAATTTGATATGGCTGCTTCTGGTGAACGTATAATAGTAGCTCGAACGGAATAGGAAGAATGAATTTACTGACAAAAGTAATTAGTTTTGTATCATGGCATCAAGCTGCAATTCTGATCACGATCTTATTATTAGACTACGGACCCTTTTTAGCTGATGCTACCTGGATTTGCCACTAATCACCTTATTGTATAGATAAGTTTTTGGTAGCTGTAAGATGAAAGAGAAGATATTCAGCTTCCCAATAAGGCAAGAATGGTTCTTTGTGTTAGACCTTGTAGCAGGTTTGCAGTGCTTGCTTCTTTTGGAAAGAAGTAATATCAATTGTTGGTAAAATTTAAATTCCGTTCCAGTAGTACTTCATAGATAGACTAGTTTCTCTTGCCCCTCATCTTCTTTTATTTGCTGATTCTGTGACACACAATCAAATGGTAGATGATGGGGTTTAACCACACATACAGATTTGAATCAAGTTGTATCGGACTCTTAACTTCTTCACTAGTACAAATTTTTACTATAGAGACCGGTTATTTGGACTATAGAGACCGGTGAAACAACCGGTCTCTATGACTACATGTCTCTCTTGACCAGTTTCATTCAAAAGAACGGTCTCTATTCTTTATTCCCGCCTTGATCATAAGTTCCCTCTAAAAACATAAAGACCTGTTTGTTATTAATTAACCGGTCTCTATTCCTTTTTTATTTATAGAAAAAAGCAGCCCAAAAATACCTGTTACTCAAACATCAAAACCAAATTTAACTAAAATATAGATATATAAAATTTCTAAAATTTTTAAAGAATACTTTAATTGGCCAAAATCTAAATTTACAATTAAAATATGTACATTCACATGTATTAATAATTCTCTACTAACACGGATGAACAATGAATACAAATGAGAAATAATATACAAGTTAAGCCTCGTCTAAACTCATCATTCATTTGTATTAGTATACAAGCCACAATTTTTCTTGAATTTTTTATCCATTCACTATAGTTCAGCATCTAAAAGATAAAACAAAGACAAAATGTCAAATAAATATGAATAAAATTAGTAAAAGTATTGTTTGAACCTAAATTAATTGGCTCAGTGACGACTAAGATTAAGGGCCACAACCACCGCAACTTCTGAGAATTCAGTGTGAACCTAACAAGTTCTTGGCGAACCTAAGGTGGCAGTGATTGTGGAATGATTGTGAATTGATTGAATATGATTGATTGACTGAATTGAAATGTGGATTGAATGTGTCCGTTAACAAGCATTGAATTGGACTTTTAAAAGAGAATATTTGGAAGGCTGACAAATACTTTCCAGGATTCTAATATTGTCAGCTTCCTTTTTTACGTAAAGACTGTAGCTTGATATGTATCTCCTTATTCATGTATTATATATATGGGTAGTGATCATTTGAAAACTAAAATTTTTGTGAAAACTAGAAAACTGGGTAAAACACACTGTGATCTCAATTTAACACAATGTGTTTTTAATGTGTTTTTAGAAAATACATTGTGTTAAGTTCATATCACGGTGTGTTTGAACAGTTTTTTGATTTTCACGCGTTATCAAAAACACACTGTGATTTAAAACTTAACACAATGTGTTTTTAGAAAACACAATAAAAACACATTGTGTTTTTAGAAAACACAATAAAAACACATTGTGTTAAATTTAGATCACCGTGTGTTTTGGCCAGTTTTCACATAAATTTTAGTTTTCAAATGAAAATTTCACATATATTTTATTAATTTAGCATCAATTATTTTGGTTAATATATCTTTAGAAAATATATGTCATGTGTTTGTAAATAACTTTTTTATGTTTTGTGTATATATATTTGCAAAAAACCAATTTTAGATATGCTCCAGGTTTAGTTTTAGATAGTAAATATATATACTATGGAAGTCAAAATTTTAATTTTTAGTATATATATATGGGAAAAGTGAATATAAGGTTGTCCGACACCAAAACTTAAGTGTGAAACCCCTCACATACTAATTTTTTGATAATTCTTGTTTAATGAATAAATGTTTGGCCCCCATATATTTTATGAATTAAAAAACCACACCTAAGCTTAGATACCTAAAAACCTTATATAACCATCCCCTATATATTCATATAGGGTAAGGTTCATGTGAGAACTATTCACATATGAACATGAGTGATATAAGAAAACCTTAATCTATTCATATGT
>CM067172.1:35040649-35056092 GCA_034093135.1 Erigeron breviscapus
TTAGTATCACATTATCATTTAATTTAAGATTGCCAATTTGAGTGACTTTAGCAAAGTACCATTAGGGTGACCAACAGTAAGATTTAATTCAGAAACATCAACAACATTAATCATATTAACAGAACTCACAGTCATATGATGATTTGCACCAGAGTCTATAATCCATCCAAGACTCACATTATCCCATTTTTTACCAGAAGTAGCACAGAAATATTTATCAAAGTTCATATTAAATCTCACATTATAATTAAAGAAAGTAGGTATACCTGCCATATTAGCATGCAAGCCTCCAAAAGGTTTCTCACTTATCAAGCTAATGAGTTTCTGAACCTGTTCATTTGTAAAAGGCAAAGCAGAACCAGACACACTAGCAGAACCAGAAGTACTAGCAGAAGTAGAATTTTTATCAAGTTCACTATTAGCATTGAAACCAGATTTATAACCATTTTGTCTTATTGGATTAGGATGTTTTTTAAATCCTGGAGGATAAACAACTATTTCATAACACCTTTCTATAGTATGTCCTAGCATTCCACATTTTTTGCATACAAGATTAGGATTAGGACCTCTATTAGAATTATTAAACCTCTTTTTATTGTCAAAAGACTTAGCAGCAAAAGCAGAAATTTGAGTTTTATCAGAAGTAGGATTATTAGATATAACAGAAGTGTGGACACCTTTATGAGACTCTTCTCTAGACAGAATAGCAAAAGCAGCTTTAGCATCAGGCAAAGGATCCTTAGTCAACAATGTACTTCTAATAGGAAAATAAGCATCATCAAGTCCCATTAAAAATTGCATCAGTTTTATCAATTTGTCATGAGTTTGAACTTCAGTTCTAGCCTCACATGTGCATGCAGGAAGTTTAGTTAAAGTATCAAATTCTCTCCATAATGCATTCAGTTTAGGATAATATTCAGACAATGATGATCCATTTTGTTTCATACAGTTAATCTTTTGCATACAATTAAAGATAATAGAACCATCAATCTTATCATAAGTTTCACTTAACTCTTTCCAAACTTCAGAAGCATTATCAGAAAATACAGAAGACATATAATTCTTGAGATATAGTTCCTAAAATCCAAGACAACACAACAGCATTGCACCTTTCCCATTGTTGAGACAGCACATTACTAGTAGCATAAGCAGTTTTTACCACAGTACCATCAATAAACCCTAATTTGTTTTTAGTTTGCAAGGCTAATTTCATTGCAGTGGCCCATACTCTATAATTTTCTGTTCCAGTGAGTTTGAAAGATATTAAAGGTGTACCAAGTGTGTCATTGGCATGAAGATGTAAAGGATTACTAATATCAAAGACTACTAATCAAAGTTGTATCAGCCATGAAGCAAACGTTAAACAGAAGGTAATCACACAATATTCAAGTAGCAAATAGCAAATAAATCCAATTAACAATTTAAAAACCAACTGGAGTTTAATAGATCACACAAGTGTAACTACTACCAGGATTCCTTGCTTCTTAAGAAGTAAGTCAAGGCAGCCGTAAAATCCTATGCGCAAAACACGGCAATCCACCAGTTGTAAAGAGAGAAGAAGACTTACAGAAAATTGATTAGGAACAATCAATTTGAACGGAAACGAAAATGAAGGATTAGGGTTTGTAAGATTGAAACCCTAAATTGAACGGTAACAATCTTCAATCAGCAACAAGATTACCCAAACAAAACAGCAACACAATCACGAACCCCAGAATCAATGAAACCCTAAACTTTTCCTAAAGAAGATCTTCAATCGTAACCTTGCCGCTCTTTTACCATGTAAAAATACTGCATTTTATTATTATTGATGAACCCTGAATCTATTACATACTCGATAGCAGTGATCTGTCCACAATCGTGTGCAGATCTAAAGACTAGGTTGTCCATAAATGTGTGCAACCCTAAACAATTTATCAATACAGACTCACAGACAAAAGGTTTGAGATCAAACAGTCGGCTGTAGACAATGACAAGCAGAGTGAATACAGAACAAAGAACAAACGACACACACAAAACTGTCGTAACCCTAGCCCCAATCGTTCAGTATATATATAGAGGAAGACAATGAGAGAATGACAGCTTTGGTACCTGCACAATACAACTTGACAGAAACAGTCCCTGAACAATGTCAAACCTTATAAGTTTGACACAAACACATTATTTATTTTAACAATAGCACCAAAGACCATTTTTTATTAAATTATATGCATGCCCACAAATGTATGGCAAGGAGCATTAGTACAAGTATTTGATTTCCCGGTCGCACTGATATGCTACAGCCAACATTAAGCCTTGTTTACAGTCAAGTATTTTGTGTAAAGATGTTATAACATCAAGTGTTCCTAGCATTTGGTGGCGATATATCCAACGCCTACTTCCAAAATTTAGGATGACAAAAGCTTAAATAAAAACTTGGGAGTGCGGAAACTAGACCATAGATGACAATTTGGTAGCCTCCTAGCCCTAGTCTTCGAGCTCGATAATTTTGACCACGGAAGCATCTCCAACTTTTTGACATACAACAACCCGATCATGTGACTTGATCACCCCAGAAGTCTTCCCGTAGTCAAGTGCAACTTTTAGGACCGAGTCGTTAGTTGCACTTGTAGATTCCGCCTAAAAATAAATTTATTAGGATAAAATAGTCTATCAAGGCCAAAAAAAAAAAAAAAAAAAACTCCGAACTTGGAGAGGATGGAAGCTTGGTCTAACTAATTAAGAAGCTATGATCCTGGTACTCTGTTTCATTGCATGATAAATTCAAGGTTACATTTCAACGTCAAATTAGAAGCTAAAGTTTATTACAGAAGAAGGATTAAAAGAAAACATATATGAGCAGTAATTCAGTAAATTACTAGGTCAAAGATGCCATTTATTAATATCAAAATATGAATAAACTATTTTACGTGAGATAAATCCGTGAAAACTTTATGGAGCAACCAGAAATGAATGTAACTACTGTGCAAGTATATGCAAACCAAAATTACTATCTTACCAGAAAAAGGGGAACATTTTACATGGGGTGACTGAACAGACTGCTGGCATCTTTATGGAAGAACGTAATATGTTCTCTCTGTTTTGTTTTTTTTTGACACAAACTTTAAAAGAGAAAGTGACGGGTCATATTATAGAACTTTTGAACTGTTTCATCTAGTGTATGCACAAGCCAAACATACAACTCTAAAGCACCAGATGAGTTAGAATTTTGAAGATTAGCAAGAGCTCTTTTGATTGTATACTAAAACTATATCTCTAAACCAATGAACTACAACAGTAAGAAGTTTTTAAAACTCAAAGGCCTTGGGTCCTTTTTGTAGGTCCTATTTTTCATTTGAGTTTATGTCCAATAGACGGGACCTACATTTGAATCATCATCCTTACGTCTGGAATAGAAACACGAACATAATTTGTAAAATGGAAAAACTACATTTGAACCAAAACATCATATCGCACTTGAATCCTGATTTTCAATGACTTTGGAACTCATAAAAACGGTAAACTTGACTCTTTCGGGGAAAAAAGAATATAAGTTTAGATACATTATAGAAAAAGAAGTAAACAGCATATGATAAGAACTTACAGGATGTCGGGGATCAGCAAGCATGGGGAAAAGACCCCTGACAATAAGCGATTGCCTTGCCTGGCCATTTCACACATAAAAATGAAGCATTAGCTTTTATATCGGAATTTCAGTTTCTTTAAATGAAATGTTACACCAAGAAAACTGATAGCGGAAATGAATAACTGGAAAACCTGGACAATATGGGATACAAGCTTTTAATTACACTAAAATAGTAAAATGTACCTCAAATGCACCACTGAAACTCCACCGCAATTGATTAGTCTTTAGCCTGGGAATCACAACTGATATGACTGGCATTGTTGGCCTATACTTGGCAATCAATCTGCAATCAATAGATATATTAGAGATCGTGCCTTGAACAAGAGTAAGCAAGCAAAACTTTTAGTTCAGGGAAAAAAAGGCAATTTCGACTCATATACTACTGATGACTCGTTTTAGGTTAGGTTTTATCTCTGCTGGGGTCAAATGAATGAACCCAAAGGATTTAATTAACACGAACAAGTCGAATGGGTTGAATACCATCCAAAGCATGTTCAAATACACTAAAATTTGCTCTATTAAAGGAGATAGGACTAGATAACTGCCCTAGGATAGTCTCTGCAAGCAAACTTAGCAAATTATGTATCATAGAACACAAACAGCGAATCATAAGTTTGAAGGACAGCCTACCCGCTCTGTCACACACTTAAAAGTTACCTCTTTTGACAGTTACCCAACCCACTAATTTTCCTGCATCCCCACATTACACAATCGAAGAGATTGCTTGAAATAAAAATAGAGTGCGTCATGAAGAGGACAATGAACCATATCTAAACAAGAAGACAGGTAGAGGAATTCTGGCAAATATAGTGGGTGTAAACCTTAGATATACCTTGCAGCCCTTCCAGAAGATGTGAAGCAAATAATGACAGATGCCTTCACCTTAATAGCTGCACGTACCTAAGAAACACATCAAATATATAGATCAGATTTACCTTAATAACAAAACCAACAATCTCATGAGCTCTCTAAAAATGATTTATTTAAATACCGCAGATGATGCAATCGACTCCAAGTGAGTCATTGGTTCTCCAACATATTTGACAGTCTTCTTGAAGTACAGGTCTTGATTAAAAACCTTCTCTGCCTGCAAGTATCATTCAAACATTGATGTATCCACAATGTTTTGTGTCCCGCATACATGAGTACAGATAACGTAAGTACTACCAGCAAAAATAGTAAAATACATGGCTGATGAGTGATGATCATAGATTGCAAGATGTGTGTTAGGTGACTTGGCTAACAATTCAAAACAGGTTCGGGTTAAAACTGGTCATTCTTAGTATGGGTTCAGTTGACCTGCAAATTACTTTGTGTCCACTTCTTATAGATAGTGAATGAGTTAACATGGTTATAAAAGAACATATGTAATAGACATGTATATTTTTATTTTATATTTGAACATATGTATTTATTTAGACTTCGGGTGACTTTCAACCCTTTTGACCTGTTCATGTTTTACTAAAAAATTATTTGAACCGTTATGATTATAAAAAGAACCTAATTGACCATTTCATAAGTAAATGGTTTGAAATCACCATCACTACTAAAGACAACACAAACAAGTTAAAAGTCAGATGCAACTTGATTAAAATCTGTATGTGCGGTTGGACCATCATCTACCTACACTACAATGACTAGCATCTCACCAGATATATTTTGGTTGTTTGTTTGTGAGAGATAACGTGCACAGATTCAGCAAATAAAAGTAAAAACGAATGACAAGAGAAACTAGTGTATCTATTAAGTGAACGAAATTCAAATGCCGACTATGAGAAATGTTACCTCGGCACAAATTTTACCAATAATAGATATTGTTTCAACAGGGTATAACCCACGAAGGGTCTCAGCACCGAGAAGAATGGCATCACTCCCTGTAAATTGATGATATGAATTATTAAGGATCCAAATTTAACACAAAGCATATACACTATAGAAAGTACTTCACAACTGAACATTGCCAGTTCATCCTTGCTGTCGTTGGACTAGGTTGTGGGTAGTTGGCAGAACTTAGAGACTGCCAATGTAACTCATTGATATATAAAAGGAAGAATCATGGTTGTATTCTACTGGGAATGGGTCAAAGGTAGAATATTCGCAACAGATGAAATGCATCAAATTGGTCAAAAGTCAATTAAGTGTCGTCAAAAGCTCATGATGTCCTACGTTGTATATCATTCAAACGCTAACTGAATATCAATTATCCTTTGGAATAATGCCTGTGCCTAATACATTAATTCATACACAAAATAATATAAAGAGACTAAAAAATGTTGGCGACTCAGTCAAACCGTTCTGACAGACAACTGCAAGTTTTTACTCAAACCCAATTAACATGTTACTCAACCCTTCATCCCTCCCATTTTCAATCCCTGGGACTGTCTAATGGGTACCATCCAACTATAGTACTAGAAAAGAAGCTTCAGCAATTCAGAATAACCAAGATTCTAGATTAGAAGGTGACATCCATTTACTTACAAATGTACTGGTTTGGGTAATATAAAATATCTAATGGGTTAAACGAGTTAAAGCTACAAAGATCTAATGAAAAAGGAAACTGGTCAAAGGGGTCGAAATCCAAAATTCTAATCATATGGCATGGAACTTCATAAATCGCTAACCAATCGAGATTACTATCTATAAAAATACAACTATTTAAATGATTCAACAAATTATTTATTTACAAAACTCATAAACGTAATAGATTTAGTGTAAGTGGTTCAGCTCAACCCGGCCCAAACCACTTGGACATGTTAATAAACCACCTGTCCCAACCATCTTGCCACCCCTGTTCAAGATCATATATAAGACCTACAAAATTAAACCATATACGATTCTCAAACTGCTGGATTCACAATTTCACATACATATGGAAATTAAGACCTGATTACAAGTATACCATAACAGTTTGAAACAGGCAACTCACCATCCAATACAGCATTTGCAACATCAGTTGCTTCTGCACGAGTTGGCCGTAAATTGTCAGTCATGCTATCGACAACACGTGTAACCACAGCCGGTTTTCCAGCCATGTTACACTTGTAAAGAGCAGCTTTCTGGAATAAAAACACCTACAAAAAGAATATACTATTAGTCATGTAACTCAACCTAAAAAGATGGTCTGGGAAAGTGCTTATCAGCATTAAAGATGTATGAGAGAATATCTAGGTGCTCTTATCACTTAGCATATCATAGCACTCTATAAAATAAACGGAAGCACTACTTGAAAGTTAAGATTATTGAAATAAATAAATTAAGAACTATGACACATACTCGATAATTAATACTTGCCCCATCAAAAAAAACACAATGTTCGCCACATAATGAGATCGATAGTTGACTATTTATCAACTACCAAATAATGATACTTGATAAAATAACCAAGAAATCTGGGAGATAAAATATCATAACTGGGCAAATGAAAAAACTTGGATTAGAACCTTATTAGAAAAGGATATGTGGCCTTTGTAAGGAACCCAAAATAGAAATGTTTCATTTTCGTGACATAGGGGTACTTATCATAGATCATATAAACAGAAAAACAGCCACATACATGTCTAGTGCGACCAAAATAATTAACTATAAAAAGATCTACAATAAGGATGAATGACAATGATCAATATAACTAACTTTCTCGTGGAAGATCACCAATATTTATCTTATAATTTTTATCTTATTTACATCTAAAGTACACAAATCATTAAGCTCTTAAGGTTCAAAATCTGAATCTGAATCTGAATCCGACTCTGACTCTGAGAGTGTAAGTTAACCCTAACTGCTCTTTCATTTGATCCTTATATGATCCTGGATCATAATAATCATCAGGATCCATAAAATCTGCCATAGCTCTCAAATGAGCTTGTGAATCATATCCCAATCTCTTCTCTAGTCTATGCACTATTAATGGGTGCAACTCTGACTCTGAAGACTTATTGGTAGTAGGATCAGAATTGGAGTTACCTAAATTGGAATCACTATCATCATCATCAGCAAGAACTACATCTGGAGCAACCATCACAGCTTTTCCTGAATCTTTCTGAGTCCCAGACGTACTAGCACCAGCTGTACCAGCAATCTCTGACTCTGTTTGTCTTGGTGTCTCCCCCTGAGTCGATGCTTTCTGCTTGAGCTTCAGTTCTTGGCTCACCATCAGCATTCGCATCCTCATCATCATCTTCATCCTCTTTCCTCTTCAACTCAGTTTCCCTACAACCATCTCCCCCTTGAGCCAATAACTGTTGAAGCTGTTCTCTGAGTTCAGCACTTTTACGCTTTTCATCCTCCAACTCAGCAACTAACTTCCCAACTAACCCTTGCATAGACTTCATTTGAGCTTCCAACGTCATAACTCTTGTCTCCAAATGATTCACCTTAAATTGAGTTGTCATGATATGCGCAGGTTCAACTGTTGGTCTGACTCCAAAAGGTCTAGTAAGAGATTGTGTAGAAACTGGAGGTCGTCCGATCAAAGGCGGTTGTAGTGGACGTAGAAGAGTAGTAAACACAGTGCTTAGGAACAACAGGCCTAAACGAAGCACTCTGTGTAGCTTGAGGAACTGACACTTGAATTGATTCAGATTGAGTTACTGCAAGTGAAGGTCCACGAATCCTTTTCCTTCTATAAAGCAGAGTACCCTGTGTTTCATCAGATTCATCAGCAACAACAGATTCAGTATCAACAACAGGTACCTCTGATCGTACATGTTCATCAGGAACTGATCCTTCCCTCACCTCATCTCGCTCAGACTCTTCTTGTTGTCTATAAGTCTCAAACGCTTCAGCCAAATGAGCAGGTAGAACCTTTCCCGATCTAGGCGCTTTCTTGCGTCTAATCAAAGGAATCTCCTCTTCCTCTGGTTCACTCTCCTCTTCAGTGCGAACCCGTTTCAACCCTCTCTCAACAGAAGAAGAACCACTGGCACGAGCAACATCAGCCCTAACATAATTCAGATGATCATCTACATCCTCCAATAAGCGATTATACTTTGATTTGAGTATCAGCATCAAACTCTCTTCATAATATTTTTTATAGTAAAACATGCTCACCTCTTTATCCTTATCGGTGAGAGTAGGCAGATCGATATGAATTTGAGATGCATGCAAAGTGAACAGTGCTCCTGCCAGGGTTGCAGAATTCTTGATCTTGCAAACAACATCAACCCCTTCAACTTTATCAACCTGCTCATGTAAAATCCCAATCGTTAATAAACTATATGAAGTTCAAAAGAACTTATTTGCTTCAAAACGGTTCACGTACAATTTTATTTGTGTTCTACATTGATGTTGATTACTATAAGAGAACTTTATTACAACTAGAATACCAAACATCTAGATTTCTAACTGGTTCCGGAAATTCAATTCCATACTATGTTATGTCTAGATACCAACCCACACGATGTATTTGTTTCCATAACACAAAAACATTGCTGTTACCTCAAGCCAAACAGAAGTAGTTTCACTTCCTGTAAACAAGTACTGACCAACAAATATGGTGTCACCTGTTTTCACTGCCTGCAAACACCGCATAAACCGTCTCATAAGTACAGATGGGAATATATGGGTTACTAAAGAACCTATGAACAAAAGGCTAGACAAGAGAACATCTGACCTTGGCAAGCCCGGCAAAGTTGATCGGTAGTACTTGAGAAGTAGCCTCCTGACCCTCATCGGTAAGAATGACGACATCATCTTGTTGGGTTGTATTCCTCATATCCAAAAGTGATGCAGCTGCTAAAATCATCTCTCTCATCAAGAGAATTGAACTCAAATACACTCGAAAAGTTTGTCAGTTAAGAAGTGATAATGGAACAGAATTTCAAAACAAAACTCTTGAATCATTCTGTACTGACACTGCATCTCCCAAAACTTATCGGCTCACTCTCCAGAGCAAAATGGAGTTGTGGAAAGAAAGAATCGTACACTGATAGAAGCAGCCAGAAGTATGCTATCTGAATCTGGTCTTCCCACCAGTTTTTGGGCTGAGGCAGTTGCAACTGCTTGTCACACCCAAAACCGGTCTGTCTACATCAAGAGACACAAGAAGACTGCCTATGAAGTCCTCAAGAATCGTAAACCAAATATTGGTTATTTCCATGTATTTGGTTGTCCAGTTTATATCTTAAATGATTCCAGTCAGCTGGGGAAATTTGATGCAAAAGCTGATGAAGGTGTCTTTGTGGGTTATTCAGATATTCGAAAAGCCTTTAGAGTTTACAATTATATACTCCAAAAGGTTCATGAGTCAATTCATGTTACATTTGATGAATCAAATGATGCAATCAATAAAAGGCCCAACCTTGATATTTCTCCAGTTGTTCCAGTTGATTTTGGTGTATCTGACCCAGTTCATCAGTCAGATAATGCACCAGAAAATGTTTCCAGTCACAATGACGTGGAACCAGTTGTTCAGAAGAAAGCCTCTAGTTACACTTCATTTTATCCTTCCATCAGTTTTAATTTACCACAAAAACTGGTGATTGGATCAGATGTACGTGCCACCCCAGTATCAGCACTAGTTCAAACTCCTCCAGTTCTTCAAGAAATGCCTTCAACTGGAGAATTTCATGATGAAAATCGTGACCTCACTAACTCTGATGAGGATGATGAAGTAGTTTGGGCTGATCCTCTTCCAGATGCAACAACTGAAGAGGTTCCCCAGGTGACTTGCACTTATATTGTCGTTCACAATCCTAGTCAATACACTAAATGGACAAAACCACATCCAATTGAACAGATTGTTGGAGATCCAAGTAGTGGGGTTCAGACTAGAAGAGCCACAAGTGAGCAATGCTTAAACGTCACATTCTTATCACTGATTGAACCGAAGAAGATTGACGAGGCTATGGCAGATCCAAGTTGGGTAGAAGCAATGCAAGAAGAGCTTATCCAGTTCGAAAGGAACAATGTATGGGAACTTGTTCCTTGTCCACCAGGGTTGAAGAAAGAACCTATTAGTACAAGATGGGTGATTGATCAAATAATCGCACTATGGCTCAACCGAAGGTGTAAGTGGGGTTTTGGGTGTTTTGTTGGCGATTTCCTTTCGATCAAAGGGCCGTCAGCCGCTTTACGCCTGTTGGTATTGGTCTAAGCCGATTGGTCGACTTTAGGGTTTGTTTGTGAGGGTCAGGGATTCGGAGGTCGAATGTGTTGAATATCATTAGGGTTTAATATATCGAACATGATGATGCCCTGCCGTGTGGCACATCCTCTATTTATATAGAGGGTAGAAACTTGGAGAGGAGGGTAAGAGAGTTAGGGTAAATCTCCTCCTCTTTTAAGAATATCTTCTATCGTTTAGGAAGATTTATGATAATAACGGGCTGCGTATATGTTTCATTTTATGTATATTCCTCTAGAACTACGTAACTTTAACATAGGTGCTCCGGGATTATATCTGCGTACGGAGGCAGTGCTCCGTATAGGCATTTTTACCTGTTCGAAGGTATCTTCTTCGATTTCGGAGGTAAAGCTCCGTATAGGGTATATCATCAATCCCCCAGTCTAAGGAGGCTATCTATAGGCTGTCTTATTAGACTTCAAAAACTTTCCTACCAGATTCGGAGGTCCGTCGTAAACGAAATACGTGAAGTCAAAGCCGACTTTGTGAGACGTTTAAGTCCTTATCTCCAGATTTTAATTGGACGGTTAGGATTTGTTTACCAACCTTAGCTATAAGTACTCCATATCTGTTTAACACTGTATAATTTCAAAATATTAAATTGTTACCTTTCCTATAGGCGATATCTTCTCCGGCTGCTCTCTCTCATTGCTTCCTTTTTTGTAACGACATCATCCTTCTGAAAAGGTATGTGCTTGATTTACTCTTCAAATCCTTTTCTCGTATCATAGGATGAATAGGGATGTATTTGAGCTTTACAACTTGAAACCCTAGTATTGTCTTTGATCAGTGGGGGTCTTTAGATCCAGATTTCTCTGTTATCTTCTCAACCCTATTTTAGTATTCCCTTGAATGTGTCTTATTGCCTGATTCTGCAATCCTTAGATGGCGTTGTCCCGCTCTCATTCCCCTTGTTATTATTATTACTTTTGTGGGATGGGAGTAGCGATGACTTCTTGGCTATATTTCTTGTTTGATCAACTCCCCTTCTGATATTGTTGTTTGTCTGCTCTTAGGATTTTGCCCGTTGTATGTCGTTGGCTTTCCTCTGTTTCTCTATTTTCTTTTTTTTTGTGCGTCACCTGTTGTTATTCCTCTTGCAGTAATGGCGCTCAAACAAATGATTAATAGGCAATCATCCCTTGCTCATCTTATCGTGAAAGCTATTCCATCTGTTGCGGCTTCAGGTTCGGAAGCCTCTGCCGGGGATTCTGATGTCCAGGCCGGTGATCGCGCCGGGTTGGAGGCAATCTGCTAAGCAGGCGAGGCCATTCTAAATGACCCAACTTCTCATCCTGTTGTTGAAGTGTCCGATTGCCCTACCAGTGGGGATAATTGCGATCAGGCTATTGATGAGGAGGGCACCATTGCTGGTCGTCTTAGGAGCAGAAAGAAAACTTCTGCGAAGAGGCCCGGTGTTCCCTCGTCCAGGAAAAGAGCGAGACGATCCATGAATGCAGGGGAAAATATCGGTATGCATTTATATGTCTTTTCTTCAGATTTTTTTATTTGTCTTATTTATTTGTAGTGTTTGTAGGCTTTAACCCTTTTCTCCAAGCTCCTGATGGTCAAGCTTGTCATCATAGCATCGGATCTATTGCTCCTTCTGAGTGGATTCCAAAGTTGATGGGCATGTATTTGGCAAAGCTTTCTGAGTTGTTCAATCAGTCTTCCTTATGTGCTTCCATAGTTGGGAATGTATTGGATTTAAAGTTGCGCAAATTTTCAGAGGATGGTGGTCCGTCGTCTGAGCAAATTGATAAGCTCAAAGCAGAAAAGTTGTCTTTAGAGTTTAGAGTGTCAGAGTTGGAGGTTAATGTGAGCGGTTTGACTGCGGAGTTGAAGTCTGCTCGGGAGGTAGTGCAAGCTAAAGGTGATGAAGTTAATGTGTTGAAGGAGGAGTTGGCTGCCAAGAATGCATTGTTGGGGGAGGATCGTTCTGCTTTTGTTGATCTAAAGGAGAGGTATAGGCGGCTCATTGTTGAGGTTATTCCCCATGTCTGTAAGTTCTTGCTGCGGAAGGTCGTATTACTCTTAACGGTGGGGAGCTTGTTAGGGATGCTGTAGGTCCTCTAAACAAAGTTATGAGTGAGCTTGAGGATATGAATTCTTTCTATCTTCGCACTCTTTCTTCAGATCCTGATGCGTCCCCTACTCAGCTGATGCAAATTACTGCTTCATAGATTGCTTCAAAGATTTCTCTGTTTGTTGGACAATCTTTATTGTTTCTTTTGATGCTTCTGGATATTGCTGCTATCACTTGGTTCTTTAAATTCTTCTCTTTCTGACAGCCTCTTATTTTGTTTTGGTGAATATTCTCTCATAGTTGTCTTATGGCAGTCGCCTTATGACGTGGATGTCTCATGGCAGTCGTCTTATGACGTGCTTATTGTTTGTCTTATGACAGTCGCCTTATGACGTGGATGTCTCATGGTAGTCGTCTTATGACGTGCTTTTCTCTTATGACAATCGCCTTATGATGTTGATGTCTCATGGAAGTCGTCTTATGACGTTGTTGCTTTATGGAAGTGTTATCGGGCGTCCCCTTAACTTCTCATAAAGTCTTTTGTTATACATGTATATTTTATTAGTACGCGCGTTTTTGTTTTCGATCGATCTTTGAAAGCTTTTATTTTCGTGAAAATAATTGGCAGGAGGACATTAAATAGTAAAGTTCCTAACTTCTAGCTTTCATTTGTTGCTCCGTATTTGTTCGGAGTCTTTTCTACCTTGTGAAAGAATTCGCTTGCTTCTTCGGAGGGTGTATCTCCTTACGGAGCAAGTTGTGACCTTGGTATAACTGTATCGGTTTTCTCATCTGCCGGTGCAGCCACGTTGGAATCTATTTCGAAGGGTCGGACGGTTGTAATTCATCCTCTACTGTTATCCGTAGCTCCTCCTTTTGGGGGCCAAGCCAGTACTTATCTTGACTCTGGCCTCTTCCTGACCTCATTTGTTAGTTTCCATCATGGTGGCTCCGTTCTTCAATTGGCGGTCCTTTTCTCATTGTGGGGGTTTGTTCTTGCGAAGTGTCTCTCGATATGTCTTTTGTTCCCGCTTTTATTGTTTCTTCGTCTATCTTCTTTTCAAGGTGCTGCAATTTTCCTGCAGCTATTGCTTCCTCTATGGCCTGCTGGAGATTTCAACACAGATTCGTGTCGTCCATAATCTTTATGGAATGCACAATATTTCCCTCGATCCCTTTTTCGGGTTTTTAATCTGGGTGGAGCTGGAAATGTTTGCGCTACCCGTTCCGTTGCGAGGATGTCCTTTGGTGACTTTGTTAGTTTCAACAGTATTATTCTCCTTCCTTCTTTAGCTTTGCCTCCCCACCTAGGATTCTCGACAGGGCCTTTGGTTCCGCTATCCATCGGATCTCTTTTCCTTTTGCCTAGGGTGTACTCTGTCACGGTCGTCCCTTTGACGTCTATCCAAACATGAGCCTTTGTTGTTAGCTCATCGTATGTTTCTGGCAGGTTCGTCATGAGGTGTTCGACTAACTCGACTGCCCGTAGCCCGTGAATGAATCTTGATATCCTCTGGATTTCCGACAGTCCACTTATCTCATGGGATTCATGTGTGTACCTTGCGATAAAATCCCTAAATTTTTCTTCGCTATGTCGCTTTATGTTGTGTGCCGACACATATGTCTTTCGGTGTTTCTTCTGCATATTGAATTGTGATCGAAACTTGCTCTTTAGTGTCTCGAAATTGTCTATTGTGTTAGCTGGTAAGCCATCGATCTACTCTCTTGCATCGTCCGTTAAGGAGTAGGAGAAAACCTGACAAGTGGTTGGCATGTCCCATCTTCGGATTATTGCAGCTCCGATAAACTTCTTCAGGAAGTCATCTGGATCTCCCTTTCCGTCGTAGTACCCTAGGTGCTGGGGATACTTCATATTTACTGGTATCGGGTGGTTCCGTATGTTAATGGTAAATGGGGTGTTCATATTCTTTAGATGTGACATGTTTATAGGTTCCGACTCGGGTGAGGAGGATGCATTATCATTGTCTCTTCCTTTTTCTCCCGTTCCTGTTTTTCGTCCGGGCTGGCGTTGAGTCTGATTTCCTTAGTCGGGTCTGCCTTCCGCGGATCCCGTTTGGAGATTCTTTACTTCTCACATTTTAACCATCTTTTTACTGAAACAACTCAGTCTCCAGTAGTGACCTTGCTCCAGTGGGAATTATCACCAGTGGCATCTGACGAGCTCCAGTTGCATCTGAAAGCCACCAGATGAATTCTCCAGTTGTCTATAATAAAGTTTGTTTTTAACTGAAGGTTGTGTGGGATCAATAAGGACGTGGGTATAGACGCGTGGCAGCTTTTTAGTGGATCAAGGAGGAGCGTGCAAAAGCACTAATTTTCCTAACAGTATTATGGGACCACTTACAGGGGAATGTTTCTAGAAGCTTACGTGTCCATGTCTTATTGGTCCAAACTAGTTAATGGCTTGCACATGACAGCTTTTATGTATTATTTTATTATTTCATCGTTAATTCCTAGGTAGAGCATATGATTATAAATAGAGGTTTATCTCTCATTTGTAAGCAGTTAATGTTGAATGAAATTAATAGAGCAACCTCTATTTCTTACCAAAAATCTTCTTTTACCTTTATAGATCTTTTGATCTTGGTGGTTAGGAGTGACCCCTTTATCAATATTTGTGGTGACTTATTCTTTATCAAATATTGTGGTCG
>CM067172.1:35074063-35156245 GCA_034093135.1 Erigeron breviscapus
GAAGTTCACCCATGCTTTCTCAAACCTATTCTTTTGTGCCTTCGCATCCAACACATTCACCATTTCCACCCATTCATCTGAACCCATATTGCATAGCACCAGGATTGTCAGATTTAACCAGTGGCCCTCTGGTATAACTAACTTCAACTTGAAAGACTTTGGTGCCTGGCTTGATTGTTACATTGAACACCATTGATAGTACCACTATGTCTTCTGGTTGACATGATCTGGGAGTAATAGCTTCTTGCTTCAGATTCATTTGTTATTTTTATACTCCCAGCACCAGCAGCCAGTACAGCGGACTTGATGTCTTCATTAGATACCTCTCCAGTTGGTTCAACAAATGTGCTAAGGTCAGCATCTCTTGACAGTGGTCTTCTTGGTTGTGGAATCCTTCTTGGTGGATTCAAAACCTTCTTCACAACCTTCTTAACATTTGCAATTCGTTTAAGAATCCCACTGGCCCTATTCTCCTTGGCCTTCTCCACTGAAATGTTCAAGCTTCTGGCATCAAATTCAGCTTCATCCTCAGGATAGTGTCTGTCCAGTTCAACATCCAGCATTTCTTTCAACTGGTCAACTATCCTGGGATCATTCTTAACTCTGGCATACTCCTCCTTAGTGATTCCCAAAAGATTGGCATCACTCATATCAAGCAACTTGATCTGTGCAAGATGTGCCATGGCTTCAACTTGGTTTCCTTGTTTCATCTTCTTTCTTTCTTTAATATCATTGCCAAGTCTAGCCAGTCTTCTGCTATCACTATCTGAAACTGGAGGAAGTATATCAGCATTGCCAGTTTCTAACATTACATCAGTGGCCGGTTGGGCAGATGCATCAACAGCTAAACCTTTTCTCTTATCCAACACATTCCCCCTAACAACTTGCTCACCAGCTTCAGTACTGGCAGCTACAACCATTTCCATACCAGCTTGTCTTCCAGATGAAGTTCTTCTAGGTGCAACTGGTGGAAGGACTGCACTTCTTTACCACAACCGAAAAAGAATTGCTTGTTATTGTTGATGCTCTTGATAAGTTTCGTTCTTATATTTGTGGGCGCAAAGTGATTGTGTATACAGATCATAGCGCGGTTAAGCATTTAATGGAGAAAAAGGATGCAAAACCGAGGCTAATTAGATGGGTCTTGTTGCTACAAGAATTTGATTTGGAGATTCGAGATAAGAAACGAAGTAAGAATGTGGTGGCTGACTCATTTGTCAAGAATTCAAGCCACGAAGAATGATTCAACCAAGAAGATCAATGAGAATTTCCCGGATGAGCATTTACTAACGGCTTCTGTTGTTCCTTGGTATGCAAATATTGTGAATTTTCTGTCCGCAGGTAAGCTACCGGAGCATTGGGCCAAACGAAAGAAGCAACAATTCTTGGCACAAGCAAAGCAATACATTTGGGATGAGCCGAATTTGTTCAAAGTTGGCCCGGATCAATAGGTGAGAAGATGTGTTCCGGAAGAAGAGATTCAAGAGGTGTTGACTCATGCACACTCATTTGCATGTGGACAGCGGCCAAAAGACAGGTTATAAGGTTTTAATGTGTGGTTTGTTTTGGCCTAGTATTTTTAAGGACGCCGCTGAATTTGTTAAAAAGTGTGTTAGATGTCAACAATTAGGTAGTATCACCAAGAGAAATGAGATGCCCATGCAATCCATTTTAGTTGTTAACATTTTTGATGTTTGGAGCATTGACTTTATGGGTTCTTTTCCTAATTCTTTTGGTAATTACTATATTTTGGTGGCCGTTGATTATGTTTTCAAATGGGTAGAGGCCATTTCTACCAGGACCAATGACCATACCATTGTGTGCAAGTTTGTCCAAAGCAACATTTTTTCTAGATTTGGAATCCCTCGTGTGATCATAAGCGATGGGGGTCTCATTTCAAAAAATTTCAGTTTGGAAAACTTCTCAAACGGTATGGCATAAACCACCGGATTGCCACTCCATATCACCCACAAACAAGTGGGCAAGTAGAAGTGTCTAATAGGCAAATTAAAGAGATTTTGCAAAAGACGGTAAGACCCGATAGAAAAGATTGGTCAACAAAACTTAATGATGCTTTATGGGCTTACCGTACCGCTTTTAAGACACCTATTGGCACTACTCCTTACCGTGGTTTATGGGAAGGGTTGTCATCTTCCAATGGAACTAGCACATAGGGCATTATGGGCCGTTAAGGCCGTTAACATGGATTTTGAGAATGCAGGCAAGGAAAGAAAATTGCACCTATGTGAATTGGAAGAATTGAGGAATGAGGCTTATGAATGCGTATCTACTTACAAGGACAAGATGAAAGCGGTTCCCGATGCCAAGTTGAAGAAGAAGGTGTTTGAAGTTGGTCAAAAAGTTTGGCTTTACAATTCAAGACTTAAGTTCCTTCCCGGGAAGCTCAAAAGTAAATGGATAGGTCCATACATCATTACTCGGGTTGGGAACTTTGGTGGGATTGAAATTGAAGACCCGAAGGATGGGGTAAAGCAAATGGTCAACGAGCACCGCTTGAAGCCATATTTGGATGCAACCGAAGTAAGCATCCCGAAGGATGGGGTAAAGCTGTGGCTTCTTGATCTTCAGGCTCCATCTGAATTTGCTAAAATCCGGAAGAAGCATCCATGAATGTAAGCATCTTGTGGCCAAAAGTTACATCTACCATATCATTGATGTGTGGCAGTGGAAAACGATCTTTTGGGCAGGCTTTGTTAAGATCTGTGAAGTCCACACATACTCTCCATTTTCTATTCTTCTTTTGGACCACTACCACATTTGCAAGCTATTCAGGAAATTTGACTTGCCTTATCATCTTTGCTTTTAATAATCGCTCCATATCTTCTTGAATAATTGCATTTCTTTCAGGAGCGAATTTCCTTCTCTTTTGTTGGATTGGCTTGAAATCTTATCTATTCCAAGCTTGTGGGTGATAACATCTTTAGAAATTCTTGTCATATCTTCCTGTTTCCAAGCGAAAGTGTTCATCCTGTCTTTTAGGAATTTAGCAAGTTCAACCTCCAATTCCTCATAGATATTTTTTTCCCACCAGTAATTTGATGTTAGGATCTTCAGGAACCAGACAAACTTCTTTAACATCTTGCTCTTCTGGTTCGATTACATCAAAGACTTTTTTTTGTAATTGCTATTGTGAAGTTGGCTTAGCAGCCGTGTAAGTCCCAACTCGTTAGATGGTACTACTGAAGACATCTCTATGTCGATGGTGGAGTTACTTTGCAATATATGCACTGAACTGGAGACGACCAGTTGCAGTGTGTATATACCAAGTTCTAGATAGATTACTTATATAAAAGACAATAAGTAAAGAACAATGCAATAATACAAATAACTTGTAAGATAACTTGATGTGAGACAATATGTATTTTTCAATGTGTAATTTATTTATTGATATTAAACAAATTACAAGGTTGATGCGGAACCAAGATAATACACGAATGTAAATATCCTAACAACCTATAAAATACAATTGATCTATACTCGGAATTTCTCAAGACAATCGAAACACTTAAAGTTGTAAAATGTTCCTTTTAGCGATTGAGAGAAGATTGCACAAGTTCACCAAGAATATTGCAGGTTTGCAAAGTGTGAATTCTATCGAAGTTATTCGAAGAAGTTATATTCTTGGTTGTGCAATGACTTGTATTTATAGGCAAAGTTAACATTGGGATGTTAACTTTAGCCGTACAAATGGGGTTGGAGCATTTAAGGAATAGCATTTAATTCCTTAAAAAGCATTGTAAAGTCGCATGTTAAAGTGACTTTACATAACCACCTTTATGTACCTTTAATACTTAAATAATAAGAGAAGGCTTATTATCCGGGTAAAAGTACATAAAGCATACAAGTCAATTCCTCGTAATCAGTGTAAAGCTTTGTAAGGGCTTTCACTGATGGTCTCCAGTTTGTAACTGACTAGAATGTCAACTGGGCTTCGCTGCCATTGTCATTCTCTATCTTCCACTTGTTGTCTTCGACTTCAACTGGAATTCTTCAACTAATCAGTTCTCAACTGGAGGAAGTCTTAAGTTGCGTTAACTGAACGATGCAACTGGACTTCAATATATTTTCGACAAATCATCTTGGTCACCAGTTTCACTAGTCTCCAGATGCAACTGGTGACTGGCAAGTGTGAACTGGTGACTGGCCAGTTCCAGGTGAACTGGTCCTAACAAATTCCCCCTATTTGTCTAGAAATATAGTCTAAGTCTTTTCTAGTTCTTGTATCTGTACAAGTGTGAACTGGAAGGACTTGTTCGATTTAAATCTATTAAGTTATCTAAGGCATTTTTATAGATCAATAAATGCCTTAGTTTTTTTTTCTTTTAGGTTTGTTAGATTTTAATCTATTATCTACCTTGTGGTTACAAACTGGTAACTTCATTTATACAAGGGAATGAAATTTATACAAGTTACAGAATGTAAATACAAATTACAAGTAGATAACTGAAGAAAGAACTTAATGAGATGGCCTTTCGCCAGTTCTTCTTCTCTTGGCAACTGAAGAGATAGGCTGAGTATCTTCAGGGTCAATATTCAACTTTTGCTCAAGATTTTCTTTATGTTGACATGATCTGGGAGTAGTAATTTCTAGCTTCAGATTCATTTGTGATTTTTATACTCCCAGCACCAGCAGCCAGTACAGCGGATTTAATGTCTTCATTTGAAACTTCGCCAGTTGGTTCAACGAATGTGCTAAGGTCAGCATCCCTTGCATCTTTTGTCAGTGGTCTTCTTGGTTGTGGAATCCTTCTTCTTGGTGGATTCAAAACATCCTTCACAACCTTTTTGACATTTGCAATTCTCTTCAGAATCCCACTGGCCCTCATTTCTTTAGCCTTCTCCACTGAAATGTTTAAACTTCTGGCATCAAATTCTGCCTCATCCTCAGCATAGTGTCTATCTAGTTCTACATCTAGCATTTCATTCAACTGGTCAACTATCCTGGGATCATTTTTAACCCTAAGATACTCCTCCTTAGTGATACCCAACAGATTGGCATCACTCATATCAAGCAACTTGATTTGAGCAAGATGTGCCCTGGCTTCCACTTGGTTTCTTTGTTTCATTTTCTTCTTTTCTTTAATGTCATTTCCAAGTCTGGCCAGTCTTCTACTATCACTATCTGAAACTGGAGGAAGTATGTCAATATTTCCAGTTTCTAACATTTCATCAGTGGCCGGCTGGGCAGATGCTTCAACAGCCAAACCTTTACCTTTATCCAAACCAACATTCCCACTATCTCCATTACCACCAGATCCACCTACCCTTTGCTCACCAGCTTCAGTACTGGTAGCTACAACCAATTCTCTTCCAGATCCAGATGGAGTCCTTCCAGGTGCAACTGGTCGTGTAAGGACTGAACTTCTTTCCTCCTTGGCAGCATCTAGACCTGCCCTAATTGCTTCCCATTCAGAGGGGTGAGATGGCAACCGGTCAAGAGGCTGCCATGACTGCAAGTCCTTACACTCTTTGAAGATGCCACACATCATCCTGAAGGACCTCCATAAATGGTTCGTCTCCTTTGACTGGGTCAAGACATTTGCAAGAACTTGGTCTTGACCAGTTTTCAATTCATTCAAGATTTTGGAGTCTTCATCCAACCCAGAGACAACCCTTTCCTTCACATCCTCATCATTCTTCTTCATATTCTCTACTTCAGTGGTCAGTTTATTCAATGATTCAGCATGAAGAGATACTTGGGTGTTCAAATTTTCAATGCTGCCCCTCAACTGGTTGATCTCACTGGTAAGTGGGGCCAGATCAACCTGAGGAGTAGCCAGCTTGGTGATCTCAGACATCACCCTTTCAATCAAACGTTCTTCTCTAGCACCCAACGTATCTTCTATCTTCTGACCAACTGAAGACATCAACTACTCTCCAAGGCCAGTTACATCTAGGCCAGGTCTTTCAATAAGTTCTTTAACCTGCCTTTCAATTTCTCTCAAGTCAACCTCTGAAGTTCTGACAGTATTTCCTAGCAGGTTGGAGATTGAACTGGTGACCTTGGAGTGAGTTAGGTCAAAGGCTTCCTTTAGAGTACCAGCCAGATTGTTGCAGCCAGTGACCAACTCATTAAGCTTTCCAAACACCAAGTCTTCATTAGAAGAAAACTTGTTTATCCCCAGATCGACCACCTTGATGTTTGTCAAAGAGTCCTTGTGGTATCTGGAGAAAGACTTGGTGTTCTTGTCAAGTGTCTTCTGAATCTCCTCCACCCTGGTTAGAAGGTTTTGGAGATCGGCTTGAATGGAGACAACTTGACTGTCCAGTGACAAAGGAGAAGGTGTCACTGGACCACTTGCAGTTACTACTGGAGCAACTGGAGGAGGCAAACTGATGGAAGTCTCCCAGTTGTCAGGCCAGCAGTTGAATATATAGAAGGAGTGGTGGAAGAAGAAAGGACTGGAAATTCAATGTGTTGTTCATGCTGAGAATGCTCAGGTGTGAACAACGGCGACGGTGGTGGGGGCATTTCTCGAGCAAGTGAGAATTGCCCAGTTGGTAAGGGAGCGGAATATATTGGTAAGGATGTATCAGTAGAAGTATTTACTTGAGGGGGTGAAAATGAAATTGATGCGTCTGGAGGTAAGACTAGAGATGAAGGGTCTTGTGCTTGTACAGAAGCATCAAGAATCTCCTGGTCTGTTTCAGTACCTTCAGAATCCGAAGATTCTATAAGGATTTCCTCGTCATTAACACTCATGTCCAGATCCATGAATGTGACAGAGGGCTGTTCAGTTACCTGGACAGTCTCCAGATGACCTTCCCCAGTTTCCTGGATGGGTACATCTGTTAGAGGATCAGATACCGAAGTATCTTCACCAGGGATAGACGTGATTGGAGTTGCTTCAGTTATGGTTGCTCTATCCTCAACCACAACTTGAGACGAACTGGAGGGTCCCTCATTATTTTGAGGCCCGCCCAATTGTCTTTCTGATTCACTTTCCAAAGGTGCATCAGTTTTAGCAAATGCCAGTTGCATTCGCTCTGGAATTTCGACCTCTCCAGCTTCAGATACCAGAGAGTCTAGATTCCTCAACATATCTGGCCTTGTGTACGGTGATCTGTACTTTTATACTCTTCATGGCCCAGAATTTGTTGAAAACAGAGAGAGAGAAACCTTGAAAAGGGGATACACACACCCCTGGAGCCCTTCAGTTTTTGTACTAGGCTTCTATACAAAATATCTGTAAAGTCCACTCTCAATCCGTTCCACAAGCAGTAAGCCATCTCTGCTTGCGAGGAGTTAATCTGGTCAAGTCCACCAGAACTCCCACCCATGCTCTCCACCAGGTGGATGAAAAAATACCTCCATGAAGGTGTAAGGCCCTTCATGGTCATCGCACCTTTTGTCTTCAACACCCCATTCTCCAAACACTCCCTGTGTCCCATTTCCAGGAGTACTTGGCGAAAGTTTATATTAGGGGGCAAGACGACTGGAGATCACCCTCTCTCCAGTAATTGAGGCGTAAGGCATCCCTCAATGTATCAGCTGACAAGGTACACTAGATTGTTCCATCCTTTAATGTGAAACTGATGGAGGAACAATCGGAAGAAAGAAACGGCAGTGTACCAAAACTCACATAAGTAGTTGTGAAACATCTTACGTGGGTTTAGAGAGAATGAGGGTCCTATTGGAGAATTCTTCAAAAACTTTTGAATTCTACCAATAAGGGTATCGGACCCTTGAGATCCTCGTAGGCTGGCCATAGGATTATTTGGATTTAGTTTTATGACCGAAGCACTACTAGGGGGCACCAGGTGCCTGTGTGACATCTGGTGAGGGATTGTATGGAACAGTCAAGAGACCCCCCCCCCCCCCCCCCCCCCCCCCCCCCCCCCCCCCCCCCCCCCCCCCCCCCCCCCCCCCCCCCCCCCCCCCCCCCCCCCCCCCCCCCCCCCCCCCCCCCCCCCCCCCCCCCCCCCCCCCCCCCCCCCCCCCCCCCCCCCCCCCCCCCCCCCCCCCCCCCCCCCCCCCCCCCCCCCCCCCCCCCCCCCCCCCCCCCCCCCCCCCCCCCCCCCCCCCCCCCCCCCCCCCCCCCCCCCCCCCCCCCCCCCCCCCCCCCCCCCCCCCCCCCCCCCCCCCCCCCCCCCCCCCCCCCCCCCCCCCCCCCCCCCCCCCCCCCCCCCCCCCCCCCCCCCCCCCCCCCCCCCCCCCCCCCCCCCCCCCCCCCCCCCCCCCCCCCCCCCCCCCCCCCCCCCCCCCCCCCCCCCCCCCCCCCCCCCCCCCCCCCCCCCCCCCCCCCCCCCCCCCCCCCCCCCCCCCCCCCCCCCCCCCCCCCCCCCCCCCCCCCCCCCCCCCCCCCCCCCCCCCCCCCCCCCCCCCCCCCCCCCCCCCCCCCCCCCCCCCCCCCCCCCCCCCCCCCCCCCCCCCCCCCCCCCCCCCCCCCCCCCCCCCCCCCCCCCCCCCCCCCCCCCCCCCCCCCCCCCCCCCCCCCCCCCCCCCCCCCCCCCCCCCCCCCCCCCCCCCCCCCCCCCCCCCCCCCCCCCCCCCCCCCCCCCCCCCCCCCCCCCCCCCCCCCCCCCCCCCCCCCCCCCCCCCCCCCCCCCCCCCCCCCCCCCCCCCCCCCCCCCCCCCCCCCCCCCCCCCCCCCCCCCCCCCCCCCCCCCCCCCCCCCCCCCCCCCCCCCCCCCCCCCCCCCCCCCCCCCCCCCCCCCCCCCCCCCCCCCCCCCCCCCCCCCCCCCCCCCCCCCCCCCCCCCCCCCCCCCCCCCCCCCCCCCCCCCCCCCCCCCCCCCCCCCCCCCCCCCCCCCCCCCCCCCCCCCCCCCCCCCCCCCCCCCCCCCCCCCCCCCCCCCCCCCCCCCCCCCCCCCCCCCCCCCCCCCCCCCCCCCCCCCCCCCCCCCCCCCCCCCCCCCCCCCCCCCCCCCCCCCCCCCCCCCCCCCCCCCCCCCCCCCCCCCCCCCCCCCCCCCCCCCCCCCCCCCCCCCCCCCCCCAAACAGAGAGAAGAATGAAGCAAATTTGATGATTGGGAAGTAAATGAAGGAATGTAAGAGAAACAAGTAAATGAGTTCGGAGTAAATAAGGGTATTTATAAGGATTCAAGATCCCAATGAAACACCAAATTTATATTTTAATAAACAAAATCCCTTTTTGAAGATATTTTCACAAAAGTTGGTTTGAATTTTGAAATAAAATATATAATTTGCCATGTAAACATTAAATGCTTCCATGTCAGCATTAAATGCTACGAAGGCTTATCTTACCCACGCGCCCACTCACTTTTTGTTTTCCCAATACAAAAGTTGTCAAGTACTAAAATGGTTTCAAACACGTCAGATCACGATATCAAGTGGTTTAAAACACTCGAGTATCATCACGTGTCACACATATTGACCAAGTATTTGTAACGTTATAACAAAAAAAACAAGACTGAACCTGGTAACTGGAGGATCAGTCCAGTACCAGTTTCCAACTGAAGAGTTCTCCAGTTGCATTTTCAAACAAAAACGAATTTTAGTCAGAAAATTATTTTGAGTCTTTCCCCCTAAAATGATGATCCAGAAATCGATTAGTGCCAAGATAGTATCACAAGGCGTTCGATAGCCTGGCGAGCAAAGATTATCTGGACCTCCTCAACTGGAGAACTTCATCAGTGTCACTGACGCGTTCAATAACAAAGAAAGCTCCAGTTAAGTGTTTAACATTCCCAGTTCGCTGATGAGATGTTTAAAGGTTTTCTCATCGAGAGGTTTAGTAAAAACATCAGCTAACTGTTTGTCAGTGGGGATGAAATGAATTTCAATATCTCCTTTCATAACATGATCTCGAATGAAATGATACATGATGTCAATATGCTTTGTTTTGGAGTGCATCACTGGGTTGTGAGATATAGCAATTGCACTGGTGTTGTCACAAAAGATTGGGGTCTGTATACTTCTGACCATAATCTAGTAACTGGTTCTTGATCCAGAGAATCTGGGCACAACAACTGGCCGAAGAAATGTACTCTGCCTCAGCAGTGGACATAGAGACTGAAGTCTGCTTCTTGCTGGTCCAACTTACCAGTTTTCCTCCAAGGAAATGACAACCACCAGTTGTTGATTTTCTATCTATCTTACAAACTGCATGATCAGAATCTGAATAACCCATTAGATCTAATCCTGAGCCTTTGGGGTACCAAAGACCAAGATTAGGATACCCTTTCAGGTATCTAAAGATACGCTTTACAGCGTGCAAATGTGATTCTTTAGGGTTAGCCTGAAACCTGGCACATAAACATGTTGCAAACATTATATCTGGTCGACTGGCAGTTAAGTACATCAGTGAACCAACCATACCTCTATAGTCAGTTATGTTAACTGGTTTTCCAGTTGGGTCAGAGTCCAAATTCAATGGTGCTGCAATAGGTGTGTTTTTCGATGGGATTGAATCATATTTGTATTTTCTTAACAAATCTCTGACATATTTCCCTTGGTTTATGAAAATTCCATTTTCAGTTTGCTTAATCTGAAGACCTAAGAAAAATGTTAATTCCCCATTAAACTCATCTCATACTCAGATGACATGATTTTAGAAAACTTTTTACACATTGCATCATCAGTTGAACCAAAAATAATGTCATCAACATAAATTTGTACCAATAAGATATTACCTATTTCTTTCAAGATAAACAAGGTATTATCTATTGCACCTCTTTGAAAGCCATTTTTAAGAAGATGTTTAGTTAAAGTGTCATACCAGGCTCTTGGGGCTTGTCTTAGACCATACAATGCTTTGTTCAGTCTATAAACCCAATGAGGATGCTTCTCATCGATGAAACCTGGAGTCTGCTTAACATAAACTTCTTCTTCCAATGTCCCATTAAGGAACGCACTTTTGACATCCATCTGGAAGACCTTGAACTGCAGATGGGCTGCATAAGCCAAGAAAATTCTTATGGCTTCAAGTCTTGCAACTGGAGCAAAAGTTTCATCAAAGTCAACGCCCTCTGCTTGACAATAACCCTGGGCAACTAGTCTGGCCTTGTTTTTTACAACATGGCCATCTTCATCCATTTTGTTTCGGTAGACCATCTGGTACCAATAGGTTCTTTCTTTAACCCTGGTGGACAAGGAACAAGCTCCCAAACATTGTTCCTTTCAAACTGGAGGAGCTCTTCTTGCATAGCTTCCACCCAGCTTGGGTCTCCCAAAGCCTCGTCAATCTTCTTTGGTTCAATTAAAGATAAGAAGGTGACGTTTAAGCATTGCTCACTGGTGGCTCTTCTAGTCTGAACCCCACTAGTTGGATTACCCACAATTTGTTCAGTTGGGTGGGCTTTAGTCCATCTAGTGTATTGACTAGGCTGGTGAACTACAATATCAGTCAAGCAAGGGATCTTCTTGGTTGCGGTCGTAAATTTGAAGTGTCTAGCAGATCCTTGGTTGAGGCATTGTTCGTGTACGCACTTACGGAGGGTTTCTACACTTGGAATCTCGTTTCCGGAATCTTCCACATCATGAGGGATCTTGTCTACCGCAACGAGGTTAGTTTTGTATTTATTAAGTTACTTATATTGCATTGCATGGATCTTGGAAAGGATATTAAATAGTTTAATAGTTTATTAACACGCTTCCGCCGCGCACTCTAATTTAATAAAGTTGTTTTATTAAAAGGTTTTATGAAAATTTTAATTTGTCACTCAAACCGGGTCGGTCACCCGACCCATTTAATGTTATTCGGTTAATAAAACAACAACAATGCTTCTTATTAATGATTCTGACAAAATTCAGTAAGGTCTCCAGTTGTAATTATATATATATATATATATATATATATATATATATATATATATATATATATATATATATATATATATATATATATATATATATATATATATATATATATATATATATATATATATATATATATATATATATATATATATATATATATATATATATATATATATATATATATATATATATATATATATATATATATATATATATATATATATATATATATATATATATATATATATATATATATATATATATATATATATATATATATATATATATATATATATATATATATATATATATATATATATATATATATATATATATATATATATATATATATATATATATATATATATATATATATATATATATATATATATATATATATATATATATATATATATATATATATATATATATATATATATATATATATATATATATATATATATATATATATATATATATATATATATATATATATATATATATATATATATATATATATATATATATATATATATATATATATATATATATATATATATATATATATATATATATATATATATATATATATATATATATATATATATATATATATATATATATATATATATATATATATATATATATATATATATATATATATATATATATATATATATATATATATATATATATATATATATATATATATATATATATATATATATATATATATATATATATATATATATATATATATATATATATATATATATATATATATATATATATATATATATATATATATATATATATATATATATATATATATATATATATATATATATATATATATATATATATATATATATATATATATATATATATATATATATATATATATATATATATATATATATATATATATATATATATATATATATATATATATATATATATATATATATATATATATATATATATATATATATATATATATATATATATATATATATATATATATATATATATATATATATATATATATATATATATATATATATATATATATATATATATATATATATATATATATATATATATATATATATATATATATATATATATATATATATATATATATATATATATATATATATATATATATATATATATATATATATATATATATATATATATATATATATATATATATATATATATATATATATATATATATATATATATATATATATATATATATATATATATATATATATATATATATATATATATATATATATATATATATATATATATATATATATATATATATATATATATATATATATATATATATATATATATATATATATATATATATATATATATATATATATATATATATATATATATATATATATATATATATATATATATATATATATATATATATATATATATATATATATATATATATATATATATATATATATATATATATATATATATATATATATATATATATATATATATATATATATATATATATATATATATATATATATATATATATATATATATATATATATATATATATATATATATATATATATATATATATATATATATATATATATATATATATATATATATATATATATATATATATATATATATATATATATATATATATATATATATATATATATATATATATATATATATATATATATATATATATATATATATATATATATATATATATATATATATATATATATATATATATATATATATATATATATATATATATATATATATATATATATATATATATATATATATATATATATATATATATATATATATATATATATATATATATATATATATATATATATATATATATATATATATATATATATATATATATATATATATATATATATATATATATATATATATATATATATATATATATATATATATATATATATATATATATATATATATATATATATATATATATATATATATATATATATATATATAATACTATATATATATATATATATATATATATATATATATATATATATATATATATTTCTATATATATATATATATCTATTATATATATATATATATATATATATATATATATATATATCTTTTGCGTGAATATAAACACTCGTATTTGGTTAATATAGTGAGGCGGCTCTCCGGACAAACCTTACCAACCAACATGGTAATCTAAGTCTACAAGCCAACCAAACCGGGTGTGTGTTTGCGGTTCGTGCGTGAGTCGAGTACTACCCACAAGATCAACCGTGCGTGTTCTTGGTTTTCTCTCTCTAGGTTTTGCTCGTTTCTCTCTCTACACTCTTGTTGAGAACACGCACAAACACACACCCACTATTTATAGGCAAGGACCAAGAACTCTCAAATCCAATGGATTTGAGTGTTCTCATGTCAAGGCCATTAGGGTATTGGCCTGTTTGAGAGTTCTTGTGTACAAGCATGCTTTTGCTTGTTTCCACAGAAACTCTCAAACCATTTGAGAGTTCTTATGAACAAGCAAACTTTTGCTTGTTCCTCAGAAACTCTCAAACCATTTGAGTGTTCTTCTTGAACAAGCAAACTTTTGCTTGTTCCCAAGAACTCTCAAATGACACTTAGGAATATTTGAGTTAATGTTTCTCCTGCTGTTAAGTACGCAGAAACAACATTTCCTTTGGACATACAAAAGACTTCCAATGTTTTATTCTTGAATTCAGTCCCGTTATCACTGTAACACCCCAACCAAGGCGGAACGATGAGATGTACAGAAAGTCGAGTATTCAAAACAAAGGATAATAGATAACATTCACCATAGCTTTAGATGATAAAAATAGTTTACAATGCACAAGCATGTGAACCAAATCCCAAGTACAATACGTCTACTATACTTGGATATTGAGTCCACGAAACAATAACAAATACATGAGATGATATACTACAATGATCAAGGCGGATTCCATTGCCCGTGACAAGGTTTGATCTTTGACTCCAAAGTGCAATGCAAACAATCATGATGCATATAATTCCTCAAAGCTTACGATAATTCCTGAAAAGCATGAAGAAAAAGTGTCAACTACGAAAACGTAGTTGGTGAGTGCATAGGTTTGCAAGTAAATTGATCAATCATCGAGTCAAGCAGGTAATTATTGAATCATTGAATGTATTTTCGAGATCTAAGGTCGAATTATATGGATTCAAATCTGGTTTTTAAACTTGGTCAGTTCTCAACTGGAGGAAGTCTTCAGTTGCGTTGACTGTACGGTGCAACTGGACTTCAATATATTTCTCGACAAATCATCTTGGTCACCAGTTTACTGGGTCACCAGATGCAACTGGTGACTGGCCAGTTTACCAGGTGAACTGGTCCTAACAAATTCCCCCTATTTGTCTAGAAATATAGTCTAAGTCTTTTTCTAGTTCTTGTATCTGTACAAGTGTGAACTATTGTAACATCCCGAACTTTTATGTAATGTTTGACTAATGCCGTTAAGTCAATTGGGGTGTCGTTAAGTCTTTACTTAATATTTGAATGTAGCTATGTGTGATTAACGTAGATAAAGTAGTTAGGTTTGAGAGCCTAAATACTAATGACGAATAAAAGTGTGTTTAATGTCGCTTAAAGGCTATGTAGTGCCTTTTAATGAAGGACTAATGTTGTATATGGTCCCAAATGATAAGATAATGATAAGCACATGCTATCAATCAAGTGCATAAAGATAACCAAGGGTCGTGCCATGGAGACGCCCATAAATATATAGTAGTTAGAGCACCGTTTGTAACATCCCGAACTTTTATGTAATGTTTGACTAATGCCGTTAAGTCAATTGGGGTGTCGTTAAGTCTTTACTTAATATTTGAATGTAGCTATGTGTGATTAACGTAGATAAAGTAGTTAGGTTTGAGAGCCTAAATACTAATGACGAATAAAAGTGTGTTTAATGTCGCTTAAAGGCTATGTAGTGCCTTTTAGTCAAGGGATGTTTAGTTGTGTCAAAAACATGTTTGGAAAGAAGCCTTGATCGATCGAATTAATCAAGGGATGTTTAGTTGTGTCAAAAACATGTTTGGAAAGAAGCCTTGATCGATCGAATTAATCAAGGGATGTTTAGTTGTGTCAAAAACATGTTTGGAAAGAAGCCTTGATCGATCGAATTAATCAAGGGATGTTTAGTTGTGTCAAAAACATGTTTGGAAAGAAGCCTTGATCGATCGAATTAATCAAGGGATGTTTAGTTGTGTCAAAAACATGTTTGGAAAGAAGCCTTGATCGATCGAATTAATCAAGGGATGTTTAGTTGTGTCAAAAACATGTTTGGAAAGAAGCCTTGATCGATCGAATTAATCAAGGGATGTTTAGTTGTGTCAAAAACATGTTTGGAAAGAAGCCTTGATCGATCAAGTTAATCAAGAGATGTTTAGTTGTGTCAAAAACATGTTTGGAAAGAAGCCTTGATCGATCGAAATCTGGAAAATTGATTGAAGTTGGTCGTTTTAAGTTTCTGGACGAAATTATGTTTAAATTCGTTAGGTGTAATTCTGGAATTTTACGTAGCCAGTCTTAAATTCGTACGAGGGTCTATTTAAGGTCCTAAATGACTTATATTCATTATGTTAATGTACGATAGGTGTCGGAGGTTACCTATAGGCAATACTAGCTTTTGGTTGCGCACGTATACTTCTATCAGGTAAGATACACTACTTTTGTCACGCTGGGGGATCAACTAAAAGCAGGTTTCAAACTTACATACTTCCAATTGGTAACTTATAATGCATGTGGACTTATGGGGTTACTTGGGAGGTATTATGGGATTACGTAGTTGACCATGAGACCTGAAATGCAGTCCCTAATGTAGTGATCTATTATGCAGTTATGTAGTATAATGAAGTATTGTATTATGCATGAAATGTCGAAATGAAGTTGATGTATGTTGTGTGCATGTTTGTATGGCTTGAACACCTAGTGCACTAGACTTGCTAGGTTGCCATGTCACTTGCACGTTTAAGGGCCCAAAACGTAAAAGCAGTAACGCAGTAAATGTTTAGGTAATGCAGTCACCTAAACTAAATAACGTAGGTTCGAGCTCGTTAAACTTTGATGCAGTAAAGTGTTAAGCTTAACCCGTACAAGTCTTAGCCGGATGAGTACGCTAACGCAGTTGTTGCTTGGGTGGCTCCTAGCAACGTGGTCACACGCAGTTTGAGTAATTAACGGAGGATTGACCCCCTCAGGATTTTGGATTACTCTCGGATTGGCTTGCCATTCCTTAACGACATACGATGGGTGGCCTTTTGGTGAACCATCAAGTCGGGTGCAATGTAGAGCACACTTAATGCAGTTAATAACGTAGTAAAGCAGAAATGTAGAAAGCAGATATGTGGTTAATGAAGTAATGCAGGATAGGCACATTTAGGATGATTATCCTATTTGATATGAAGTTGTTATGCAGATTTGTGTGATGTGTGACGTGCCTAAAGAACTTGTCTAATAATGAAGATTGTTTTAATTGGACAAAATGCTTTTAAATTAAGTGTTATCTTACTTAGCTATTTTAATAGCTAACACTTGTTTCTTTTAATGTGGTTGTTCCCTCAGGTTTAGCTTGAAGGAACTATATGCAGAACGAGTGAGGCTTGGGTAGATGCAATGCAGGAGCCTTAGCTACCCTATAGACGCTTTGTTTAGACATTCGTTTACATTCAGTACTTAATGTCGAATTTATGTAATGACGTTTGGACGGTTGTTTTATGTTGGGCAACTGTTGGGTTTTCCTTTGAACTATTCTATGATGTCGCAAGTAACACCAACTAAATGCAGAAACCAAAATGTTTTATTGGTTTTGACTTTTAAGGTCCTTTCTTCCGCAATATGACACCGTTAGGTGAAAAGTTTTTGAAAACCCATATTTTTAAACGACGGGTGTTACAAGTTGGTATCAGAGAAGTAGTTTAAGTGAACCAAGGCCTATTGACCATAGGATTTGGACTTAAACTTAAGGTGTGCATGCTAGGTACTCGTAGGATGCCTTAGCTAGAGATGACATGTGATGTAGGATGGGTTGGGATGAGTGCGAGTGTTGTAGGGCTTATGAGATGTTTACGTTACGAAGTTATGTTTTAGCCTTACCTCGACGAGCTTTTTGTTTTATTTTGCGCTTATCGACTCCACCATTTTATTGAAGGAAAATGGTTAACACTCGCAACCGCAACATCCAACGCGACGGAGCTACTGCTAGCGTTACTCCACCTGTCCATCCGGGTGCAGGCGCTTCTAATGCTGCTAATGCTGCTGCTAATGCTAATGTGAATCGTGTGAACCCCCGCTGTGCAACCTGTCCATGCTGCTAGCTGCTGCTAATGCTGCTGCTAATGCTGCTGCTAATGCTGCTGCTAATGCTAATGTGAATCGTGTGAACCCCCGCCGTGTTAATCAACCAGGCTCATTGGGTCCGATGCCTCCACCACCTGGCAATCCTCCGAGAGTTAACGATGTAGCTGTGGATCAGATTCCCAATCAGATGGAGATGTATAATCTTGTGCTAACTCTTCAGGCCCAGTTGGCCCAAACACAGGAACAGTTGAATCAGGCGTTGGCAGCTAACGCAGAAGGAACTGGTAACAGTCACTCTGTGCCTTCTCACCACACTGAGCCACCAGTCGATGATGTTGTTATTCCTCATGCTAATGTTAATGTGGTTCCTCCTAATGATGTTCGCGCCCCTCGATTCAAGTTTGAAAGTTTCCAAAAGTGTGGAGCTCAGAAATTCCATGGAACACTTAATGCAGTAGGTTGCATGGAATGGCTTGATGATACGGAGATGGTTTTCGAAGCTTGTGATTGTCCTGAGGATAAGAAAGTGTTGTGTGCAAGTAGAATGTTGAAAGAAGGTGCTCGGGACTGGTGGAAGAGCATTACCATTTCAATGACTCCGACTATGGTAACTGCTATTACGTGGGCTGACTTTAAGCAGAAATTCATTGAGGAATATATTGGGGTACATGAGCAGCGTAAAATGGAAAAAGAGTTCCGTGCTTTGACAGCTGAAGTTGGCAAAATTAATGATTATGCTCGTTCCTTTCTGGAGAAGATGAAGTTCGTAGGCCATCTGTTCCGTACTGATGCAGATCAGGTTGCTTGCTATGTTGATGGTTTGCCTCCGAGTTATCGAGGTATCTGCAGGCAGCACAAAACTCTGACTGAAGCTATCAAGGAGTCTAAAAAGCTTGATGATGATTTTGCTTCGGACAAGAAAGTAGTTGAGAAAGTCGACGACAAGAAAGTGGGATTTAAAAGAAGAGCAAACTGGTCCTCTAATAACAATAATAATAATAAGAAGTTCCGCGGAAATTCTAGCTCGAGCGGTGACAAAGATAAGAAGAAGAAGGGATCGTGGTGTGCTTCATGCAAGAGTGTGCATGAAGGTACATGTTCCGACAAGACTAGAAGGTGCCATAATTGTGGGAAGTCAGGACACCTTGCAGTTGAATGCAGAGACAAAGCTCGTTGTTATAAGTGTCAAGAAACGGGTCATCTCATTGCCGATTGTCCACAGATGAAGAATGCTGGAAAGAAGACCGCCACGACAGCAACAAAAGTGAGAGCTCTTCAAATGACGATTGATGACGCAAGGAACAACGATGAAGTGGTAAGTGGTACTTTCCTTGTTAACTCAAAGCCTGCCTCTGTTTTATTTGATTCAGGTGCAAATAGGTCGTTTGTGTCCATATTATTTGCTCCTAAGCTAGAAAGAGTCACTACTCCCTTAGATTGTCCATTGGAGGTAGAAATTGCTAATGGTACGGTTAATAATATACGTGTGGGATATGACGATTGTAACATTGAGATTGAAGGTCGTTCTTTTCCGGTCCAACTATTGCCTACTACCTTAGGTGGTTTTGATGTAGTGATTGGTATGGATTGGTTGGCTAGAAATGAAGCTAGTATTTTATGTTCCCAAAAGATAATTCGATTGCCTATATCCGAGGGTAATGTGATAACGGTGTATGGAGACAAGAAGAGAGGAGGAATAAAGATTATTAGTATGATGAAAGCTATTAAATGTATAAGGAAAAACAAGAGCCATTTCTTGGCTTATGTCATTGATGCAAGAAAAGAGAAGTCTCCAATCGCTAGTGTTGATGTAGTATCAAATTTCCCCGATGTGTTTCCCGACGATCTACCAGGTATTCCTCCCGATCGTGAAGTTACTTTTCAGATAGATCTTGTTCCCGGTGCTACACCCGTTGCTAAAGCACCTTACCGATTAGCTCCTACAGAAATGAAGGAATTAATGACGCAACTACAGGAGTTACTTGACAAAGGGTTCATACAACCTAGTTCCTCGCCTTGGGGAGCTCCGGTTCTCTTTGTTAAGAAGAAGGACGGATCAATGCGTATGTGTATTGACTACCGTGAGTTGAACAAACGAACGGTCAAGAATAAGTATCCTCTCCCGAGAATTGATGATCTTTTTGATCAACTACATGGTGCTTCGTATTTTTTCCGGTCCAACTATTGCCTACTACCTTAGGTGGTTTTGATGTAGTGATTGGTATGGATTGGTTGGCTAGAAATGAAGCTAGTATTTTATGTTCCCAAAAGATAATTCGATTGCCTATATCCGAGGGTAATGTGATAACGGTGTATGGAGACAAGAAGAGAGGAGGAATAAAGATTATTAGTATGATGAAAGCTATTAAATGTATAAGGAAAAACAAGAGCCATTTCTTGGCTTATGTCATTGATGCAAGAAAAGAGAAGTCTCCAATCGCTAGTGTTGATGTAGTATCAAATTTCCCCGATGTGTTTCCCGACGATCTACCAGGTATTCCTCCCGATCGTGAAGTTACTTTTCAGATAGATCTTGTTCCCGGTGCTACACCCGTTGCTAAAGCACCTTACCGATTAGCTCCTACAGAAATGAAGGAATTAATGACGCAACTACAGGAGTTACTTGACAAAGGGTTCATACAACCTAGTTCCTCGCCTTGGGGAGCTCCGGTTCTCTTTGTTAAGAAGAAGGACGGATCAATGCGTATGTGTATTGACTACCGTGAGTTGAACAAACGAACGGTCAAGAATAAGTATCCTCTCCCGAGAATTGATGATCTTTTTGATCAACTACATGGTGCTTCGTATTTTTCAAAGATTGATTTGCGGTCCGGTTATCATCAGTTAAAGGTAAAGAAGGAAGATGTAGCAAAGACGGCTTTCCGGACTAGATATGGTCATTATGAGTTCTTGGTCATGCCATTTGGGTTGACCAATGCTCCAGCCGCGTTTATGGACTTAATGAATCGGGTATGCCGCCCCTTTTTAGATCATTTTGTTATTGTGTTTATTGACGATATTTTGATCTACTCTAAGTCAGAGGATGAACACCGTGAGCATTTGAAAGCAGTTTTGGAGGTGTTGAGGGAGAAGAAGTTGTACGCAAAGTTTTCTAAATGTGAGTTTTGGCTCCGAGAAGTGCAGTTTCTTGGTCATGCCATTTGGGTTGACCAATGCTCCAGCCGCGTTTATGGACTTAATGAATCGGGTATGCCGCCCCTTTTTAGATCATTTTGTTATTGTGTTTATTGACGATATTTTGATCTACTCTAAGTCAGAGGATGAACACCGTGAGCATTTGAAAGCAGTTTTGGAGGTGTTGAGGGAGAAGAAGTTGTACGCAAAGTTTTCTAAATGTGAGTTTTGGCTCCGAGAAGTGCAGTTTCTTGGTCATGTTATTACATCGGAAGGTATTAAAGTAGATCCTTCAAAGATTGAAGCTGTTTCAAAGTGGGAGCAGCCAAAGACTCCTACCGAGATTAAGAGTTTTCTTGGTTTGGCTGGGTATTATAGAAGGTTTATTCAGGATTTTTCTCGAATAGCCAAGCCTATGACGGAATTAACAAAGAAGGGTGTGAAGTACGAGTGGACTGAAAAGCAGGAAAATGCATTCCAGACGTTGAAAAAGAAGTTGTGTGAAGCTCCTATCCTTGCCTTGCCTGAAGGTACTGATGATTTAGTGGTATATAGCGATGCTTCTATTACGGGTTTGGGTTGTGTCTTAATGCAGAGAGACAAAGTGATTGCTTATGCTTCACGTCAGTTGAAGCCTCATGAGAAGAATTACCCTACCCATGATCTTGAGTTAGCGGCGGTTGTGTTTGCATTGAAATTATGGAGACATTACTTATATGGTACTAAATGCACACTTTACACCGACCATAAGAGTTTACAATATATGTTTACTCAAAAGGAGATGAATGTGAGACAAAGAAGGTGGATGGAATTACTTAAAGACTATGATTGTGAAATCAAATACCATCCGGGTAAAGCCAATGTAGTGGCGGATGCACTAAGTAGGAAAGTGCAAAGCTCTTCTTGTAAGTTAATGAGCATGCAAGTTCAGGCCAAGTCGGGTCTATTAGATCGAATTAAAGAAGCACAAGAGAGGGCATTAATGAAGGATAATATTGATAACGAGAGTATTGGAAAGAAGAAACGACTTGTGATGGAGACTAATAGTCGTGGGTTTAAAACATACAAGGGTCGCATTTGGGTGCCACTGCTTGGTGGTAACCGAGAGTTGATCCTTGAAGAGGTCCATAGAAGTAGGTATTCGATGCATCCCGGTGTCACCAAAATGTATGCAGATTTGAAGCCGATTTATTGGTGGCCGGATATTAAAGGTGAAGTAGCTCATTTTGTAGCAAAGTGTTTGACGTGTGCAAGAGTGAAGACGGACCATCAAAAGCCGTATGGATTGTTGCATCAATTAGACGTTCCCGAGTGGAAATGGGATCATATCACGATGGACTTTGTAACGAAGCTACCTAAAACGCCGAAAGGGAATGATATGATATGGGTGATTGTAGATAGATTGACGAAGAGTGCTCATTTTCTAGCTACCCGACAAGATGTGCCTTTAACGAAGATGGCAAAGATGTACATTGATGAAGTAGTAGCGAAACATGGAGTTCCCTTATCTATTGTTTCGGATCGAGACTCGAGGTTTGTGTCAAACTTTTGGAAGGGTCTTCAACGGGAGTTGGGTAGTAGAATAAATTTGAGTACCGCCTATCATCCCCAAACCGATGGGCAAAGTGAGAGAACTATTCAAACCTTGGAGGATATGTTGAGAACGTGTGTACTTGAATACGGTGGAGCATGGGATGAACACTTGAAGTTGATTGAATTTGCTTATAATAATAGTCACCATGCAAGTATTGGAATGCCACCATTTGAAATGTTATATGGAAGGAGATGTAGGACTCCAAGTTGTTGGATGGAGCCCGGTGAAAAGCAGTTGACCGGTCCCGAAATTATTGAAATTACCTCTGAAAAGGTTAATGTAGCTAAAGAAGCCTTACGTGTGGCAAGAGAAAGGCAGAAAACATATGCAGATAAGAAAAGGAGACCGATTGAGTTTAATGTGGGTGATTTAGTGATGCTGAAAGTATCACCATGGAAAGGAGTTATCCGATTTGGAAAGAAGGGAAAGTTGAGTCCAAGATTTATTGGACCTTTTAAAGTGGTGAAGCGCATTAAAGATGTAGCATATCAGTTGGAATTACCTCCAGAATTGGATGGAATTCACAACACCTTCCATGTATCCTACTTGAGGAAATGCTTAGCAGAGGAGTCAAGTGTGATTCCTATTAAAGACGTGAGTATTGACCCAATGAAGAGAATAGTAGATGAACCGGTAGCGATACTTGGAAGAAAGCAAAAGAAGTTACGCCGAAAGGGAATGATATGATATGGGTGATTGTAGATAGATTGACGAAGAGTGCTCATTTTCTAGCTACCCGACAAGATGTGCCTTTAACGAAGATGGCAAAGATGTACATTGATGAAGTAGTAGCGAAACATGGAGTTCCCTTATCTATTGTTTCGGATCGAGACTCGAGGTTTGTGTCAAACTTTTGGAAGGGTCTTCAACGGGAGTTGGGTAGTAGAATAAATTTGAGTACCGCCTATCATCCCCAAACCGATGGGCAAAGTGAGAGAACTATTCAAACCTTGGAGGATATGTTGAGAACGTGTGTACTTGAATACGGTGGAGCATGGGATGAACACTTGAAGTTGATTGAATTTGCTTATAATAATAGTCACCATGCAAGTATTGGGATGCCACCATTTGAAATGTTATATGGAAGGAGATGTAGGACTCCAAGTTGTTGGATGGAGCCCGGTGAAAAGCAGTTGACCGGTCCCGAAATTATTGAAATTACCTCTGAAAAGGTTAATGTAGCTAAAGAAGCCTTACGTGTGGCAAGAGTGAAGACGGACCATCAAAAGCCGTATGGATTGTTGCATCAATTAGACGTTCCCGAGTGGAAATGGGATCATATCACGATGGACTTTGTAACGAAGCTACCTAAAACGCCGAAAGGGAATGATATGATATGGGTGATTGTAGATAGATTGACGAAGAGTGCTCATTTTCTAGCTACCCGACAAGATGTGCCTTTAACGAAGATGGCAAAGATGTACATTGATGAAGTAGTAGCGAAACATGGAGTTCCCTTATCTATTGTTTCGGATCGAGACTCGAGGTTTGTGTCAAACTTTTGGAAGGGTCTTCAACGGGAGTTGGGTAGTAGAATAAATTTGAGTACCGCCTATCATCCCCAAACCGATGGGCAAAGTGAGAGAACTATTCAAACCTTGGAGGATATGTTGAGAACGTGTGTACTTGAATACGGTGGAGCATGGGATGAACACTTGAAGTTGATTGAATTTGCTTATAATAATAGTCACCATGCAAGTATTGGGATGCCACCATTTGAAATGTTATATGGAAGGAGATGTAGGACTCCAAGTTGTTGGATGGAGCCCGGTGAAAAGCAGTTGACCGGTCCCGAAATTATTGAAATTACCTCTGAAAAGGTTAATGTAGCTAAAGAAGCCTTACGTGTGCAAGAGTGAAGACGGACCATCAAAAGCCGTATGGATTGTTGCATCAATTAGACGTTCCCGAGTGGAAATGGGATCATATCACGATGGACTTTGTAACGAAGCTACCTAAAACGCCGAAAGGGAATGATATGATATGGGTGATTGTAGATAGATTGACGAAGAGTGCTCATTTTCTAGCTACCCGACAAGATGTGCCTTTAACGAAGATGGCAAAGATGTACATTGATGAAGTAGTAGCGAAACATGGAGTTCCCTTATCTATTGTTTCGGATCGAGACTCGAGGTTTGTGTCAAACTTTTGGAAGGGTCTTCAACGGGAGTTGGGTAGTAGAATAAATTTGAGTACCGCCTATCATCCCCAAACCGATGGGCAAAGTGAGAGAACTATTCAAACCTTGGAGGATATGTTGAGAACGTGTGTACTTGAATACGGTGGAGCATGGGATGAACACTTGAAGTTGATTGAATTTGCTTATAATAATAGTCACCATGCAAGTATTGGAATGCCACCATTTGAAATGTTATATGGAAGGAGATGTAGGACTCCAAGTTGTTGGATGGAGCCCGGTGAAAAGCAGTTGACCGGTCCCGAAATTATTGAAATTACCTCTGAAAAGGTTAATGTAGCTAAAGAAGCCTTACGTGTGGCAAGAGAAAGGCAGAAAACATATGCAGATAAGAAAAGGAGACCGATTGAGTTTAATGTGGGTGATTTAGTGATGCTGAAAGTATCACCATGGAAAGGAGTTATCCGATTTGGAAAGAAGCCTTGATCGATCGAAATCTGGAAAAATTGATTGAAGTTGGTCGTTTTAAGTTTCTGGACGAAATTATGTTTAAATTCGTTGATGTTAAATTCGTTGGCAAATTCGTAAACTGGAAAACAAACGAAAATGAATTTAAATTCGTTGAAGTCAAATTCGTTGGCAAATTCGTAAACTGGAAAACAAACGAAGATGAATTTAAATTCGTTGAAGTCAAATTCGTTGGCAAATTCGTAAACTGGAAAACAAACGAAGATGAATTTAAATTCGTTGAAGTCAAATTCGTTGGCAAATTCGTAAACTGGAAAACAAACGAAGATGAATTTAAATTCGTTGAAGTCAAATTCGTTGGCAAATTCGTAAACTGGAAAACAAACGAAAATGAAGTTAAATTCGTTTAAACGAAGATAAAGTTCGTACGAAGTTTAAATTCGTTAGGTGTAATTCTGGAATTTTACGTAGCCAGTCTTAAATTCGTACGAGGGTCTATTTAAGGTCCTAAATGACTTATATTCATTATGTTAATGTACGATAGGTGTCGGAGGTTACCTATAGGCAATACTAGCTTTTGGTTGCGCACGTATACTACAATCAGGTAAGATACACTACTTTTGTCACGCTGGGGGATCAACTAAAAGCAGGTTTCAAACTTACATACTTCCAATTGGTAACTTATAATGCATGTGGACTTATGGGGTTACTTGGGAGGTATTATGGGATTACGTAGTTGACCATGAGACCTGAAATGCAGTCCCTAATGTAGTGATCTATTATGCAGTTATGTAGTATAATGAAGTATTGCCTAATGTAGTGGTCTATTATGCAGTTATGTAGTATAATGAAGTATTGCCTAATGTAGTGGTCTATTATGCAGTTATGTAGTATAATGAAGTATTGCCTAATGTAGTGATCTATTATGCAGTTACGTAGTATAATGAAGTATTGCCTAATGTAGTGATCTATTATGCAGTTATGTAGTATAATGAAGTATTGCCTAATGTAGTGGTCTATTATGCAGTTATGTAGTATAATGAAGTATTGCCTAATGTAGTGGTCTATTATGCAGTTATGTAGTATAATGAAGTATTGCCTAATGTAGTGGTCTATTATGCAGTTATGTAGTATAATGAAGTATTGCCTAATGTAGTGATCTATTATGCAGTTACGTAGTATAATGAAGTATTGCCTAATGTAGTGATCTATTATGCAGTTATGTAGTATAATGAAGTATTGCCTAATGTAGTGGTCTATTATGCAGTTATGTAGTATAATGAAGTATTGCCTAATGTAGTGGTCTATTATGCAGTTATGTAGTATAATGAAGTATTGCCTAATGTAGTGGTCTATTATGCAGTTATGTAGTATAATGAAGTATTGCCTAATGTAGTGATCTATTATGCAGTTACGTAGTATAATGAAGTATTGCCTAATGTAGTGATCTATTATGCAGTTATGTAGTATAATGAAGTATTGCCTAATGTAGTGGTCTATTATGCAGTTATGTAGTATAATGAAGTATTGCCTAATGTAGTGGTCTATTATGCAGTTATGTAGTATAATGAAGTATTGCCTAATGTAGTGGTCTATTATGCAGTTATGTAGTATAATGAAGTATTGCCTAATGTAGTGATCTATTATGCAGTTACGTAGTATAATGAAGTATTGCCTAATGTAGTGATCTATTATGCAGTTATGTAGTATAATGAAGTATTGCCTAATGTAGTGATCTATTATGCAGTTATGTAGTATAATGAAGTATTGTATTATGCATGAAATGTCGAAATGAAGTTGATGTATGTTGTGTGCATGTTTGTATGGCTTGAACACCTAGTGCACTAGACTTGCTAGGTTGCCATGTCACTTGCACGTTTAAGGGCCCAAAACGTAAAAGCAGTAACGCAGTAAATGTTTAGGTAATGCAGTCACCTAAACTAAATAACGTAGGTTCGAGCTCGTTAAACTTTGATGCAGTAAAGTGTTAAGCTTAACCCGTACAAGTCTTAGCCGGATGAGTACGCTAACGCAGTTGTTGCTTGGGTGGCTCCTAGCAACGTGGTCACACGCAGTTTGAGTAATTAACGGAGGATTGACCCCCTCAGGATTTTGGATTACTCTCGGATTGGCTTGCCATTCCTTAACGACATACGATGGGTGGCCTTTTGGTGAACCATCAAGTCGGGTGCAATGTAGAGCACACTTAATGCAGTTAATAACGTAGTAAAGCAGAAATGTAGAAAGCAGATATGTGGTTAATGAAGTAATGCAGGATAGGCACATTTAGGATGATTATCCTATTTGATATGAAGTTGTTATGCAGATTTGTGTGATGTGTGACGTGCCTAAAGAACTTGTCTAATAATGAAGATTGTTTTAATTGGACAAATGCTTTTAAATTAAGTGTTATCTTACTTAGCTATTTTAATAGCTAACACTTGTTTCTTTTAATGTGGTTGTTCCCTCAGGTTTAGCTTGAAGGAACTATATGCAGAACGAGTGAGGCTTGGGTAGATGCAATGCAGGAGCCTTAGCTACCCTATAGACGCTTTGTTTAGACATTCGTTTACATTCAGTACTTAATGTCGAATTTATGTAATGACGTTTGGACGGTTGTTTTATGTTGGGCAACTGTTGGGTTTTCCTTTGAACTATTCTATGATGTCGCAAGTAACACCAACTAAATGCAGAAACCAAAATGTTTTATTGGTTTTGACTTTTAAGGTCCTTTCTTCCGCAATATGACACCGTTAGGTGAAAAGTTTTTGAAAACCCATATTTTTTAAACGACGGGTGTTACAATTTATATGTATTTATTGTATATTTATTTATTTATTTATTTATTTATTTATTTATTTATTTATTTATTTATTTATTTATTTATTAGTAATTGATTGAAATAATTGTTATTTATTTATTTATTTATTTATTTATTTATTTATTTATTTATTTATTTATTTATTTATTTATTTATTTATTTATTTATTTATTTATTTATTTATTTATTTATTTATTTATTTATTTATTTATTTATTTATTTATTTATTTATTTATTTATTTATTTATTTATTTATTTATTTATTTATTTATTTATTTATTTATTTATTTATTTATTTATTTATTTATTTATTTATTTATTTATTTATTTATTTATTTATTTATTTATTTATTTATTTATTTATTTATTTATTTATTTATTTATTTATTTATTTATTTATTTATTTATTTATTTATTTATTTATTTATTTATTTATTTATTTATTTATTTATTTATTTATTTATTTATTTATTTATTTATTTATTTATTTATTTATTTATTTATTTATTTATTTATTTATTTATTTATTTATTTATTTATTTATTTATTTATTTATTTATTTATTTATTTATTTATTTATTTATTTATTTATTTATTTATTTATTTATTTATTTATTTATTTATTTATTTATTTATTTATTTATTTATTTATTTATTTATTTATTTATTTATTTATTTATTTATTTATTTATTTATTTATTTATTTATTTATTTATTTATTTATTTATTTATTTATTTATTTATTTATTTATTTATTTATTTATTTATTTATTTATTTATTTATTTATTTATTTATTTATTTATTTATTTATTTATTTATTTATTTATTTATTTATTTATTTATTTATTTATTTATTTATTTATTTATTTATTTATTTATTTATTTATTTATTTATTTATTTATTTATTTATTTATTTATTTATTTATTTATTTATTTATTTATTTATTTATTTATTTATTTATTTATTTATTTATTTATTTATTTATTTATTTATTTATTTATTTATTTATTTATTTATTTATTTATTTATTTATTTATTTATTTATTTATTTATTTATTTATTTATTTATTTATTTATTTATTTATTTATTTATTTATTTATTTATTTATTTATTTATTTATTTATTTATTTATTTATTTATTTATTTATTTATTTATTTATTTATTTATTTATTTATTTATTTATTTATTTATTTATTTATTTATTTATTTATTTATTTATTTATTTATTTATTTATTTATTTATTTATTTATTTATTTATTTATTTATTTATTTATTTATTTATTTATTTATTTATTTATTTATTTATTTATTTATTTATTTATTTATTTATTTATTTATTTATTTATTTATTTATTTATTTATTTATTTATTTATTTATTTATTTATTTATTTATTTATTTATTTATTTATTTATTTATTTATTTATTTATTTATTTATTTATTTATTTATTTATTTATTTATTTATTTATTTATTTATTTATTTATTTATTTATTTATTTATTTATTTATTTATTTATTTATTTATTTATTTATTTATTTATTTATTTATTTATTTATTTATTTATTTATTTATTTATTTATTTATTTATTTATTTATTTATTTATTTATTTATTTATTTATTTATTTATTTATTTATTTATTTATTTATTTATTTATTTATTTATTTATTTATTTATTTATTTATTTATTTATTTATTTATTTTTTATTAAAATGATTTTACTCCAGTAGGTTTTAGTCACTTTCATCATTGGTTGTGATTATTTAACCAATTTCATGATTTATATAACTTTATTTATTTATTTATTTACCTTTTTAATTATCATTTAAATTTAATAATTAATAGAAATTCTTAGAAATCACCACACAACTTTTTGGCTAAAAATCTCAGGCCTTTTAGGCAACTTTTATCATGGGAAAAATCATATCAATTCAACCTCTCTTGTGTCTCGCTCATTTTGAGGATTCTAAGCTTATAAATCGTTTACCGAATTAGTGATTTAAGCCTCATTTTTCGAGCAAATCAAATGCGTCAAAATGGATTTTCATCCTTATTTCATTATTTACAGAATGTTCATTATATTTTGGTGTCTTAAGTCGTGATCGGGGTGGTGGTGTGATATTTGCAAATTAAAGCTTTCGGTTAGTGCTTATATGAACCGAATTAGTGATTTGTAGGCTTGTCTTTGCCATTTAATAACCAAGTTAAGTTTTATAACTTTTATTTGACATATTCTCAGTAGGTTTATAATACTTTTTGTTACGAGATTGTTGGAGTTGGTTAAAGTTGCAACCTAGTGACTTTTAGCTTATTTTGTTGTGAAGAACTTTTACTTGGAATTTTCTGTTTTAACACTTATTTTCATAAAATGTTGAGTAGTCATTCTTGGTTGAGTTAAATTATTTGGACATTGGTGATTTTTATACAGAGACATCTATGTGTCCTATATTTATGTGAATTTTTGCTAAATTTTTAGACATTGTTTACTACCTCTAAAAATTACCAAACCAAAACTGGTCAGAACAAGAGCTGCTGTGCGACTCAAAGTATTTTATAAAAGATTTCTATGATGAACATTTAAGAAAAATCTCCCAATTTTATTTTAAGTTAGGGACACTTTGAACTCATTTCACACCAAGTTTAAACTTCTGAAACCTATTAGTTAAGAAATTAAAAATCGTCAAAGTTGACTCAACATTAAGACAAAAATCCAGTTTTGACCACTTTTGGTAGAAAAATTATATCTTTGGTTTGGTTTAGTATTTTTGAGTGATTCTAGTTGGAGGTTAAACTTAACTCTTTTATCTACAACTTTTATTTTGAAAGTTTTGCTTGAAACGGCCCTCACATGTTCAGTTTATCCGTCCAAAGACAGAAGAATAATTCTGTCAGAAAGTATTTGGGTCCAAACAACTCACCAATGGCCATTCTTGCTTTATTAACACTTGAGTTCATCATTTACAAGATTAATACTTTATTTTTATATCTCTCAACATCAAATTTCCAGATTATTATACTTCTTTTAACATATTTTTCACTTAATACAAGTCCATCCATCTCATAATCCAACAACAAGATTCAACTTTCTTAGATCTAACATGCATTCATTCAAATCAACACTTTTCAATACCAATCTTTATAGATCTAACTTTCAACAACATAAAAACATCTTTTAAATGAAAAATCTCAGAAATATATTCTTCAAAATATACAAAAACATATAGATCTATCAAAAGGAAAATTACTTTAAAAGCTACTAATCTATAACAACACTTTTGGGTCTTAAACTTGTTGAATCCTTGGATCTTTCTCATAGATTTCGACATGCATATGCATGAGGAGAAATATCCTATCAACTTTGCCTTCATCAAGTGTATATAACAAAGAAATCAAGAAGAAAACATAAACTTTTGATAAAACCTTTGAATATAAACAAGAACAAGATTAAATCTAGTAAAAAGGATGAAGATTTATACCCTCTTGGATTCGGTTTTGATGATGAAAAGGGGCAGAAAATTCGTGGCTTGAGATGCTCCAAAAACCCTTAATCTAAGCTTAGAACAACCCTTAAATATATCTTGAAATAATCCTTGTTTAATCCTTAACAAACCCTTATTATTAATATAGTATAGATATGATTTTTGCCTTGCCTTTTTCCTTGTTCTTGAACCGAAAATGGAGAGGAGGAGGGGAAGAAGAGAGTGTTTTTGAGAGAAAATGCATGTGTGTGTGTTGGGAGTGTGAAAGAAATGGTGGTGGAGTGAAAGGGGTATTGGGAGTGTAAGAAAAAGGGAGTAGTTAAATTTTGATTGGGTGAAGTGTATGGGGAGAAGGGGGCCGGTTTTAGGGTGGTGTTTTTGGGAGGGATTTTGAATTTTTGGAGTGTATTTTAAGTGTGTATGTATTTGTATAAATTGTAAGTAAGTATGGGTGCATGTATGGACCTTTAAGATAACTAGTTTATTAGTATTTAGGATATAATTATGTACATATGTATGTATATGTGTGGCCGTGTATATATGTATGTATGTATATACATTTTTGTGTTTTAAATTTGTTTCTTAACTCTTGTCATGAACTTGTATTTATATTGGACATATTTATATACTTATTATTATTATTCAAGCACCTTTATGTGCATATTGGTTTATAAGTATATTTTTGAGATCGTCATTTTATTTTCATGACCATATCAACCTTAATTGGCTTGGTGATTAAGTTGTTGGACAATTTTGTAAGATTTATTGATTTTGTCGCAAGATGTGACTCTTACATCATATTTTATATATTTATCTTCTTGAAACGAAATTTGTATTCATTGCTATTCCATCAAGCTCAATTAGAACTTAATTATAGTTTGAGATTGTCTTGAATGATTATTGCTATTGTTTATGGCATTTCTAAGATAGCTAGTCATTTACGGTATTTCATTGAACTAGAGGGCAATTATCACTATGCCTTAAATGTCTAGAAGGTCAATTCTCTTAATAAACCTCTAGGGATAGATACCTAGATAAATCTAAGTAAATTGTCCTAGTCGGAAATTGAGGGTTGTTACATCATTACCCCCTTAACTGAAACTTCGTCCTCGAAGTTCGATCATTCATACGGTAGTAAAAATGGATAAACCAACAGTATGGGTGTCTACACGGAGACATAAAATGTGTGAAAGTCAAACAAGATTTCATCACGATTCTTGGTTTCTTGCGAGCTTTTAACTCTAGGGTTGGGGCATCCATTCCTCGGTTCCCTAAAATTCCTCTTGATTAGAACCTTTGAAAAAGAGAAAGGTTACGAATGTCGCTCACTTCTTGAGACGACTGGAGATTAATCGCATATGTAATCGTTGCGGGCTGTCAATCTTGCCTAGATCAATACTAAATAATGGGATGATAATAAGAATGGCAATACGGAGGTGTAAAATGAGCAAACGGCTCGTAACGTGAGTTACAATAAAATAGTGAGAGACGTTGGGATATCGATCGTTGGTGGCTATTCATTTCCATTGTTACTTTGCATACTTTCCTTTATTGTCTTCTACCCCAATTAAAGAATCGTTCCAATAGTTTCTCGTCTACTTTCATCCTTCTTTGGTTTGATGTTGGACACGCTCGCCGCTACTTGGAAATATTGACTTCGTTTGTGACCAACCACTTGTTAAGGGATTACCCCCTTATCAAGAGTGATACTAACCCATTATGCCAAGTTGCACTAAAATTGCAAAGGTACATCTTCGTAGTATCTCATTTTAGGGTTTTCTAGTGTTGTCTTTGTTATTTTATGGCGTTCGAGGGAATCATAAATTGTATGATGATAGTTCCATCTTGTTCCTCACACTCACCTTTGTTCTTCAATTTCGCCCTTATTTTTCCAAAGTCACCTCTTTCGTTATTCGCTAAGTCATATCGTTACCAATTTCTCTTGCTTTTGCCGATATTGGCTTTCAAATCGTTTTAAGGTACCTTTAATTTCTTCCTTTTACGCTAGAAGGACCATTATCTATTACTCATTACCGACAATCTCTTTTATCATCGCACATATAACCTATTCGGTTTCTTTGCTATACCTACGCATTCCTCATGATAGGATTTACAAAATACTTATGCTCTTAAGTAAATCTTTCACCACCATCATTTCAAGGTAAACGCTTCGATGTCCTTATTCGTATGAACTCCTCCTTTAAAATAATCCTTCGTAGGTCCTTCTGACCTCTACAAAACTCTCAATTTCTTTGCTCTCCTGAGCCCCATATCCATTTTCAGCTTTCTAAGCTAAGCTTCTTTTCAAATGCAATAACCTAACGTCCTTAGGAATTGTGATATAATATCATTTAGGGGAAACATCGGTTACTTTATCCTTTTCTCAACTATTCGGTTTTCTCCATTTTCCTTTCATTTTCTTATGGGTCACCATACTCCTTACCGTTTCGTCACTCAAATCCATCTTTAACTAGAGTAATCATCGTCTTGAACAGCATACAAGCAGTCGCTAGTCCTTGTAGTTATCTCAAGGGTACTTGTCAGATCATGGTGAATTAAGCTTTCGGTTAGTGCTTATATGAACCGAATTAGTGATTTGTAGGCTTGTCTTTGCCATTTAATAACCAAGTTAAGTTTTATAACTTTTATTTGACATATTCTTCACTTAATACAAGTCCTTATCCATCTCATAATCCAACAACAAGATTCAACTTTCATAGATCTAACATGCATTCATTCAAATCAACACTTTTCAATACCAATCTTTATAGATCTAACTTTCAACAACATAAAACATCTTTTTAATGAAAAATCTCAGAAATATATTCTTCAAAATATACAAAAACAAATAGATCTATCAAAAGGAAAATCACTTTAAAAGCTACTAATCTATAACAACACTTTCGGGTCTTAAACTTGTTGAATCCTTGGATCTTTCTCATAGATTTCGACATGCATATGCATGAGGAGAAAGATCCTATCAACTTTGCCTTCATCAAGTGTATATAACAAAGAAATCAAGAAGGAAACATAAACTTTTGATAAAACCTTTGAATATAAACAAGAACAAGATTAAATCTAGTAAAAAGGATGAAGATTTATACCCTCTTGGATTCGGTTTTGATGATGAAAAGGGGCAGAAAATTCGTGGCTTGAGATGCTCCAAAAACCCTTAATCTAAGCTTAGAACAACCCTTAAATATATCTTGAAATAATCCTTGTTTAATCCTTAACAAACCCTTATTATTAATATAGTATAGATATGATTTTTGCCTTGCCTTTTTCCTTGTTCTTGAACCGAAAATGGAGAGGAGGAGGGGAAGAAGAGAGTGTTTTTGAGAGAAAATGCATGTGTGTGTGTTGGGAGTGTGAAAGAAATGGTGGTGGAGTGAAAGGGGGTATTGGGAGTGTAAGAAAAAGGAAGTAGTTAAATTTTGATTGGGTGAAGTGTATGGGGAGAAGGGGGCCGGTTTTAGGGTGGTGTTTTTGGGAGGGATTTTGAATTTTTGGAGTGTATTTTAAGTGTGTATGTATTTGTATAAATTGTAAGTAAGTATGGGTGCATGTATGGACCTTTAAGATAACTAGTTTATTAGTATTTAGGATATAATTATGTACATATGTATGTATATGTGTGGCCGTGTATATATGTATGTATGTATATACATTTTTGTGTTTTAAATTTGTTTCTTAACTCTTGTCATGAACTTGTATTTATATTGGACATATATATATACTTATTATTATTATTCAAGCACCTTTATGTGCATATTGGTTTATAAGTATATTTTTGAGATCGTCATTTTATTTTCATGACCATATCAACCTTAATTGGCTTGGTGATTAAGTTGTTGGACAATTTTGTAAGATTTATTGATTTTGTCGCAAGATGTGATTCTTACATCATATTTTATATATTTATCTTCTTGAAACGAAATTTGTATTCATTGCTATTCCATCAAGCTCAATTAGAACTTAATTATAGTTTGAGATTGTCTTGAATGATTATTGCTATTGTTTATGGCATTTCTAAGATAGCTAGTCATTTACGGTATTTCATTGAACTAGAGGGCAATTATCACTATGCCTTAAATGTCTAGAAGGCCAATTCTCTTAATAAACCTCTAGGGATAGATACCTAGATAAGTCTAAGTAAATTGTCCTAGTCGGAAATTGAGGGTTGTTACAATATTCTCATTTATTCGGTGTTCACAAAGAACACAGCTAACTCCCTGGAAACCAGATACCCTAAGTAGCATTGTCTCTCGTGCAATATAACCCTTTTATTATTAGCAAGAACCTTACGGAGCATAAAGTTACAAAATCGATCACAGTAATTTTAGAATCAAAATTACTCTAACAAATCTTGTAATAGTCATGCTTAATACTGTCCTTGCAATATACCTTACGGAGCATAAAGTTAAAAAATCAATCACAGTAATTTTAGGATCAAAATTACTCTAACCAATCTTATAATAGTCATGCTTAATACGACATATTTGAGTTGATTCTAGAAGGACTAATTACTACAGAAGAGATCGGATATAGCAAATGAGTAAACTTAAATGCCATATGTTTTCGTCATGTCTCTTGCAGTAACGACTCCCCCTTAAATCATTTTGGTACACTGAGTAGGTTTTAGAAGGACTAATTACTTACAGAAGAGATCGGATATAGCAAATGAGTAAACTTAAATGCCATATGTTTTCGTCATGTCTCTTGCAGTAACGACTCCCCCTTAAACCATTATTTTATTTTTGTGTTGCATTTTCTGAATATATGATGGTTCTTGAGAGATGGTGACTAAGGGTTTCTCATTCCAGTCAACTGGACTAGCAACTCGAAACGCGATCGATCAAAGGCCTTAGTGTAACCATCATAAATAAATCAACTTTGCATATTCATCATAGGATAACAACCATTATATGAATAATCATGCTATCGCAAATGATTTATTAACAAGCATAAAATAAAGTAGCACTTTATATATACTCGTTTTTCCCAAATACGTTCCTTTATAAACAAATTATAAATAACATACATAGGACTTGCACAATGATTTATAATGAAGAAAATACAATAAAAGTTCGATAACCCAATATGTTATCTAATGAAAATGTGCCTAGGACTCAGTCACCGATCACCGAAAATGCATGGTCCTCCTTGACTGTGTCCTCCGCACCCAAGCCTCAGTAGACTTGAATTTACCGTCCTTATCTTTCACTGAGACATTCGTCCAATATCCATCACTCTTAGTGGGAGTCCTGGATTTTGAAGTTTGTCTTTTGTTTCTCGGCACCCTCTCAGGAGATAGCTCAATCTTTCTCCTGGGACTATGCTTCTGAAACATTGAGGAACGACCAGTCTTTACCGTTCCTGTGAAGCGATCATAAAAACATGTATCATCTTCACCAACACGATTAAAGACTTCTCGTTTTGGAGTGGGATTCCTCTTAGGAGTCTTGCTGCGAACTTGTCCACCATTGGAAGGTTTCTTTGGAGAAATACTTCTTGGTTTTCCATGTTCCCTAGCAATATAACTCGAGGGATTTCTAGAAGCATAATCTTCATAGTATTTCTTCTTATAATCCCTCATAAATGTTGGATTTGAAGTACTAATTTGATTATTTCTAGGTGAACCACTCCGTGCGGGTGAGTTCCTTTGAGAAAGTCTTTTAGGTGAAACACTCGTTGACCTTTCTTCAACGTGTTTACCCTTGTTCTTTCTGAGCATCGAGACTAAAGTGAAAAGAGAAGCTGGCTTGGTTGAACGTATTGAATTTCTTTCGCTCGTCTTCCATCTATGCCCGATCAAAGCTATAGCTCCTATATAAACTACTGGGAAGATCATAGCGAAAAAGTCAAGACCTAACAAAAGAAGTAAACCTGAAGTGTTGCGAAAGACTGGGATGGGAAACAGACAGAACGAAATGGCTTCTTTAATAAATAAACTTCCTAAGGAAGAACTAAAAGACGTAATTCATGAGGACTCCGTTCAAAAGCTACTAAACGCATTCACCGCGGAGCAGCAAGCACTATTGAGGGATCTAGCGATTAACCACTTTTCACTACCAATTGTTTTCTAAGAATGATTTCCCTCAGCTCATTTCTTATACAATCATTCTCTCTTTTATTAAGTCTAATCTTGTCTGAAAGATCCTTTTCTCTTCTAGTCAAGATGTTCACTTGCTGTCTCAAGAGAGATTTTTCTTCTTGATCCTCATCTATCCTTCTTTGTAAGTCATCAACCCTTAGATATAACTCACATGCAGTTTGAGATATTTTAAAATTATCCTTGCAAACATCAATTAATGAGTGCAAAGAAAAATCTATTCGTTGCTCAGGAGCATGTAAGTCTATCATAAAAGTAATTAGATCCTTTACTCCCAAGTTTTCAGGAATTTTCACATTTTCACCCTTTGAAGTTTCTCCCCTTGAACATTTTTCACCATCTTCTATACTTGATGCTTCAACTTTTGAAGAAGATCTTTCAAGTGAAGAAAAAGGAACATTTTCATTTGTAGGGTTTGTTGATTCTTGAGAAGATGTTTCATCAGAATGAACATTACTTCTTCCTGAATCAACCTCAGCGACATAAGCATTATCTTCTTCATTGACTTTTGAACTCCAGTCATATGATCCGTCTTGTTGTTGGACAACCAAGGCTCTTGAATTACTTTGATCAATTAAGCCTTGTTTTCCATTAGACCCATCATAGTATATATATATATATATATATATATATCCGTAAATGTGTATGTATATATGTATATTTTTGTGTTTTTAAAACTATATATATATATATATATATATATATATATATATATATATATATATATATATATATATATATATATATATATATATATATATATATATATATATATATATATATATATATATATATATATATATATATATATATATATATATATATATATATATATATATATATATATATATATATATATATATATATATATATATATATATATATATATATATATATATATATATATATATATATATATATATATATATATATATATATATATATATATATATATATATATATATATATATATATATATATATATATATATATATATATATATATATATATATATATATATATATATATATATATATATATATATATATATATATATATATATATATATATATATATATATATATATATATATATATATATATATATATATATATATATATATATATATATATATATATATATATATATATATATATATATATATATATATATATATATATATATATATATATATATATATATATATATATATATATATATATATATATATATATATATATATATATATATATATATATATATATATATATATATATATATATATATATATATATATATATATATATATATATATATATATATATATATATATATATATATATATATATATATATATATATATATATATATATATATATATATATATATATATATATATATATATATATATATATATATATATATATATATATATATATATATATATATATATATATATATATATATATATATATATATATATATATATATATATATATATATATATATATATATATATATATATATATATATATATATATATATATATATATATATATATATATATATATATATATATATATATATATATATATATATATATATATATATATATATATATATATATATATATATATATATATATATATATATATATATATATATATATATATATATATATATATATATATATATATATATATATATATATATATATATATATATATATATATATATATATATATATATATATATATATATATATATATATATATATATATATATATATATATATATATATATATATATATATATATATATATATATATATATATATATATATATATATATATATATATATATATATATATATATATATATATATATATATATATATATATATATATATATATATATATATATATATATATATATATATATATATATATATATATATATATATATATATATATATATATATATATATATATATATATATATATATATATATATATATATATATATATATATATATATATATATATATATATATATATATATATATATATATATATATATATATATATATATATATATATATATATATATATATATATATATATATATATATATATATATATATATATATATATATATATATATATATATATATATATATATATATATATATATATATATATATATATATATATATATATATATATATATATATATATATATATATATATATATATATATATATATATATATATATATATATATATATATATATATATATATATATATATATATATATATATATATATATATATATATATATATATATATATATATATATATATATATATATATATATATATATATATATATATATATATATATATATATATATATATATATATATATATATATATATATATATATATATATATATATATATATATATATATATATATATATATATATATATATATATATATATATATATATATATATATATATATATATATATATATATATATATATATATATATATATATATATATATATATATATATATATATATATATATATATATATATATATATATATATATATATATATATATATATATATATATATATATATATATATATATATATATATATATATATATATATATATATATCTATATATATATATATATATATTACATACAACTAATTTAGTGTAACAAAAAGTTTAAGGTAAATATATATATATATATATATACATACACACATATATGTAAACATAATACACCAAAAATGTCCAAGTACATGTTAACTACACTAACAAAGGACTTAAAAACTTAAACCTTAAGAATAAGAACTTAGATTATTTATAATTTGTACAAAATCCTTAGAAATTATGTGCCAAAATTCGGCACATATACACACCACACACATGCTCACTTGACAAATGGGGGAGGAACTAGCTTCATGATCTTATATCACTTCCTAGACAAGCTAACCCTTCTTACACTCCAACCCCACCCTCACATGCCTCATTTCTCCCATTCTTTCACACACTCAACCTCATTTTCTCTCTCTCAAAAATCTGCACTTCCTCTTCACTTTCTTCTTCAAAAATTTGGTCCATACATCACCTAAAAAGGGGATTTAATCATAAGTAAATTAACTATAATAATAAGGTTTGAGGCTAGATCATTCAAGGGTGCGTTAAGGCAAGCTAAGGAGCTCATTTTGGTGTCTTTTGGTCGTGAGTTTGGCTGCCCAAAACAGCCCCATTTCGAGTTCATCAAGGGTATAAATCTCCATCTCTTTGTTTAATCCATCTTGTTTTTGTATATATTAAAAGATCTTTATCAAAAATCATGTTTTCCTTTGATTTTCTTTTTCATTTAAACTCAATGAGGGCAAGGTTGATAGATCCTTATCTCACATGTTCATGCATGTAAAGATCTAGAGAAAGGATTCAATGATTCAACAAGAACAAGACCCAAGAGTTGTTGTTGTAAGATTTGTTGCTAAAAGGGGTTTATAGATTTGATTAAAACTGATTTTTAATGAAATAAACACCAATATATTCTGAGATTTTACATAAATAAACATATTTTGATGTTGCATGAAAGATTTGTTAAGAGATTTGAACATAAAATGGTTAGATGATTACATGCATTTGCTTTTTGGGTGATTTTTGCAAGAACTAAGTTTAATGATTAAGTTTTGTTTAAATTCAGTTTTAGTTGATGATTGATGATCTTGAAATTGTTAATAATCTGCATATCTGATGTTAAAATAACACAAAAGTTAATAACAAACATGTGAGAGGTGATTAAGAGTGTAAGATAAGCAAACTAAGTCATTGGTGAGTTGTTTGGACCCAAATACTTTCTGACAGAATCCATTTTCTGTCTTGGAACGGATAAACTGAGCATGTGAGGGCCGATTCAAGCAAAACATTCAAAACAAAACTTGTAGATAAACGAGTTAAAGTTAACCTCCAACTGGAATCACTCAAAAATACTGAACCAAACAAAAGATATGATTTTTCTACTAAAACTGGTCAAAACTTCATTTTTGTCTGAATATTTTATCAACTTTGAAAATTTTTATCTCCTAATCCATAAGGTTCCAGGAGGTCATACTTGGTGGAAAGTAGGTTCAATGTGTCCTGATCTTAAAATAAAATCATGGAATTTTTATTAAGAACATAACCCAAGGAACTTTTATAAAACATTTGGGTATGCAAAACAGTGACTGTTTTGACCACTTTCACTTATAAAAATATTTAGAGGTACTAAACATTCTTTATAAATTAATCCAAAAATCACAAAATAAGTGGACATATATAGAATGTTGTATAAAAATCAGAAGGGTCCAAATAATTAGCCTTAACCCCTAATTAGTGGCAATCATTTCATAAATCTGCTATATAAAAACAGAAAACTTGTAAGAATCCTATAAATTGTGTAATGGGCCAAATGATGCACTAAAGACCATAATGGGCCAACTTGGCCTAATTAGTGAACCCAAATGAAATATAACTCAGTGGGCCCATGTGGCCCAACAACCCATTTGGCCCAACAAACCATAAAGCCCATTAACCAAAATAACCCATTAAGCACATAACCCAAATAAGGTTGAGCCCAACAACTAAACCAAGCCCAAGTCACTTAAAAGCCCATGACACTTAGGCCCAATTGGTAATGACCCATAATACTTAAACGAATTTCATAAACCCGAATAATCATAAGACATATCGAGAAATATGTGAGTTAAAAGCTAAGTATAATCAAAGTAACCCAAAAGGTAATTAAGTGGAACGAACATAAGTAATTACGTTAACCAAACTATTAATTGATACCACAAATGCAAATTCGTGCTAAAATCGATTACACATCAAATGATGAATGAGGATCATATAACTTAACATGGCATCCCCACATGATAACCTAAGATGCCAAACGAAACCACAAATGAAGGCAAGTTACCGAAATTCTAACAACCTATAAATACATGTATATTGAAAGTAACATGTTACACCATCAATCTATACAATCAAAAAGATACGAATATTAGAAATACACTCGGACTCCATAATTAATGACAACATAATGAACGTGGCATTTCTAAGTGATGGCTTAAGATAGGAACTTACGTATATTAATCCTATCGTAGGGATAGTCTTGGCATTGAAATGAGATTGAGGACCGTAAGGAATAAATGATCAAGGAAGCGATAGATGGGAAGTACCCATTTTGGATAAATAGATATAATGCTCGGCATATCAAGGTGAGTCATAGCCCCCTTTCAAACTCTTTTATATGTTTTACTTACGGGGTGAAAAGCATGATTAATTAAAATGGCTTTATCTTATGAAATGATTCTTTGAAACAATGATAATGATATGGGAATTATATTGTATGTTCAACGTGTTATATGTTATATGATGAGCTTGAGTACTGTCAAACGGTGGTCCCCTGTACACTACTATTAACTCATTTGAGGCCTGTAGTTAGAGGGTTGCGCAACTAGGACTTGTCCCCTCATCCACTATTATAGGTAACGGTGGGATGTTTGGTCTGCCTTGGTGGCCACCTTCATCGCCAGTCTGGCCTCGCGGTGCTCTAACTACTATATATTTATGGGCGTCTCCATGGCACGACCCTTGGTTATCTTTATGCACGTGATTGACAGCATGTGCTTATCATTATCTTATCATTTGGGACATTATATATTGATTATTGGGACATAACCGGTCTTAGTAGTGGCTCAAGAACAATCTCATCAAATTATGTCATGGTAGTCTTACCATTGACCAAGAGGTATTGATATTATATTGGATGGAAATTGTGGATTGAACATACGGTTTGGGTATTGGACCTTATATGGAATCTTGGAAGTTATTGAATTTGGCAATATTGAAGTATTGATGACCAAATGGTTTTGGTATAATGAATGATTAATCGATTGATATATTTTTCTGTCACGATAAATGTGACAAATGAGAACTTCATAATTTACCTTGGATTTCTCAACTATTTTGAAATGGATATGTAACGAGGTTTACTTGCAAACCTATGCACTCACCAACTACGTTTTCGTAGTTGACACTTTTTCTTCATGCTTTTCAGGAATTAGCCTTTGTCTTGAGGAATTATATGCATCATGATTACTTGTATTGCACTTTGGAGTCAAAGATCAAACCTTGTGACGGGCAATGGAATCCGCCTTGATCATTGTAGTATATCATCTCATGTATTTGTTATTTGTTTCGTGGACTCAATATCCAAGTATGGTAGACGTATTGTACTTGGGAATTGGTTCACATGCTTGTGCATTGTAAAATTATTTTTATCAACAAAAGCTATGGTGAATGTTATCTATTATCCTTTGATTTGAATACTCGACTTTCTGTACATCTCATCATTCCGCCGTGGTTGGGGTGTTACAGAAAATGGTATCAGAGACTAAGGTTATAGAGAACATTGGGGTTCTCCCGGGAATCCCAAAACTATAGCCACTTGTCAAAACAAATTTTTTATAGTCGAGTCGAGCATAAGGTTAAGCGGTTTAGTTTGAGCTTTACATGGTAGGACCATAATTAAACGTAAAGTCATGAATCTACGTTTAATTATGAGAGGACCATGTAAAACTCAAACGGCCACTTGGACTTATGTTCAAAAGGATTCCTTTTCAAAAAAAAAAAAAAAAAAAAAATCTTTATTAAACTCGTTTTAATGAGAATACGTGTTGCATTTAGACATTCACCTAAGCATATATAACGATTCGAGACTTGCCTTACTTGAGGATTATGCTAGTTTAGTAGGATTCCCCTCTGCACATTAGAAGTGAAATGAATATAAGATTGAAAGGCATTCGTTGATACATGCTACTCTATGCTATAACATGTGAATTTGGGCATGATTTGATTGCAATGTGAAAGCTTATAGTGTGCAATGTGAAAGTTTGGAATGTGCAATGTGGAGATTATGTGAGGAATGCATGCGTAAAAGCCTTATGATTCATGATGTTGAACTTTAAGTTGCATATGCACTTTAAAATAATGAGATTATTATAAGGCACGAAATCATTTTGGGGTATGACTTGTTCAATTTATTGAGTAATGACGTTGACTATTTATGATCGATTTAGAAAGAAAATATAGGCCTGACGAGTTGATATGAAATTTCATGGACGATATGGATATAAGAGCCTTTACTCCCTAAGTTGAGCTAATTGAGGGCTAGTGCATGAACGATTTAATGATTATATAGTTGTGCCTTACTATTGAGATAGTTATTATGCTCTAAGATTTGACTATTGAGAACTGGCACCTGCTAGATATGATTATAATATGGTTAGTCCTTACTACTGAGATATATATTGCGTGATGAGATTTGACCGCTTGGGAACTAGTGATTGTCCCTGAGAAATGCAAAATTGATTTAGAAATTTCCTAAGTATGGAAGTTGTCATTAAGTACCCCTCTAATCCAATATTCGTTCACTCGTGCTCTTTTGAAATTATCCCACATCCTATTTCTTACGACACCACTATTCATTATGGACATATGACGACGGCGATATCATCAGTGGAGCATCTTTCCACGAACGTTGGACGATATACTCTGAGAATTGTAGACCCAAGATATGACGCGACTCTATCCTCTTAGAAACTACGCATAACCTTGGTGTTCGATCTGAAACGGTGCGAAACATATGTAGACGTCGAATGAAGTTGGAGACTTATGAAAGACGAGTGGTATTAAAGCCAAATTACGATTTAACGATGCCGATAGAACCCATTCCGATATACATTCTAGAAGACACATTGTGGGGATTGTAGCTCCGAAATTTGGTGCGATATCTCTATAATAACACGCGTACACGAACGGTTATCCATATTATCTAAGTTGGTGCGGCATATATTGACGTCATCGAAAGTTGGAGTCCATTGAGCAACGATAGACATAGAAGTGATTTCTTTAAACCGCGCAAGGAGTTTGATTCGAGCCTTAATGATTCTTTTGTTTTTGTTTTCTTATTCATTCATTCAAAACCAAATTCTGTATCCTTGATTTTTCAAAGTAATGGTCACCACCGCTTCTCTTCAAGAGTCAGTAACTTAACAACATACAATTCACTTACGCAACACTCAGCAATGGCGAAATCAAGTAAGTAGTACCCTTCTCTTACTGCGACATCAAGGGATACGAAAGACGTAAGACCTCGGCCGTCAATAAGTGAAATACTTGGGATAACTATATAGCATAGAAGATGTTATTGGATCATGTACATAAAGTAGGGCGGAGAAGATATGTGGTGTGTAAGTCAAAGTACATGGAAGCACAAGTGAAGAGAATACTAAGCTTTAACTTGGAGAAAGAATTGAAGGTCTTCCCTATCTATGTTGATCGACCGAAGGAAAAATTGAGCGGCCGACGAAAGGAAGGTCGTGTGACATGAAGGTCACCCATGGATAAATATAAGACTTCCCTAGAACTTGGGGAAGATCACTAGCAATGTTGGAAGACGAAAGTGGTTAGAAGAAGAAAACCAAGGACAATAAGACAATTAGGGTGTGTCGAGTAACCCTCAAGATGGAAGAGTAACAAAAAGGAATTCTGAGTTATCCTTTTCTTTTTTCAAAACACCAAAGCAAACGGATAATTGCTACATGAAGGAATCAGGAATTTGGCGAAATGAAGATCGTCAAGGATGGTGAGATAAAGTGAAAAGTAGGAAATGCCCTACATTTTTCTAGAGGAAAAATGGAAAAATGTTAAGGGGGTAATCATAGCAAAGGTAGATGCTCGAACAAGGAGTATGAAGTGCAAGATTATACCTTATCTTTCAAGAAGAGTTATTCACTAGCATCATTGAAGATGATTTGGAGTAGAATATGAAGTGAAGAAACGTCATTTGACCCAAACAAATGAAGTGAGGGCATTGACACCATTTACCCGATGTAGTTCCGGTAGCGTGCATCTTTACGGCACTCCACACGTTATCCTCCGAATATCAATTGGAAAGCCTCTATCGAAGGACAAGCTAGTAGTAGAACATATCAACTGAGCCAAGAGAAAGCGATATACGCTCAACACCTGAGTTTAGAAGCACGGGGAGTCACGAAAAGTATCCCCTCAAGGTCAACGGTCGTAGGGAGGTAAGCTAAAACAAGATGAACCTGAGTGAAAAACAATTTGCAACACATGGTTAATCGTCAAGGACCATGGACCCATGGAGTAGTACGCCCAAGCAGGGTGAAGGAGAAAACAATATGGAATTGCTAAAGCTAGTAGTGAAAACAAATAAGAAATACGACGCTAGAAGTCAAGGTACATGCTACGACAACGATTAAGGAAGTTGGGCGCTGAACTAAGTTCCAGACAACTAACAAACTCCGTGAAGAGCTAGTTATGGAATGTTTGAACGGAAGGGCGATAAGGATAATTCGCATATGTGATGAGTTAGGATCAACGGATCCGTATCACCATGATCTGACAAGTACCCTTGAGATAACTGCAAGGACTAGCGACTGCTTGTGTGCTGTTCAAGACGACGATTACTCTAGTTAGAGATGGATTTGAGTGACGAAACGGTAAGGAGTATAGTGACCCATAAGAAAACAAAATGGAAATGGAGAGAACCGAATGGTTGAGAAAAGGATAAAGTAACCGATTTTTTCCCCTAAATTATATTATATCACAATTTCTAAGGACATTAGGTTATTGTATTTGAAAAGAAGCTTAGCTTAGAAAGCTGAAAATGGATATGAGGCTCAGGAGAGCAAAGTAATTGAAAATTTTGTAGAGGACAGGAGGACCTAAGAAGGATTATTTTAAAGGAGGAGTTCATACGAATAAGGATATCGAAGTGTTTACCTCGAAATGACGATGGTGATATGATTACTTAAGAGCATAAGGATTGTGTAAATCCTATCATGAGGAATGCGTAGGTATAGGAAGAAACCGAATAGGTTATATGTGCGATGTTAGAAGAGATTTGTCGGTGGTGAGTCATAGATAATGGTCCCTCTAGCGTAAAGAAGGAAGTAATTTAAGGTACCTTAAAACGATTTGAAAGCCAATATCGGAAAAAGCAAGAGAAATTGGTAACGATATGACTTAGCGAATAATGAAAGAGGTGACTTTGGAAAAATAAGGGCGAAATTGAAGAACAAAGGTGAGTGTGAGGAACATGATGGAACTATCATCAACCAATCCATGATTTCCTTGCACGCCATAGAATAACAAAGATAACACTAGAAAACCCTAAAATGAGGTACTACGAAGATGTACCTTTGCAATTTTAGTGCAACTCGGTACCCCAGTTAGTATCACTTTTGTTAAGGGGGCAATCCCTTAACAAGTGATTAGTCACCAACGAAGGCAATATTTCCAAGTAGCGTCAAGCGTGTACAACATCAAACCAAAGAAGGATGAAAGTAGGCGAGAAACTATTGAAACGATTCTTTAATTGGGGTAGAAGACGATAAAGGAAAGTATACAAAGTGACAATGAAAATGAATAGCCACCAACGATCGATATTCCAACGTCTCTCACTATCTTATTGTAACTCACGTTACGAACCGTTTGCTCATTTTACACCTCCGTATTGACATTCTTATCATCATTCCATTTATTAATATTGCTCTATGCAAAATTGACAGTCCACAACGATTACATACGATTAATCTCTAGTCGTCTCAAGAAGTGAGCGACATTCGTAACCTTTTTCTTTTTCGAAGTTTCTAATCAAGAGGAATTTTTATATATATATATATATATATATATATATATATATATATATATATATATATATATATATATATATATATATATATATATATATATATATATATATATATATATATATATATATATATATATATATATATATATATATATATATATATATATATATATATATATATATATATATATATATATATATATATATATATATATATATATATATATATATATATATATATATATATATATATATATATATATATATATATATATATATATATATATATATATATATATATATATATATATATATATATATATATATATATATATATATATATATATATATATATATATATATATATATATATATATATATATATATATATATATATATATATATATATATATATATATATATATATATATATATATATATATATATATATATATATATATATATATATATATATATATATATATATATATATATATATATATATATATATATATATATATATATATATATATATATATATATATATATATATATATATATATATATATATATATATATATATATATATATATATATATATATATATATATATATATATATATATATATATATATATATATATATATATATATATATATATATATATATATATATATATATATATATATATATATATATATATATATATATATATATATATATATATATATATATATATATATATATATATATATATATATATATATATATATATATATATATATATATATATATATATATATATATATATATATATATATATATATATATATATATATATATATATATATATATATATATATATATATATATATATATATATATATATATATATATATATATATATATATATATATATATATATATATATATATATATATATATATATATATATATATATATATATATATATATATATATATATATATATATATATATATATATATATATATATATATATATATATATATATATATATATATATATATATATATATATATATATATATATATATATATATATATATATATATATATATATATATATATATATATATATATATATATATATATATATATATATATATATATATATATATATATATATATATATATATATATATATATATATATATATATATATATATATATATATATATATATATATATATATATATATATATATATATATATATATATATATATATATATATATATATATATATATATATATATATATATATATATATATATATATATATATATATATATATATATATATATATATATATATATATATATATATATATATATATATATATATATATATATATATATATATATATATATATATATATATATATATATATATATATATATATATATATATATATATATATATATATATATATATATATATATATATATATATATATATATATATATATATATATATATATATATATATATATATATATATATATATATATATATATATATATATATATATATATATATATATATATATATATATATATATATATATATATATATATATATATATATATATATATATATATATATATATATATATATATATATATATATATATATATATATATATATATATATATATATATATATATATATATATATATATATATATATATATATATATATATATATATATATATATATATATATATATATATATATATATATATATATATATATATATATATATATATATATATATATATATATATATATATATATATATATATATATATATATATATATATATATATATATATATATATATATATATATATATATATATATATATATATATATATATATATATATATATATATATATATATATATATATATATATATATATATATATATATATATATATCTATATATATATATATATATATATACATACAACTAATATTAGTGTAAAAAAATAATATATATATATATATATATATATATATATACATACACACATATATGTAAACATAATACTAATAATAATAATAATAATAATAATAATAATAATAATAATAATAATAATAATAATAATAATAATAATAATAATAATTAATAATAAAAGTATTTGACCATAAAATGAGATGAATATCTCAAAAATATAATTACAAGCTATATGATATATAAAAGTGAGTTTAAATAATAATAAGTATATATATGTCTAATAAAAATATAAATTTACACACAATGAGTTAAGTAACAACTACAAAACACAAATATACACATACATATATATATTTACATACAACTAATTTAGTGTAACAAAAAGTTTAAGGTAAATATATATATATATATTATATATATACATACACACATATATGTAAACATAATACACCAAAAATGTCCAAGTACATGTTAACTACACTAACAAAGGACTTAAAAACTTAAACCTTAAGAATAAGAACTTAGATTATTTATAATTTGTACAAAATCCTTAGAAATTATGTGCCAAAATTCGGCACATATACACACCACACACATGCTCACTTGACAAATGGGGGAGGAACTAGCTTCATGATCTTATATCACTTCCTAGACAAGCTAACCCTTCTTACACTCCAACCCCACCCTCACATGCCTCATTTCTCCCATTCTTTCACACACTCAACCTCATTTTCTCTCTCTCAAAAATCTGCACTTCCTCTTCACTTTCTTCTTCAAAAATTTGGTCCATACATCACCTAAAAAGGGGATTTAATCATAAGTAAATTAACTATAATAATAAGGTTTGAGGCTAGATCATTCAAGGGTGCGTTAAGGCAAGCTAAGGAGCTCATTTTGGTGTCTTTTGGTCGTGAGTTTGGCTGCCCAAAACAGCCCCATTTCGAGTTCATCAAGGGTATAAATCTCCATCTCTTTGTTTAATCCATCTTGTTTTTGTATATATTAAAAGATCTTTATCAAAAATCATGTTTTCCTTTGATTTTCTTTTTCATTTAAACTCAATGAGGGCAAGGTTGATAGATCCTTATCTCACATGTTCATGCATGTAAAGATCTAGAGAAAGGATTCAATGATTCAACAAGAACAAGACCCAAGAGTTGTTGTTGTAAGATTTGTTGCTAAAAGGGGTTTATAGATTTGATTAAAACTGATTTTTAATGAAATAAACACCAATATATTCTGAGATTTTACATAAATAAACATATTTTGATGTTGCATGAAAGATTTGTTAAGAGATTTGAACATAAAATGGTTAGATGATTACATGCATTTGCTTTTTGGGTGATTTTTGCAAGAACTAAGTTTAATGATTAAGTTTTGTTTAAATTCAGTTTTAGTTGATGATTGATGATCTTGAAATTGTTAATAATCTGCATATCTGATGTTAAAATAACACAAAAGTTAATAACAAACATGTGAGAGGTGATTAAGAGTGTAAGATAAGCAAACTAAGTCATTGGTGAGTTGTTTGGACCCAAATACTTTCTGACAGAATCCATTTTCTGTCTTGGAACGGATAAACTGAGCATGTGAGGGCCGATTCAAGCAAAACATTCAAAACAAAACTTGTAGATAAACGAGTTAAAGTTAACCTCCAACTGGAATCACTCAAAAATACTGAACCAAACAAAAGATATGATTTTTCTACTAAAACTGGTCAAAACTTCATTTTTGTCTGAATATTTTATCAACTTTGAAAATTTTTATCTCCTAATCCATAAGGTTCCAGGAGGTCATACTTGGTGGAAAGTAGGTTCAATGTGTCCTGATCTTAAAATAAAATCATGGAATTTTTATTAAGAACATAACCCAAGGAACTTTTATAAAACATTTGGGTATGCAAAACAGTGACTGTTTTGACCACTTTCACTTATAAAAATATTTAGAGGTACTAAACATTCTTTATAAATTAATCCAAAAATCACAAAATAAGTGGACATATATAGAATGTTGTATAAAAATCAGAAGGGTCCAAATAATTAGCCTTAACCCCTAATTAGTGGCAATCATTTCATAAATCTGCTATATAAAAACAGAAAACTTGTAAGAATCCTATAAATTGTGTAATGGGCCAAATGATGCACTAAAGACCATAATGGGCCAACTTGGCCTAATTAGTGAACCCAAATGAAATATAACTCAGTGGGCCCATGTGGCCCAACAACCCATTTGGCCCAACAAACCATAAAGCCCATTAACCAAAATAACCCATTAAGCACATAACCCAAATAAGGTTGAGCCCAACAACTAAACCAAGCCCAAGTCACTTAAAAGCCCATGACACTTAGGCCCAATTGGTAATGACCCATAATACTTAAACGAATTTCATAAACCCGAATAATCATAAGACATATCGAGAAATATGTGAGTTAAAAGCTAAGTATAATCAAAGTAACCCAAAAGGTAATTAAGTGGAACGAACATAAGTAATTACGTTAACCAAACTATTAATTGATACCACAAATGCAAATTCGTGCTAAAATCGATTACACATCAAATGATGAATGAGGATCATATAACTTAACATGGCATCCCCACATGATAACCTAAGATGCCAAACGAAACCACAAATGAAGGCAAGTTACCGAAATTCTAACAACCTATAAATACATGTATATTGAAAGTAACACGTTACACCATCAATCTATACAATCAAAAAGATACGAATATTAGAAATACACTCGGACTCCATAATTAATGACAACATAATGAACGTGGCATTTCTAAGTGATGGCTTAAGATAGGAACTTACGTATATTAATCCTATCGTAGGGATAGTCTTGGCATTGAAATGAGATTGAGGACCGTAAGGAATAAATGATCAAGGAAGCGATAGATGGGAAGTACCCATTTTGGATAAATAGATATAATGCTCGGCATATCAAGGTGAGTCATAGCCCCCTTTCAAACTCTTTTATATGTTTTACTTACGGGGTGAAAAGCATGATTAATTAAAATGGCTTTATCTTATGAAATGATTCTTTGAAACAATGATAATGATATGGGAATTATATTGTATGTTCAACGTGTTATATGTTATATGATGAGCTTGAGTACTGTCAAACGGTGGTCCCCTGTACACTACTATTAACTCATTTGAGGCCTGTAGTTAGAGGGTTGCGCAACTAGGACTTGTCCCCTCATCCACTATTATAGGTAACGGTGGGATGTTTGGTCTGCCTTGGTGGCCACCTTCATCGCCAGTCTGGCCTCGCGGTGCTCTAACTACTATATATTTATGGGCGTCTCCATGGCACGACCCTTGGTTATCTTTATGCACGTGATTGACAGCATGTGCTTATCATTATCTTATCATTTGGGACATTATATTTGATTATTGGGACATAACCGGTCTTAGTAGTGGCTCAAGAACAATCTCATCAAATTATGTCATGGTAGTCTTACCATTGACCAAGAGGTATTGATATTATATTGGATGGAAATTGTGGATTGAACATACGGTTTGGGTATTGGACCTTATATGGAATCTTGGAAGTTATTGAATTTGGCAATATTGAAGTATTGATGACCAAATGGTTTTGGTATAATGAATGATTAATCGATTGATATATTTTTCTGTCACGATAAATGTGACAAATGAGAACTTCATAATTTACCTTGGATTTCTCAACTATTTTGAAATGGATATGTAACGAGGTTTACTTGCAAACCTATGCACTCACCAACTACGTTTTCGTAGTTGACACTTTTTCTTCATGCTTTTCAGGAATTAGCCTTTGTCTTGAGGAATTATATGCATCATGATTACTTGTATTGCACTTTGGAGTCAAAGATCAAACCTTGTGACGGGCAATGGAATCCGCCTTGATCATTGTAGTATATCATCTCATGTATTTGTTATTTGTTTCGTGGACTCAATATCCAAGTATGGTAGACGTATTGTACTTGGGAATTGGTTCACATGCTTGTGCATTGTAAAATTATTTTTATCAACAAAAGCTATGGTGAATGTTATCTATTATCCTTTGATTTGAATACTCGACTTTCTGTACATCTCATCATTCCGCCGTGGTTGGGGTGTTACACCGAGCCTTGTCAAGAGTCAACATGGTCATTTGCCGTTGTAAATCGATCTCTTCTAGGTCTAAAGGATCAATTTGCTCGTAGTCTTCATCTATAAGACTCGGATCTTGAACCTTTCCTTGGATAAACTGTTCATATGATGTCACAAATGACGCAAGAACGGATAAGTGACTTTTCACACATTTGACACTTATAGGCACGGTGGAACTAGCACTGGAGGTAGGATATCCACGATTGCCTAAATTGTTGCTCTGACTTGAAACAAGACATATGTTCCCCTCAGAGTCAAACGAGATCTTTTGTAAGTCAACATCTTCACTCAGGAATACCCTTGTGCTTCCTTCAGGGGAACCTGGACTTACATTGATCGTAGGCCTACCGTAATAAAGCTCGGGAATCTAAGCATTATTATATCCTGCTTCCCTCCTTTTTAGTTTCATTTCTTGTCCCCGAAACTTAGCAACTATCTGAGTCAAAGACATATCAGAGAAATCTGCTTTTTCCTGCAAAGTGGTAATGTAATTACTCCACTTTTCCGGCAAGGAACTCAAAAATTTCTTGACTTTTTCTTCCTCAGAATAGGTAACCTCAAATGCTTGCAACTCTGCTAACAAATGATAATACCTTGTAATTAGTTGATCTAAGTTTTCACTTCTTAACCCATTAAATACATTATACTGATGCTTTAGAAGGTCTCTACGATTCTTTTTAAGTGTTTCATCCCCTTCACAATGATTTTTTAATGCTAACCAAAGTTCTTTTGATGTATTGAATCCATTAAATAAATGTAATATTTCTTGTGGAAATGACATTTTTAAACATGATAGTGCCTTTTTCTCTGCCTCATACAATTTTTTATTAGATTCAGTCATATCTTGGTAAGCATATACTTTGTTAACACCACTGTCCTAATATCCGTGAATTGCATAAAGGATTCGAATCGACCTTTCCAAGAAAAGTATTGGTCAATGATCATCAGCTTGGGTGGTGAATTACCCTTACCGGTCTCATGGTCCATTAGTATTAATTGGTTAAGATAGTTTGCTGCCATTGTGTATGTGGTTCAACCTATGAACACGCAAAACACAGGAACACGCAAATGGGAACACTCAAATGAAACGAGCAAAAGTGTACAAAACACGCAAAACCACCAGAACTCTCAAACCACAAGAACACTCAAACAGAATGCGCAAACTGCCTAGGTAGTATCGAAAACACGCAAATGTACTGTACCTCACAAACACGCAAAGTACAAGTACAAGAACACGCAAACCACCACTTTTTCAATCTTTCTTAGATCTAGAACCCAATTTTGTTACTTGATCAATGAAACCTTGAAAAAATGGTTTTAGGAATGAGATGTGTTTAATTTTGGTGTCAAGTTTGAACCTTTATTTCAAACGAACCCGAAAACACTTCTCCACCTAAAAACACGCAAAAATGGGATATCCAAACCGTGATCAATCTCGAACCAAGGTTGTTAAAAACCTATGGCTCTGATACCAGTTGTAAGTCCCTCGGGTCTTATTCTCTTATCGAACCGAGATTGACTTAAGGATATGTCGAGGTGCGGAATTCCTCGAGATAACCCACGGTTTTTATATCTACCTTTTATGATATATATATTTTTCGGTAAAAGGCCGTCACCCCTGGTTCAATTTATAATTATCAAAAATAAGTTCTGGCGAATTAGCTGACTGCTAACCCGACAAATACATACAATGCAAATAATCAAGCAACTACCTCAGCAACTAGCACAATGAGTACATAACACTCACATGTGCCTACAAATTAGAACTAAACTAGCATCAACTAGTAGACAGATTTTAAACCAATTACAATGGATTAATTAAAGAAACCGGTAGCTTCCACTTCCTCACAAGGGAGTCTGAACGTCCATTTCGCTTGAACTTGAACGACATCAGCTTCAGGCGAACAGTAGACCAGATCACTTTGACAAGCTGCTGTTCAGACCTCCTTAGATTGTTAAAAAGCCTATTATTTCTTTCTTGCCAAATAAAATAAGAGGATGCAGCTAAAACAAGTTTAATAGCAATAATATCCATCGACTTTCTCTTTGAGGCAGGATTTAAAACTGCCACAATTGCATCCCAATTTGAAGAAGGATGATCAATTCCTGCTTTATCAAATCTCGTGCCAAACCTGCAAAGAGTAAACACACTCAAAGAACAAATGCTCATGAGAGTCCATTTGCGACTCACACATGAACAAACAAGCTGAGTATTCGATGTTGAGTGTATATCCCAAGGTCGAAGCATGTCATGAGTTCTCAATCTTCTTTTCATAACTAGCCATAGGTGGAAAGCATGTTTAGGAATACAACAAGCAAACCACACTAACGGATACCACGCAACCACAGATTCTCTTGGTCGAATAGTATCCCACACAATAGCCACAGAAAAATCACGAGTAACACCATCACCATCCTTCCATATAAGCCGATGAGGTTGGTCCTCAAGCAATACCGGTGTAACTATCATATCCAATCTAGCATTACATTCTGTTGGCCATATCCAAGTCCCATCATGGATGAGCTGATCAAGAGTAGAAGAAAGCTGAAAGCCCGCATTAACAATAGACCTAGTTGAAATTTTGTTACAAAGCGGACTAACATCACACCAATTATCAAACCAGACAGAGATATTCGTGCCATTACCAATATTAAACCAGAAAAACTCCCTAATAACTGGTCGAATTTGGAGAATTTTCCTCCAACTCCATGGCAAAATCCTTTTATGATATATATATATATATATATATCTTTTGCGTGAATATAAACACTCGTATTTGGTTAATATAGTGAGGCGGCTCTCCGGACAAACCTTACCAACCAACGTGGTAATCTAAGTCTACAAGCCAACCAAACCGGGTGTGTGTTTGCGGTTCGTGCGTGAGTCGAGTACTACCCACAAGATAAACCGTGCGTGTTCTTTGGTTTCTCTCTCTAGGTTTTGCTCGTTTCTCTCTCTACACTCTTGTTGAGAACACACAAACACACACCCACTATTTATAGGCAAGGACCAAGAACTCTCAAATCCAATGGATTTGAGTGTTCTCATGTCAAGCCCATTAGGGTTTTGGCCTGTTTGAGAGTTCTTGTGTACAAGCATGCTTTTGCTTGTTTCCACAGAAACTCTCAAACCATTTGAGAGTTCTTATGAACAAGCAAACTTTTGCTTGTTCCTCAGAAACTCTCAAACCATTTGAGTGTTCTTCTTGAACAAGCAAACTTTTGCTTGTTCCCAAGAACTCTCAAATGACACTTAGGAATATTTGAGTTAATGTTTCTGTGAGTCCCAAACTCTCTTGATGGTTAACCCAGAATGTAAAATACAACAAGTCTAATAAGCACTAGATTGGACTAGTATTACTTGAATATAAATGCAAGTATATAAACAAAGTAATACAAGACTAAAAGCAATAAATAAAGGTGGAACACAATGTAATATTTTCAAGTGTATTTTATTTATGATGTTAAATAAAATACAAGGTTGTGCGGAATCAAGATAATACAAGTATGTAAGTATCCTAACAACCTATGAATTACAAATGATCTATATTTGCCAAATAACTCTTTTAGATCGAGATACTTAAAGTTGTGAAGTATCCCTGTTTAAGATCGAGAGTATTTAGACAAATTCACCTTTTAATGCTAAAAGTAATTTTAACGAAGAAATGACTTTGTATTTATAGGCAAACAAATTCACCAGTGAATTTGTGACGTACAAATATGGTTGCATGCATTTAATGAACCGACAAGAACATTAAATGCATTGGTTAAAGGTACAAGGATAAAGTCACATCAATATGACTTTATTCTTTTAACCAACCACCTTTACACACGTAAGCACTTTAGTAAAGAACAAGTGGAATGTTCTTTGGAAAGTGTGTAAAGGCAAAAAGTCAATTCCTCGATATCAGTGTTCAGACTTATAAGGTCTAGAACACTGACAATCCTCCAGTCGTAGATCTGGTAAGACTTCCAGTGGACTCCGCCATTTGTCAGTCTTCTTTATTCTGACTTCAGTCTTTGACTTCAGTAAGAATGTCTTCAGTAGAATAGATCTGGACTGGGGTGAAGTCCAGTGAGCTAATCTGGAATACTCCAGATTTCCTATACAAGTATTTGCTCACTGGTCTTCCATTATTTCTGAACAAATCTTCAGAGGGACTCCAGTTTCCAAGTCTGGAGTAGGTCCAGTAAATATCATTTCTGGACAGATCTTCAGTAAGGCTCCAGTAGTCAAGTCTGGAGCGAGTCCAGTAAATCTAGACCTAACAAATTCCCCCTATTTGTTTAGAAATAATGCAAGGTTTTTCAAGCTTATATCTATACAACTTTGTATGCTTGAAAAACACTTGTTTTGACTTAGTCTAAAAATATAACTTAGACTAAATCTGATCATTTACTTTATGAATCAAAATATGCAACTATATTTACAGCCATCAACAGAAAATAAGTTACAATTTTGAGAAATTTAAATACAAGTACAAGTAAATGATACAAGAGTCAGGCCCTTCTTTTCGACGTTTGTCCAGGAGCATCTTCAGAAGCCTTTCTCTTTGGTGATGGAGAGGATGGTACAGAAACTGGTGGTCTCATACCCAGAACAGCTTCCATCTGTTGTATTCTTTTCCAAACCTTTTCAATCCTCTTCATAAATGCCTTGACATCAGGAGATAAATCAGTTTTTCCTTTGAAAGTTAATCCTATCTCCTTCAGTTCAGTCCATCCAAAAGCTTGGACTGATGCATTCTTCCTTTCATCAGTAAAGTTACCCTCTCTGGTCAACTTTATATTAAACCTGGTCATGCCTTCATGATTTTCAGCGAGTTTAATCTCTGCACCTATGATCCTTCTGGCCCTGAATTTCAACATTTTTCATCTTTTTTTTTGGTATTTTCTGAGTTTTTTATTTTTTTTTTTATTTTTGGGATTTTTATGATTTCTTGCATCAGCCCTGAATTTCAACATATCTTCATACTTGGCTTTCTGCTTAGCCATCTGGATCATTTGTTCAGTTTCCTTGGATACTCTCTGTTGTTCGATGGCAGACTGGAGTTGTTCACGATTGATTCTTTGTGATGTATCCAAAGGAATGAATGTGCTCAGATCTCTGTCTCTGATTTCCTTGATCTGTTTGGCAGTGAGTTTTGGCAAGCCCTTTATCTTCTTCCTGTACTCTATCTCCAGAGCACCAGCATTCTTTCTTATTTTCTTCTGGAGGTTCACCAGTTCCTCCGTCCTTTGTCTGATTAGTTCAGGTACGCTGACACCATAAGTTACAGAATCATAAGTTTGTTCTTCTTCAGAGTACCTGGAGCGAATATACACGTCATCCAATGCATCCAGACATTGATGAATTCTGGGGTCTTCCTTCATTCTTTTGTAAACATCAATATGGGGCAGTATAAGCGATCAAGGAGTAGTAACTCATATCACGGGAGGAAACTTTGCGCAGAGTTCTATTACTATTAATGGGTGGCTCCGCGATTTAAGAATCAAGAGTCCCCATGATTGCCATCTCCCTTTTGTGGGCCAGCAATTCATCTTTTTGATTTTTCTTGAATATTTCTATCATAATGCATTCTTGCTCCAGTTTTCTTGAGGTGTCATCATCAGCAGTGGGAAACTCTGATGAACCTTCAACAGTTTCAGTTTCTTCTCCAGATACCATATGTTCCTTTCCTTTTACAGACTTCAGAGTTGTTGGAATATCTGGGAAAGATTCAAACTGGGGCTCACTGGCATCAGTACCAGTAGCCTCTTCAACCTGCACAATGGCTTCAGTGCCAAGTGCCTTCTGTGCTTCTTGTGCACTGGCATCAGTACCAGTCACTTGTTCTTGTTGCATGATGCTTTCAGTAGCAAAGGCCTTTTCAATAGCACTGGCAACAACTTCTTTCTTTTTCCTAACCAAACCTTCTTGAACAGACTCAGTGGCAACAGACGACTTTTCCCCCTTGGAATGATCACCAGTTCTTGACTTGAGATCATTCCACAACTGTTCAAGCATATGTCTGTCTAGAGCACCAAACGTTCTTCCAGCCACTGGAGTTGTGACATTCACAGTGCTTCTTAAAGCAATCACTTCCTTCTTTATAATCTGAATTTCTTGAGGCAAGTGTTTTGGCATTTCATTTTCTATCATCTTCACCACTTGTGGTAATAAACCATCCTGAATGGTTCTAAGAACAGACCCAGAAATCTCTTCAGAAATTTCTTTTAACATTCCATGTCTGAACTTCTTAGCAACCTCATCACTGATTGAACTAACAACAACATTCTGATCAAGGGTTGGCCTACTCTCCAAACTACTTATCCTGGTCGTCAACTTCTGAACTTCATCTGTCAGACCTGCCAGTGATTGAACAACTTCATCTTTTACTGCAGTCTGAACAGATTTCACCAATTTTGCCTCTAAACCCTGGACTGCCACTTTTATATTTTCAGAATTGTTATTGGTGGCCAGTACCAGCTCATTTAACTTCTCAAATACCAGCTTCTCATTACCAGCAAACAGATTCATTTCTGATGAAAGATTATTCGATAAAAGAGATTTGAAGTCAGAAACAACATGTGATGAAGACTGGAGTGATCTCTCCAGGTCCGCCACCTTACTTAAAAGGTCTTGGACCTCGGCTGAAGAAGAAGAGGAGGGACCACTAGGAGGATCAAGAGTTGAAGTCATTCTGGTCATTAAAGGTACTTGTGCCCAGACCTCTTCAGAGGAAGTTTCAGCAGTTACAACTGTTGAGTCCAGCACACGTTGTTCAGATAAGTCGATTGGAGTTTCAAGTGGTGGTGGTTGAGTTTGTGAAATTTGAATTGTGGGAGGATTGAAGTATGGAGTGTTTTGTGGAATTGAAGGTGGTGGTGGTGGTGGCATTTCGGATTCTGGTGGTGGAATATTTGATTCTGGTGGAGGTGGTGGCATTTCTGGTAAGCGTTCAACTTCTACTACATCATCTCCAAGAAAATTCATATTCACATCAAAATTATGACCTTCTGACATGGGTGAATCAGCCTCATCCCAGACAAATGTTTCACCAACTGTTTCATCACCAGCCTGATCACCAGCCTGTTCACCAACTTCTACATTCAAGTCCAATTGACCAGCCTGCTCAACATTCTGAGCAACATTTTCTACCTGTTCATCAGTCACCTGCTCAACAATCTGTACATTTTCTACCTGCTCAGCATCTTGTACAATGTTTTCTTCCTGCTCAAAAATAGGAGACCCATCTAAATTCATAATATCACCAGGATGGGTTGCATCGGCTCTATCTGGATTCACCTGAACTCCAGCTCTCATAAGACGCCTGGAAGATCTTGGCTGTCTAGGAGGATCAACATTTTCTGGTTGTTGACCTTCAGGAGCCACCTGGGTCACTGGTTGCACATTTTCAACATCGACGACTCCAGTGCTCATCAGGTGCATCATTTCCAAAATTATTCAACATATTTACAGGAATTTCAACCTCACCAGCTCTTGATTTTAGGGAACTCAACTCCCTCAGATATTCACACACCGAAAAATGATTTGTTTCATAATCATACTCAGCACCCAGAGCTCTTAAAAACACAAGTGAAAGAAAACGAATATAAGGAATATGGGGTTTTCTACCTTTCACCTTCAGACGGTCAACAAGGTCATCGAAGAAGATCTGAGCAAAATCGACCCTGTACCCAAACCATAGACAGTAGGCAATCTGGAGTTGCATTTGATTAATCTGGTCCAACCCTCCAGAACTGCCACCTAAACACTCAACAAGATGAGTGAAAAAGTATCTCCATGAGTCAATCAGCTTGCTCATGTAGATTGTGCCTTTCCTTAATAACTGGCCATGTTCATCCAATATTTCAGTGTGCCCCATCAATCTGCACACATCCCTGAAATTGATACCAGTAGGGAGAGGAATTGCCATCTCATTTTCAGCCAAATAATTTAAATGAAGAACATCTCTGAGAGAATCGACAGTGAGAGTGAAAGACCTGGTGCCTTGTTGCAATGTGTAGTTGATGGTTTTAGTGTTTTCAACATACACAACAGAATACCAGAATTCACACAAATAATCATGATACATTTTACCAGGATTAAGAGTGAGAGCACCATATAGTGGACAACTGAGGAAAAAGGCATTCAGTCATCCGATAAGAGAGGTGGGAGCATGAGTGGTGCTTGTGAGTCTAGCCATCCAATTGTTCATGTTTATTCTGATGGCCTTAGCCTCAAGAGTAATATGAGGTGCCTTAACAATATTGGCAACCGGAGCATATTCAGCGGCGAGCAGATTCTTAGGAGAATTGGATTGTCTTGGTGCCATTGAATATGATAGATATATGAAGATGAAATTGAAAGATTAGGGTTTTGATGAAGATTTGAAGAATTAAATATGGGAGAGATTTATGATTGGAAATTGAATGAAGGAAATAAATGAAGGAATTTGAAGAATTTGGGAGTAAATATGTTCGAAGTAAATGCAAATGAAAGTGAAAGTGGGTATTATATAGGAGAGAGAATGTGGAACTCAAACGGTTAATTTGAAATTATCAAATATAATTTTGATCGGGTTCTGAGATCCGCATTAACTACATCACATCACACATAAATGTGTGATGGTTTACAGCCCACAAACAGTAACAACTTGCACTTTTTGTCTTCCAAGGTAAAAATACCATCATTTCTTTGAAAAAATGACATGCCACGTAGGATAATAAGATAAATATCAAGATAAATATCTTTTTAAAGATTTTGCATACGTGGCACGCACAATGACCAAGTATTAAAAAGTATTATGACTGACATACCAGTGCATCTGGAGGTTGACTGGACACTCCAGTATCACTGGTGGATTAGTCCAGTGACGCATGTACGGATGGTACACTGGAGGGACACTCCAGTAAAGTACCAGTGAAAACCATTTGAAAGAGACTGGTAACCTCAAACATGCACGTCAACTAATACAGACAAATGAGAGGGATACATTTACAAGGAGACAAAAGTCACCTCAAACATGCACTTCAACCTATCTAATTACCAGTGAGAGGGACACATTTACAAGGCACCAGTAATATTTTCTGGAAAATTTTGTCCAGTGAGAAAATAAATTAATAAATTCCCCCTGAACTTAAAACATTTTTAAGAACAAAAATATATCTTTCAGTCTTCCCCCTGGAATGTTGATCCAGAAATCTATTAATGCAGAAGATAGTACACAACGGCGTTCAATATCTAAGCAGTCATAAATTTATAAATCTTAAAATCAAAGATCCCTGATAGTACACTTAGGCGTTCAATACCAAGGTTCCAGATTTAAGGGTTTAACATTCCCAACTCACCAACAAGATATTCAAAAGTTTTGACATCTAGAGGTTTGGTAAAAATGTCATCGAGTTGTTTGTCAGTCGGAATAAAATGGAGTTCAATGTTTCCTTTCACAATATTATCACGAATGAAGTGATACCTGAGATCAATGTGCTTCGTCTTAGAGTGCATGACTGGATTGTTCGAGATAGCAATGGCACTAGTATTATCACAAAAGATTGGAGTCTTTGAATACTTAATACCATAATCAAGCAACTGGTTCTTCATCCAGAGTATCTGAGCACAACAACTGGCTGCAGACATGTATTCAGCTTCAGCAGTGGACAATGAAACTGAAGTTTGCTTTTTACTGGTCCAGCTGACCAGTTTGCCACCAAGGAAATGACATCCACCAGTAGTGGATTTCCTGTCTATCTTACAACCTGCATGATCTGAATCTGAATAACCCATTAGATCCATGCCTGAGCCTTTGGGATACCAAAGACCCAAACTGGGGACACCCTTAAGGTACTTCAGTATGCGCTTTACAGCAACCATATGAGAGTCTTTTGGATTAGACTGATATTTGGCACATAAACATGATGAAAACATAATATCTGGTCTACTGGCAGTTAAATACATCAGTGAACCAACCATGCCTCTGTAGACAGTGGTGTTCACTGGTTTACCATCTGAATCAGAGTCCAGTGTTAATGGTGCAGAAATTGGAGTGGATTTAGATGGTGAAGAGTTCATATCATATTTCTTTAAAAGATCTCTAACATATTTTCCTGATTAATAAAAATACCATCTCTGGTCTGTTTAATCTGGAGTCCACGAAAATATGTTAATTCACCCATTAAACTCATTTCATATTCAGTTGACATTATTTTCGAAAATTTCTTGCACATTTTATCATCAGTAGACCCAAAAATAATATCATCAACATAAATTTGTACCATCAACAGATTACCTTTTTCATAAAGAATAAATAAGGTATTGTCAATTGCACCTCTTTTGAAACCATTTTTCAATAAATGTTTAGTCAGAGTATCATACTAGGCACGTGGGGCTTGTCTGAGGCCATAAAGCGCTTTGTCCAGACGATATACCCAATGTGGATGCTTTTCATCAACGAAACCTGGTGGTTGTCTGACATAAACTTCTTCTTCAAGTTTTCCATTCAAAAATGCACTTTTCACGTCCATCTGGTAGACCTTGAATTGATGATGAGCAGCGAATGCTAAGAAAATTCTGATCGCTTCAAGTCTAGCCACTAGCAAAAGATTCATCAAAATCGACATCTGACTGACAGTAGCCTTGTGCTACCAGTCTGGCCTTGTTTCTGATTACGTGGCTATCTTCATCTACCTTGTTCCTGAAGACCCATCTGGTTCTAATTGGTTCTTTCTTTCCAATTGGGAAAGGAACCAGGTACCAAACCTTGTTCCTTTCAAACTGGTGAAGCTATTCTTGCATAGCAGTCACCCAGCTTGGATCTTCCATAGCCTCGTCAATCTTCTTTGGTTCTGTCAGTGATAAGAAACTGACATATAAGTATTGATCACAGGAGGCTCTTTTGGTCTAAACTCCTCTACTGGAGTCACCTATGATCTGATCGATAGGATGAGCATTTGTCCATCTAGAGTACTGACCAGGATTGTTACTGACAACAATATCAGTGCAAGAATTCAGTTGAGTCTCCTCTGGTGTTGCTTCAGGAGGAGGATCTTCCCAGACTACTTCAGCATCTTCATCTGAGTCATTTAAATCATGATTTGCATCATGAAATTCTTCCATTGAAGGCATTTCTTGAAGTACTGGTTCAGTCTCAACTGGGACTGATACTGGGGGAGTAGTACGAACATCTGATCCAATATTAATTTCAGAGGGTAGCTTGAAAATAATAGAAGGATAGAATGGAGTACCACTGGAGGGTTTCTTATTCTGAACAGGTTCCAGATCAGGATGACTGGAAACTTCTTCTGGAGAATCTTCTTTATTGTAGTTGATAGGATCAGATTCACAGAAGACAATTGGAGTTACTGGGGGAGTATCAAGGGTTGGTTTTTTATTGATTGCAGCATTTGATTCATCAAATGTGACATGAATTGACTCATGGACCTTCTCCAGTCTCTTGTTGTAGACTCTGAAGGCCTTACGAATGGCTGAATATCCTAAGAAATACCCTTCATCAGCTTTGGCATCAAATTTGCCTAACTGACTGGAGTCGTTCAGGATGTAAACTGGACATCCAAAAACGTGAAAATAACCAATATTTGGTTTTCTATTTCATAAGACTTCATAGGCTGTCTTTTTGTGTCTTTTGATGTACATAGATCGGTTCTGGGTGTGGCAAGCAGTAGCAATTGCTTCCGCCCAGAAACTGGTAGACTGACCAGATTCAGCAAGCATACTCCTTGCAGCTTCTATCAGCGTTCGATTCTTCCTTTCTAGCACTCCATTCTGTTCTGGAGAGCGGGCTGATGAGAAATTCTGGGAGATGCCAGTGTCAGTACAGAATGACTCCAGAGTTGCATTCTGGAATTCTGTTTCATTGTCACTTCTTAACTGACACACCTTTCGACTGTACTTGAGCTAAATTTGCTTGATAAGACTGATGATTTCAGCAGCAGCTTCACTTTTAGACCTGAGAAAGATCACCCAACAGTATTTAGAGAATTCATCTACGATCACCTGGGTGTATCTTTTACCAGCACGAGTCTAAACATTCACTGGACCAAAGAGGTCCATATGAAGCATATGAAGAGGTTCAGATGTGCTGAAATTCTATCTGGTCTTGAAACTGGTACGTTTCTGCTTACCCATCTCACATCCTGGACAAGGCCTTTCCTTTTTGAAGGAAACTGAAGGTATCCCATCTGCTAGTTGTTTTCTAGACAACTTATTAATATTTTTGAAATTTAAATGGGATAACCTTTTGTGCCAAAACCAGTTTGTGTCTTCATCAGCTTGAGTATAGAAACACTGCTCTGAAGGAGAGCTTTCCATATCCATCACGTACATATTTCCTCTTCTGGGAACAATCAATACTACCTTCCAATCCTTGTTGAATACGATATCCTGAGCAATATTGAATAGAACTTGATAGCCATCATCACACAGTTGGGTTACACTGATCAGATTATATTTCAAACCATTCACAAATGCAACTCGTCTGAATTTGACTTGTCCATTGTTCAGAACACCATATCCCTTAGTCTTTCCACAACCATCATTTCCAAAAGTAATGGAGGGTCCATCAGAAATGGTGAACTCCTCCAGCAGGGTCTTACATCCGGTCATCGTCCTGCCAGCTGCAGTGTCAAGATACCAGATATATTTCTTTCGATCGCCCTGCACATCCACCAGATATATCAATTAGATTTTGGAACCCATCGACTGATGGGTTCACTGGACCCTCCCTTATAGGTCCCTAGGGCAATCTGGTTGAGTTCACTTTCTTCAACAGTGGTCTTAGTTGAAAAGACCACTGGGTTGATAGTTTTGAAACCTTTTTCTTTTTCTCAACTGGAGAAATAAATTTATCTTTCTTGGAAAAAGGTTTGGTATTTTGTCTAGGGCCAGATGAAGTACCCTCAATAAAGTTTAATCTTGCATTAAAACTTTGAAATTGAGGAGTCAGTAATTGAAACTGGCTCTCTAACCTTGACAAAATATTTTCATCAGATGACACCTGAGCCTTTCCAGTTGTCTGGACTCTCAAGGCTTAGATAGGAGATTGGTCTGAGGCAAAGGTTTATTCCGATTAACCTTTTTAACTTGAGCAGTCATCTGAAATGCTCCAGTCTTAACCTCTGGGGATTGAACTGGGAAAATATTGGCCTTGGGAGTTACAGGCTCATCATAAACAGTAACGGGCCTGAATCCCCCTGGTAATCGATCAATTACTGGGATTAATGATGCAACATGAGTATTTCCATCTAAATAAGCACATTTTTGTGTGGGAAATTGATTTAACTCCTGCATCATATGGCTTTCTGGTTTCAAGCCATGATTTAACCACCAGTTTTTCTTTCTCTAAAATGATCTCAAGATCTTGTTTTTCTTGAATCAATTGTTCAGTTACTAGAACCTGGGCTTGAAATGCCAGTTCAATGTCTTGAAGTTCCTTTAATTTTGATTTTAAAACAGTTATTTCAGAAAAATCTGTTTCTAGACCATTTACACAGTCAGATCTAACAGTTTCACCAAATATTAAATCAGAATTAAGAGCTTCAGCAATGTCCAGTTTTAATTCTTGGTCAGTTGCAGTATCATAATCACTAACTTTCTTGATAACAATGTCCACCCATCGTCCATATGTGACATCTTCCTTCACCAGGTGCTCTTCGTCTGCCAAAGCCATGTAATAGCAATCTCTTTCTTCTTCTTCATCAGCAGATGAGTCATCAGAAGGAACCCATTTTTCTTCAGTTATTGCAATCATGCACTTATTATTATTTTCTATTTGTTGTGCCATGAGAGCAATTTGAGCCTTAAGCTTTTTGTATTTAGATTTATAGCTATCATCAGGCTTATTATTTGAAGTAAATGGACCAGGCTTAGATGAAAACTGACTGGACTTGCAATCTTTTCATGAAATGACCTTTTCTGCCACACTTAAAGCATGTCAGATTGGTCTTATCAGTTGAAGAACTGGATGCAAATTGTCCAGATGGTCGATTTGCTCTTGCTTTGAAACGGTTAAACGTTTTAGCAATCCTAGCAACCAGGACATCATTTTCAGATTCATCACAATCTGGAGAGATTTGACTAGTTTCTCCAGAATCCATGAGTTCAGACACCATCTTCTTCATAGAAAATACATTCTCAGAAGATATCAGTGCTGTACTTTGTGGTTCAGTATGACTAACCACAATAGGACTACTGGAGGCATGGTTATAAGCATCTTGTTCTGCCACAACTCTCTGAGCTTGATTTTCCTCAGTGTATCTGAAAGCTCCATACAGAGTTGACAGAGTATGAGTGTGCAGAGTTTTACCTTGTCGTAAGACCAGGATCATGTGAGACCATTTGGTGGGTAAAATATCACAAAATTTCTCCAGAAGTATATCCTTGTCTTTTTCAACCCCAAGACCTCTCAACTGGTTTATGATACTCATAAATCTGGTGTAAGTACCAGTGAGAGACTCATTGGGCTGAGCAAAAAATGACTCATACCTCTTGTTTAAAGAGACTTTTCTGGTGACAATGGTGTCATCTCCTCCTTCATGTTGGTTCAATAGTTCATCCCACATGGTTTTAGCACTGGGAAAAAGAACTAGTGTGGGAATTAGGGTTTCAGGAACAGCCCCGAGGATCATGTTTTTGAGAAGGGTATCTAGATTTACCAATCTCCTCTCCTCTTCCGACCAATGTTCCTCCCTCTTTTCCCGACCTCTTCTTGAACCAGTTGGATCAAGAAGAGCATTGAGAGGTGATGTGGGGACATAAGTTCCTTCATTTAAGATTTTCATCATATTTCTCTCAATACCAGTGATATGCAATATCATCCTAGCCTTCCACGTACCAAATTCATCACTATTCCCACTGAATTTTGGAACAGGATTATTTGAATAGTGCACATGCACATGTGGAGAAGCAGGAGTAGGAGGAGGAGGTGGTGGATTAGTGTTAACAGGTGGTTCATTATTTTGATCATTAACATTAACATTAGGATCAGGACCAAAATTAAAATTTCCTTGTGTATTTTCAGGGGTGGCCATCAAAGAAGCAGATCTAGGCAATGTTTAGCCTTCCGCTCTGATACCAATTGTGAGTCCCAAACTCTCTTGATGGTTAACCCAGAATGTTAAATACAAGTCTAATAAGCACTAGATTGGACTAGTATTAATTGAATATAAATGCAAGTATATAAACAAAGTAATACAAGACTAAAAGCAATAAAATAAAGGTGGAACACAATGTAATATTTTCAAGTGTATTTTATTTATGATGTTAAATAAAATACAAGGTTGTGCGGAATCAAGATAATACAAGTATGTAAGTATCCTAACAACCTATGAATTACAAATGATCTATATTTGCCAAATAACTCTTTTAGATCGAGAACTTAAAGTTGTGAAATATCCCTGTTTAAGATCGAGAGTATTTAGACAAATTCACCTTTAATGCTAAAAGTAATTTTAACGAAGAAATGACTTTGTATTTATAGGCAAACAAATTCACCAGTGAATTTGTGCCGTACAAATATGGTTGCATGCATTTAATGAACCGACAAGAGCATTAAATGCATTGGTTAAGGTACAAGGATAAAGTCACATGAATATGACTTTAATCTTTTAACCAACCACCTTTACACACGTAAGCACTATTTAGTAAAGAACAAGTGGAATGTTCTTTGGAAAGTGTGTAAAGGCAAAAAGTCAATTCCTCGATATCAGTGTTTAGACTTGTAAGGTCTAGAACACTGACAATCCTCCAGTCGTAGATCTGGTAAGACTTCCAGTGGACTCCGCCATTTGTCAGTCTTCTTTATTCTGACTTCAGTCTTTGACTTCAGTAAGAATGTCTTCAGTAGAATAGATCTGGACTGAGGTGAAGTCCAGTGAGCTAATCTGGAATACTCCAGATTTCCTATACAAGTATTTGCTCACTGGTCTTCCATTACTTATGAACAAATCTTCAGAGGGACTCCAGTTTCCAAGTCTGGAGTAGGTCCAGTAAATATCATTTCTGGACAGAACTACAGTAAGGCTCCAGTAGTCGAGTCTGGCGCGAGTCCAGTAAATCTGGACCTAACAGTTTCTCCTGCTGTCAGTACGCAGAAACAACATTAACTCAGCTAATGTTTCTACTGCTGTAAATACGCAGAAACAACATTAGCTACGACAATGTTTCTACTGCTGTGAATATGCAGAAACAACATCGTCTATATTACCTATTGGAAGTATTAATTAAGTTAATGTTGCTCCTGCTGTTAATACGCAAAAACACATTAACTTAACTTCCCTTTGGAAGTACATTAAGTTAGTATTTCAACTGTTGTTAAACGCAGAAACAATATTAACTTAATGACTCTTTACATGTAATGTCTACATTCATGTTAAGTACCTGCAAAACATAAATAATAAACAAACATATAAACATAAATGGATCCCAATATGATCAACAATATATGCCAAGGTAATATTATTGACAAACGGTAATTACAAGATAAATTACAAGACTTGAATATATGTAAATATACATCACACATCTAGAATGCTCTTGTCACCGAGAAACATGCACCAACAAAACCCTAAAAAAGAGCAGATTTTCAGCCACCAGACGCCATCTTCAACCCTAGGTCGAATTTTGCAGCCATCTAAGAGGATTTGGAGCTACAAACATCTCTTGATCTTTATCTTCAAGCTAGATCCTCATCTTTCTTTAATATTATTATTGGTAAACAATGTCTTTTATCTTTTCAGACTTTGTGATTCCTTTAATAATGTCTGGCTAGTAGGCTGAATACTTGTTTGGATTGATGTGATCATGTAGACTTTTATTTATCTTGTTTATTTGTTAGATCTGTTGGATTCGGATTACTGTTTATTGTAGATCCATGGTAATGAGTTCTTCATATTGTTCTTGGTTCTATATCTTGATATATTAGTTTATTTTTGATGATCGGTCTATAATCATTCACTAGAACTAATATACTTAGGATGGAAAACATTAATCGGTCTATAATTAGTTGTAAAAGGTGATTCAGTTCTAGGGGACGGATCCAGAACTATAACAATTAGAATAAGTTGAACATGAAGCTTAACAATGTCAGACGCGATCTAGTGACATGGAAACGTGCACTATGACCACCGAAGAGAATTAATACACAGTTATGGCTTAAGAGGTTTGAGTATAGTTAAAAATGAATCAATAACACAAACTTAGATAATAATGCTTAAACAGTGAATCTAGCGAGAATCTGTTTAAAGGGTAGTGTGAGTCTAGCGACAACACTATTAAATAGGAAAAGTGAATCTATGGAGAATCTGAACCGTGAATAAGTTTTCCAACAGACTAGCAATATATAGGATAATAATTGTCATATTACATGTGATCGGAGATGCCAAACAAGTATTTGTATTAAATTAACTGTTTCTGCTTTCAATTCTTATTTGCTAGACTAAAAGAGGCTTCTCGCTAGACCAAGCGGTTGCGTCCTTCTATTTACTTTTATCGCTTTTAGTAGTTTGTAGAGTCCCTAGCTTGATGGTTTAACCCAAAGTGTAAAATACAACAAGTCTAATAAGCACTAGATTGGACTAGTATTACTTGAATATAAATGCAAGTATATAAACAAAGTAATACACGACTTAAAGTAAAGGTGGAACACAATGTAATTTTTCAAGTGTATTTTATTTATGATGTTAAATAAAATACAAGGTTGTGCGGAATCAAGATAATACAAATATGTAAGTATCCTAACAACCTATGAATTACAAATGATCTATATTTGCCAAATAAACTCTTTAGATCGAGATACTTAAAGTTGTGAAGTATCCCTGTTACGATCGAGAGTATTTAGACAAATTCACCTTTAATTGCTAAAAGTAATTTTAACAAGGAAATGACTTTGTATTTATAGGCAAACAAATTCACCAGTGAATTTGTGCCGTACAAATATGGTTGCATGCATTTAATGAACCGACAAGGTCATTAAATGCATTGGTTAAAGTACAAGGATAAAGTCACATCAATATGACTTTATTCTTTTAACCAACCACCTTTACACACGTAAGTACTTTAGTAAAGAACAAGTGGAATGTTCTTTGAAAAGTGTGTAAAGGCAAAAAGTCAATTCCTCGTAATCAGTGTTCAGACTTGTAAGGTCTAGAACACTGACAAACCTCCAGTCGTAGATCTGGTAAGACTTCCAGTGGACTCCGCCATTTGTCAGTCTTCTTTATTCTAACTTCAGTCTTTGACTTCAGTGAGAATGTCTTCAGTAGAATAGATCTGGACTGGGGTGAAGTCCAGTGAGCTAATCTGGAGGATTCCAGATTTTCCTATACAAGTATTTTGCTCACTGGTCTTCCATTATTTCTGGACAAATCTTCAGTGTCGCTCCAGTATTCAAGTCTGGAGTAGGTCCAGTAAATATTATTTCTGGACAAGTCTTCAGAGACTTTCCAGTCTTCAAGTCTGGAGCGAGTCCAGTAAATCTGGACCTAACAAATTCCCCCTATTTGTTCAGAAATAATGCAAGGTTTTTCAAGCTTCTATCTATACAACTTTGTATGCTTGAAAAACACTTGTTTTGACTTAGTCTAAAAAATTTTAAGTTACTGGAGAACACTTTATAGATCATCAGTGTTTCAGTTTCATCTTTTAATTCTTACTTAGACTAAATCTGATCACTTACTTGTGAATCAAAATATGTAACTATATTTACAGCCATCAACAGAAAATAAGTTACAATTTTGGGAAATAAATACAAGTACAAGTAAAATGATACAAGAGTCAGGCCCTTCTCTTCGACGTCTGTCCTGGAGCATCTTCAGAAGCCTTTCTCTTTGGAGATGGAGAGGATGGTACAGACTCTGGTGGTTTCATGCCTATTGCAACTTCCATCTGTTGCTTTCTCTTCCATACCTTCTCAATCCTCTTCAAAAATGCTTTAACATCAGTAGACAAATCAGTCTTCCCCCTGAACGTTAAGGCTATCTCCTTCAGTTCAGTCCATCCAAAAGCTTGGACTGAAGCACTTCATGATTTTCAGCTAATTTAATCTCTGCACCTATGATCCTTCTGGCATCAGCCCTGAATTTCAACATATCTTCATACTTGGCTTTTTGCTTTGCCATCTGGATCATGTATTCAGTTTCCCTGGATACCTTCTGCTGTTCGATGGCAGACTGGAGTTCTTCACGATTGATTCTTTGTGAAGTATCCAAGGGAATGAAGGTGCTCAGATCAGCATCTCTGATTTCTTTGATCTGTTTGGCAGTGAGTTTGGGTAAGCCCTTTATCTTCTTTCTGTACTCTATCTCCAGAGCACCAGCATTCTTTCTGATCTTTTTCTGGAGGTTCACCAGTTCCTCCGTCCTTTGTCTGATCAGTTCGACTACACTGACACCATAAGTTACAGCATCATAAGTCTGTTCTTCTTCAGAGTACCTGGAGCGAACGTACACATCATCCAATGCATCCAGACATTGATGAACTCTGGGGTCTTCCTTCATTCTTTTATAAACATCAATATGTATGCCCAACCTGCCAGCATTGTAAGAATCAAGAGTCCCCATGTTTGCCATCTCCCTTTTGTGGGCCAGCAGTTCATCCTTTTGATTTTTCTTAAAAATTTCTATCATAATGCATTCTTGTTCCAGTCTCTTCGAAGTGTCTTCATCAGTAGTAGGAATTTCTGATGACTTCCCAACAGTTTCACTTTCTTCTCCAGATACCATGTGTTGCTTTCCTTTTACAGACTTCAGAGTTGTTGTGATATCTGGGAAAGATTCAAACTGGGGCTCACTGGCATCAGTACCAGTAGCCTCGTTCAACTTTACTTCAAACCTGCTCATGCCTTCATGATTTTCAGCTAATTTAATCTCTGCACCTATGATCCTTCTGGCATCAGCCCTGAATTTCAACATATCTTCATACTTGGCTTTTTGCTTTGCCATCTGGATCATGTATTCAGTTTCCCTGGATACCTTCTGCTGTTCGATGGCAGACTGGAGTTCTTCACGATTGATTCTTTGTGAAGTATCCAAGGGAATGAAGGTGCTCAGATCAGCATCTCTGATTTCTTTGATCTGTTTGGCAGTGAGTTTGGGTAAGCCCTTTATCTTCTTTCTGTACTCTATCTCCAGAGCACCAGCATTCTTTCTGATCTTTTTCTGGAGGTTCACCAGTTCCTCCGTCCTTTGTCTGATCAGTTCGACTACACTGACACCATAAGTTACAGCATCATAAGTCTGTTCTTCTTCAGAGTACCTGGAGCGAACGTACACATCATCCAATGCATCCAGACATTGATGAACTCTGGGGTCTTCCTTCATTCTTTTATAAACATCAATATGTATGCCCAACCTGCCAGCATTGTAAGAATCAAGAGTCCCCATGTTTGCCATCTCCCTTTTGTGGGCCAGCAGTTCATCCTTTTGATTTTTCTTAAAAATTTCTATCATAATGCATTCTTGTTCCAGTCTCTTCGAAGTGTCTTCATCAGTAGTAGGAATTTCTGATGACTTCCCAACAGTTTCACTTTCTTCTCCAGATACCATGTGTTGCTTTCCTTTTACAGACTTCAGAGTTGTTGTGATATCTGGGAAAGATTCAAACTGGGGCTCACTGGCATCAGTACCAGTTCATTCAGTTTCTCAAACACCAGCTTCTCATTCCCAGCAAAAATATTCATTTCAGATGCAAGATTGTTTGATAATAAACACTTAAAATCAGTAACAACCTGGGATGAAGACTGGAGTGATCTCTCCAGGTCCGCCACCTTACTTAAAAGGCCTTGGACCTCGGCTGAAGAAGATGTTTTTTTTTTTTGTTTTTTTGAGTGGATTCAAGTGGTGGTGGTTGATTTTGTGAATTGAAGTGGTGGTGGTGGTTGATTTTGTGGAATTGAAAGTGGTGGTGGTGGTGGTTGATTTTGTGGAATTGAAAGTGGTGGTGGTGGTGGTGGTTGATTCTTGGGAGTTTCAAGTGGTGGTGGTTGATTTTGTGAAATTTGAATTGAGGGTGGATCGAAATATGGAGTATTTTGTGGAATTGAAAGTGGTGGTGGTGGTGGTGGCATTTCAGTAGAGATAAGTGGTTGGGTGACTGAAGCAATAACAGATGTGACAACATTTTCTACTTCTTCACCCAGAAAGTTCATGTTAACATCAAACATGTTACCTTCAGACATTGGGGAATCTACCTCATCCCAATCTGGAGCCGTCCCAACTGCCTGATCAACCACTTCTCTATTTAAGTCTATCTGAGCATCTTGCTCACCAGTCACCTGCTCATCAATCTGTACAATATTTACTTCCTGCTCAAAAATAGGAGACCCATCTATATTCATGACATCACCTGGATGGCTCGATTCGGCTCTATCTGGATTGACCTGAACTCCAGCTTCCTAAGACGTCTGGAAGTTCTTGGTCGAGTAACATTTGCAGTCTGTTGAACCTCAGGAGCCACCTGGGTCACTGGTTGTACAATTTCAGCACTGAGGACTCCAGAGGGTCCTTCACCAATCTGGTTCCCTCCTGGAGCCTCTTCCTGTTCATCTGATGATGATGCATCAAGTGCATCATTTCTAAAGTGATTCAGCATATTTACAGGAATTTCAACCTCACCAGCTCTTGATTTCAGTGAACTTAACTCCCTCAGATATTCACACACAGAAAAATGATTTGTGTCGAAATCATACTCAACACCTAGAGCTCTTAAAAATACAAGTGACAGAAAACGAATATAAGGAATATGCGGTTTTCTACCTTTCACCTTTAGACGCTCTACCAGATCATCAAAGAAGATCTGAGCAAAATCTACTCTATATCCAAACCAAAGACAGTAGGCAATCTGGAGTTGCATTTGATTAATCTGGTCTAACCCTCCAGAACTGCCACCCAAACACTCAACAAGATGAGTGAAGAAGTATCTCCATGAGTCTGATAACTTGCTCATGTAGATGGTGCCTTTCCTTGATAACTGGCCATGCTCATCCAGTATATCTGTGTGTCCCATCAGTCTACACACATCCCTATAATTAAGACCAGTAGGGAGAGTAATTGCCATCTCATTTTCAGCCAGATAATTCAAGTGAAGAATATCTCTAAGAGAGTCGGCAGTGAGAGTAAAGGCCCTGGTGCCTTGTTGCAATGTGTAGTTGATGGATTGAGTATTTTCAACATACACTGCAGTATACCAAAACTCACATAGGTAATCGTGATACATTTTTCCTGGATTGAGAGTAAGTGCACCATAGAGTGGACAACTGAGGAAAAAGGCATTCAGTCGTCCAATGAGAGAAGTTGGAGCATGAGAGGTGCTAGAGAGTCTAGCCATCCAATTGTTCATGTTTATTCTGATTGCTTTTGCCTCCAAAGAAATATGAGGTGCCCTTACAACATTGGCAATAGGAGCATATTCAGCAGCGAGCAGATTTTTCGGTGAATTAGATTGTCTTGGTGCCATTGAATATGATAGATAGATGAAAAAGAAACTGAATTTAGGGTTTATGAAGATTTGATGAATTGAATATGAGAGAGATTTATGATTGGAAATTGAATGAAAAAGAAATAAATGAAGGAATTTGAAGAATTTGGGAGTAAATATGTTCGAAGTAAATGCTAATGAAAGTGAAAGTGGGTATTTATATAGGAGAGAGAATGTGGAACTCAAACGGTTAAATTTGAAATTATCAAATATAATTTTGATCGGGTTTTGAGATCCGCATTAAATATATCACATCACACATAAATGTGTGACGGTTTACAGCCCACAAACATTACCAACTTGCACTTTTTGTCTTCCCAAGGTAAAAATACCATCATTTCTTTGAAAAAATGACATGCCACGTAGGATAATAAGATAAATATCTATTCAAAAAGTTTGCATACGTGGCACGCACAATGACCAAGTATTAAAGTATTATGACTGACATACCAGTGCATCTGGAGGTTGACTGGACACTCCAGTATCACTGGTGGATTAGGCCAGTGAAGCATGCACTGATGGTACACTGGAGGGACACTCTAGTAAAGTACGAATGATAACCATTTGAAAGAGACTGGTAACCTCAAACATGCACATCAACTAATACAGACAAATGAGAGGGACACATTTACAAGGAGACAAAAGTCACCTCAAACATGCACTTCAACCTATCTAATTACCAGTGAGAGGGACACATTTACAAGGTACCAGTGATATTTTCCAGAAAATTTTGTCTAGTGAGAAAATAAATTAATAAATTCCCCCTGAAAATAAAACATTTTAAGGATAAAAATATATCTTTGTCTTCCCCCTGGAATGTTGATCCAGAAATCTATTAATGCAAGGATAGTACACAAAGGCGTTCAATATCTAAGCAGTTATAGATTTATAAATCTGTTAAATCAAGGATCCCAGTAGTACACAAAGGCGTTCAATACCAAGGTTCCAGATTTAAGGGTTTAACATTCCCAACTCACCAACAAGATATTCAAAAGTTTTAACATCCAGAGGTTTGGTAAAAATGTCAGCGAGTTGTTTATTAGTGGGAATAAAATGGAGCTCAATGTTGCCTTTCACAATATTATCACGAATGAAATAATACCTGAGATCAATGTGCTTCGTCTTTGAGTGCATGACTGGATTGTTCGAGATAGCAATGGCACTGGTATTATCACAAAAGATTGGGCTCTTTGAATACTTAATACCATAATCAAGCAACTGGTTCTTCATCCAGAGTATCTGACAACAACTGGCTGCAGACAAGTATTCAGCTTCAGCAGTGGACAATGAAACTGAAGTTTGCTTCTTACTGGTCCAGCTGACCAGTTTGCCACCAAGGAAATGACATCCACCAGTAGTGGATTTCCTGTCTATCTTACAACCTGCATGATCTGAATCTGAATAACCCATTAGATCCATGCCTGAGCCTTTGGAATACCAAAGACCCAAACTGGGGACACCCTTAAGGTATTTCAGTATGCGCTTTACAGCAAGCATATGAGATTCTTTTGGATTAGACTGATATCTGGCACATAAACATGTTGAAAACATAATATCTGGTCTACTGGCAGTTAAATACATCAGTGAACCAACCATGCCTCTATAGACAATGGTGTTCACTGGTTTACCATCTGGATCTGAGTCCAGTGTTAATGGTGCAGAAATTGGAGTGGGTTTAGATGGTGAAGAGTTCATATCATATTTCTTTAAAAGATCTCTAACATATTTTTCCTGATTAATAAAAATACCATCTCTGGTCTGTTTAATCTGGAGTCCAAGAAAATATGTTAATTCACCCATTAAACTCATCTCATATTCAGTCGACATTATTTTCGAAAATTTCTTGCACATTTTGTCATCAGTAGACCCAAAAATAATATCATCAACATAAATTTGTACCATCAGAAGATTACCTTTTTCATGAAGAATAAATAAGGTATTGTCAATTGCACCTCTTTTGAAACCATTTTTCAATAAGTGTTTAGTCAGAGTATCATACCAGGCACGTGGGGCTTGTCTGAGGCCATAAAGCGCTTTGTCCAGACGATATACCCAGTGTGGATGCTTTTCATCAACGAAACCTGGTGGTTGTCTGACATAAACTTCTTCTTCAAGTTTTCCATTCAAAAATGCACTTTTAACGTCCATCTGGTAGACCTTGAATTGATGATGAGCAGCGAATGCTAAAAATATTCTGATCGCTTCAAGTCTAGCCACTGGAGCAAATGATTCATCAAAATCGACGTCTGACTGGCAGTAGCCTTGTGCTACCAGTCTGGCCTTGTTTCTGATTACGTAGCCATCTTCATCTACCTTGTTCCTGAAGACCCATCTGGTTCCAATTGGTTCTTTCTTTCCAACTGGTAAAGGAACCAGGTACCAAACCTTGTTCCTTTCAAACTGGTGAAGCTCTTCTTACATAGCTATCACCCAGCTTGGATCTTCCATAGCCTCGTCAATCTTCTTTGGTTCTATCAGTGATAAGAAACTGACATATAAGCATTGATCACTGGAGGCTCTTCTGGTTTGAACTCCTCTACTGGAGTCACCTATGATCTGATCGATAGGATGAGCTTTTGTCCATCTGGAGTATTGACCAGGATTGTTACTGACAACAATATCAGTGCAAGAGTTCAGTTGAGTCTCCTCTGGTGTTGCTTCAGGAGGAGGATCTTGCCAGACTACTTCAACATCTTCATCTGAGTCATTTAAATCACGATTTGCATCATGAAATTCTTCATTTGAAGGCATTTCTTGAAGTACTGGTTCAGTTTGGAATTCTTCATTTGAAGACATTTCTGGTATATTTTCAACTGAAACTGATACTGGGGGAGTAGTACGTACATCTGATCCAATAATAATTTCAGAGGGTAGCTTGAAAATAATTGAAGGATAGAATGGAGTACCACTGGAGGGTTTCTTTGTCTGAACAGGTTCCAGATCAGAATGACTGGAAACTTCTTCTGGAGAATCTTTATTGTAGTTGATAGGATCAGATTCACAGAAGACAATTGGAGTTACTGGGGGAGTATCAAGGATTGGCTTTTTATTAATTGCGGCATTTGATTCATCAAATGTGACATGAATTGACTCATGGACCTTCTCCAGTCTCTTGTTATAGACTCTGAAGGCCTTGCGAATGGCTGAATAGCCTAAGAAATACCCTTCATCAGCTTTGGCATCAAATTTGTCTAACTGACTGGAGTCGTTCAGGATGTAAACTGGACATCCAAAAACGTGAAAATAACCAATATTTGGTTTTCTATTTCGTAGGACTTCATAGGCTGTCTTTTTGTGTCTTTTGATGTACACAGACCAGTTCTGGGTGTGACAAGCAGTAGCAATTGCTTCAGCCCAGAAACTGGTAGAAAGACCAGATTCAGCAAGCATACTCCTGGCAGCTTCTATCAGCGTTCGATTCTTCCTTTCCACCACTCCATTCTGTTCTGGAGAGCGGGCTAATGAGAAATTCTGGGAGATGCCAGTGTCAGTACAGAATGACTCCAGAGTTGCATTCTGGAATTCTGTTCCATTGTCACTTCTTAACTGACACACCTTTCGACTGTACTTGAGCTCAATTTGCTTGATAAGACTGATGATTTCAGCAGCAGCTTCATTTTTAGATCTGAGAAAGATCACCCAACAATATCTGGAGAATTCATCTACGATCACCAGGGTGTATCTTTTACCAGCACGAGTCTGAACATTCACTGGACTGAAGAGGTCCATATGAAGCATATGAAGTGGTTCAGATATGCTGAAATTCTGCTTGGTCTTGAAACTGGTACTTTTCTACTTACCCATCTCACATCCTGGACATGGCCTTTCCTTTTGAAGGAAACTGAAGGTATCCCATCTGCCAGTTGTTTTCTAGACAACTTATTAATATTTTTGAAATTTAAATGGGATAACCTTTTGTGCCATAACCAGTTTGTGTCTTCATCAGCTTGAGTATAGAAACACTGCTCTGAAGGAGAGCTTTCCACATCCATCACGTACACATTCCCTCTTCTGGGAGCAATCAATCCTACCTTCCAGTCCTTGTTGAATACGATACCCTGAGCAATATTGAATAGAACTTGATAGCCATCATCACACAGTTGACTTACACTGATCAGGTTATATTTCAAACCATTCACAAATGAAACTCGTCTGAATTTGACTTGTCCATTGTTCAGAACACCATACCCCTCAGTTTTTCCACAACCATCATTTCCAAAAGTAATGGAGGGTCCATCAGAAATTATGAACTCCTCCAGCAGGGTCTTACATCCGATCATCGTCCTACCAGCTGCACTGTCAAGATACCAGATATATTTCTTTCGATCACCCTGCACATCCACCAGATATATCAATTAGATTTCGGAACCCATCGACTGATGGGTTCACTAGACCCTCCCTTATAGGTCCCTGGAGGTATCTGGTTGAGTTCACTTTCTTCAACAGTAGTCTTAGTTGAAAAGACCACTGGGGTTGATAGTTTTGAAACCTTTTTCTTTTTCTCAACTAGAGAAATATATTTATCTTTCTTTGAAAAAGATTTGGTATTTTGTCTAGGGCCAGATGAAGTACCCTCAATAAAGTTTAATCTTGCATTAAAACTTTGAAATTGACGAGTCAGTAATTAAAACTGGCTCTCTAACCTTAACAAAATACATTCATCAGATGATACCTGAGCCTTTCCAGTTGACTGGACTCGAGGCTTAGGTAGGGAATTGGTCATCTTCTTTTGAACCTGGGGTTCTTTAGAAGCAGACTGAGGCAAAGGTTTATTCTGATAGACCTTTTTAACTGGAGCAGTCATCTGGAATGCTCCAGTCTTAACCTCTGGGGATTGAACTTGTAAAATATTGGCCTTGGGAGTTATAGGCTCATCATAAATGGTGATGGGCCTGAATCCCTCTGGTAACCGATCAATTACTGGTATTAATG
>CM067172.1:35157245-35188871 GCA_034093135.1 Erigeron breviscapus
GAGAATACCGGGGCGAATTAAGTTGCTTAGTGAATGCTTATGCAAACTTTTCGCGAACTACCTTCCATTCCTCCGGTATAAGCCAAAGAGGCCCAAGGTGCAATCACTTTCGGAAACATTGTGCGGTTAAAAGCGTATCAAGGATATATTCTATCCATAAATCAAACAATTCGAAATACGAAATAATTCACAGATGGTGAATAGTAATTATATGAATTAGGATAGTTAGGTATATAACTATGCCCTTGTTTATATACCATAATAAGTATTTAAAATGATTTAATAAAAGTTTTACGATTTCTCGTACTTTCGCTAATAATTCATTTTTCGCAATAGTAACAATATTTCAATATTCATATATAAAAGCGATAGTTACCGTATTTAAATGCAATTTGTATCAATTGAGTATAAAATTAAGTTGACAAGCATTTCAATACATAACATATAGTCATATAATCATAAAGCAAAGTATAGTAAGGTTTCATAGAAACACTTACAAGTATGGAGATATTATGAGTTCTAAGATCAAAGTAACGATATAGGGATGAGCTCCAAAGAAGATCTTGAGAGAATCGACTATAACTTGGATTCGTAAACTTGATGAATATGGAATAATCCTAACTCCATGTGGCCATTATAACTAGGCTTTGATAAGTTCTTGAAAGAATTCGCAATAACAACGTCGTGTTTACAATTTCAAAACCAACGAATTCAAAACAACTTTGGTTGAATCGAAAGCTTGGGATGATGAAAGGTTGTGTAAGATATGCTTGAACTTGAACAAGTATGGATCTCGGAATGATAGGGATTTAAGAAGAGAAGTGTTGAGAGTGTGAATTAGCAATTAGAAATGAAAACCTTAGCTTGTATTTATAGGTAGTAATTTACCATGGTTACTAGTTTAGTTTGTTGGTAACTATGGTTAAGTTAAGGAATACCATGGGCTAGTTTGATGGTTTTGCAATACCATGGGCTAGTTAACTAACCTTGGTTAACTAACCTTAGTTAACTAATCCTAGTTAATTATGTCTTAACTTGGATTAGATGTAAGGTTGCGAGTGTTTCGGGTTCGTTTCCTTAATGAAACAGATCATCCAGATAGCAGATATTACAATATCTCACTAGTCCGACACACATATATATATATATATATAGCACCAAAAATACCCAAAGTTTTCTTATATTCATAAAGTTTGCCATTATCATATATAACAAGTAATGGACTAAAATGGCAAATGTCTACTAGCAGTTAAGTAAAGTAATGATCCTATCATACCCGTATAAGCTGTGGTGTCAACAGATTTGCCATTTTTATCTTCACCCAGCTTATCACCAGTTCCCATAGGAGTTTTCATAACTGAGCAATCACTAAAACAAAATTTGTTTAAGAGATCTTTAACATACTTTCCTTGGTTTATAAAAATTCCATTTTTAGTCTGTTTAACTTGTAAACCCAGAAAATAGTTTAGGTCTCCCATCATGCTCATTTCATACTTTTTAGACATTAATTCAGAAAACTTTTTGCAAAGTCTTTCACTGCTAGACCCAAATATTATATCATCTACATAAATTTGTACAAGCAGATATCACCATTATACTTTCTCACAAACAAAGTCTTGTCAACATTACCTCTTTTGAAGTTGTTAGACAATAAAAATTTAGACAAAGTGTCATACCATGCCCTTGGAGCTTGCTTCAACCCATAGAGAGCCTTGTCAAGCTTGAACACATGGTCAGGAAACTTTGAATTTTCAAAACCTGGAGGCTGTTCAACATAGACTTCTTCTTCCAATTTTCCATTAAGAAATGCACTCTTCACATCCATTTGGAAGACTTTGAAACTTTTGTGAGCAGAGAAGGCCAAGAACATTCTGATTGCCTCTAATCTTGCCACTGGTGCAAAAGTCTCATCATAATCAATTCCATCCTCTTGTCTGTAACCAAGAGCTACCAATCTTGCTTTGATTTCTGGTCACAACTCCCCTTTTATCCATTTTGTTTCTGTAGACCCACTTGGTTCCAATCACAGTCTTGTGATAAGGTCTTGGAACAAGTTCCCAAACCTTGTTTCTTTCAAACTGTGTTAACTCATCTTGCATTGCATTTACCCAAGAAGGATCTGCCAGTGCTTCATCAACCTCAGTTGGTTCCACCTTGCTTACAAAATTGACAAACATGCAGAAATTGCCTGTTGCCTTTCTTCTTGTTTTAACCAGAGAGTGGATCACCAATGATTTGGTTAATTGGATGACTCTTTGTCCATCTAGTAACTGGGACAATGGACTGATTCAGATTAGATGGTTCAGCATGATCAGCTTGAGGAAGAGGCTGATCAGCTTGGACAGGAATGGAGGAGTCTGAACTAGTTTGAGAGTCATTTAATGGATTCTGAATAATTTCTTCAGTAGGAGTAGGATCAGCTTGTGCATTTTCAAAGATTGGAACACCTTCTTCTTCTTCTATAAGTTGCTCCCCCTGAGTTTGAGCATTATCAGCTCCAACTGGAGGATTAGTTGGAGGCTCATTCTCAGGTACAGCCAGTTCTTCAAAATTGAAATCTTTATCTTCAGGAGGAGAGCAATCTGGCTTAGAACAACCTTCATCTATGCTTACATTAATAGAGTTCTCAATTGTTTTAGTTCTCTTGTTGTAAACTTTGTAGGCCTTCATCATTGTTGCATATCCAAGTAGGATACCTTCATCTGATTTCTCATCAAACTTTCCAAGATGGTCTTTCTGATTCAGAATATAGCAAGGACTTCCAAACATTCTTAGGAAACCAATTTCAGGTTTTCTCCCCCTAAGAAGTTCATATGCAGTCTTCTGGTGTCTTTTCACAATAAGGGATATGTTCTGGGTAAAGCAAGCTGTGTGTACTGCTTCAGCCCAGAAATGAGACTTGACATTGTTTTGAGCCATCATGGATCTGGCAGCGTCAATAAGAGTTCTGTTTCTTCTTTCTGCAACACCATTTTGTTGAGGAGTTCTGGCAGCTGAGTAGACTTGTGAAATTCCTTTTTCACTTCAAAAAGAATTAAGAGTGATATTCTTAAATTCAGTACCATTATCACTCCTTAATTGCCTAACAGGCCTTTTGTAGAGAATTTCAGCTTGCTTGATGAAATGAATAATGCTGTCAGCAGCTTCACTCTTGTGTTTGAAAAAGAAAACCCAGGTGTATCTTGAATACTCATCAACAATTACCAAGGAGTACCTCATTCCAGTGAATGATGGAGTACGAATTGGTCCAAATAAGTCCATATGAAGCAGATCCAAACAATTATCAATGGTTGAGCATGTTTTAGATTTAAAAGTAGCTTTGTGTTGCTTGCCTTTCTCACAAGCACCACACAGCTTGTCCTTCTCATAATTGATCACTGGAAGACCAGACACCAACTCTTTCTTACACAGCTTGTTGATGTCTTTGAAATTCATATGAGACAGCCTTTTATGCCACAACCAATTCAACTCATCTTGAGTCTTTGACATGAAACAAACTTCTCTTGTGACAGTTGGATTTCTCATGTCAAAAGAATACAAAGACTCATCCCTCTTTGCAATAAGAACCACATTGCCTTCTAAATCAAGAACAATACCCTTATCAGACCTGAATCTCACTTCATAACCAACATCACACAACTGACTCACACTGATCAGATTGTGCTTCAAACCATTTACATATGAGACCCTTCTGAAAGTAAGGGGACCATTTGAAAGTATACCAAATCCTTCAGTCTTTCCTTGAGAGTCATCTCCAAAAGTAACATTAGGACCAGCGCGAATCCTAAAGCTACATAGCAGGGACTTACATCCGGTCATATGCTTGGAACATCCACTGTCCAAGTGTCAGGTATTATCGTCATGACTGCCCTGCAATTATGATAAGAGATTAGTTCTTTTTGGGAACCCATCCAAAGATGGGTTCACCAGAGCTGACCTTCTGGTCTGACTCAGATTGGGTAACTGAACTTAGACTCTTATCACATTTTGACACCCATTGTTGCTTGGTCTGTCCTTTACCAGATTCAAAGTTCTTTTTAGCAACATTTAGAGTTTCCTTTTGAACAAAACCTTTGCCTATTCCAGATTTCTTACATCAGCTCTCAATTTTCTTTGATCAACAGTTTTTGGATCAGACACATTCTTAAGAAAATTTGCTTCCATTGACCACTTATCAGTTTTGGACTCAACATATTTTAAAATCATCTTGTCAGAGTCAGACTTGGTGTTACTTGAAACAGACTCAGATTTTGTTTGTGACTCATTTCCTAGAGAACCAGACTTCTTACTTTTTAAAAGCTTTATTTTCTCTTTAGGAACACTATGATCTCTAACCTTTCTTTTATTTTTCTTTAAACTACCCTTGTTTGTTTTAGTCTTTGAATCTGATTCAGATTGGGTAATGGTCAGCTTGGACAAGTCAAGACTTTCTTCAGGTTTTAACTCAACAACCTTATCAGCTTCAGACACAGCTTCAGCAATGGTCTGACCAATGGTTTCAGGATCTTTAAACCCAATACCGATTTCTGAACCAACTTAATTGGTTTAGAATTCATTCCATTGGTTTGGACTTTGGGTGGTGAAGGAGGCTGATAACAAGGCTCCATAGCACATACTTCAGCAATGGCTATGGCCCTATAATAATCACCATCAAAAATAGCTTGGATCTGATGAGGTATTTGGTCATTTACACACTTAGCAACTCTTTTGGAACTTACACACCATGTTTCAGTAATTTGTTTAACCTTTAAAAACTTTTCTTTTGCAGTTTTAGCTTCTTTAACCAAAATGGAGTTTAATTGTTTTTGAGCTTTAACTTCAGATTCTAGTTTTTCAATGGTGTGACTCTTAGAGCTGTTATCAAGTTTCAAAACATGTATTTCTTTTTTGAGTTCTTGATTAAAGTGTTTTTGTAGCAGAACCTCATCACCAAGTTTATTCAGTCTGGACAGTTTCTCATTATCAGACATATTGGAAAAAGAAGTTACCTCAGGTGGAGCAGTCTGACTGGTAGATGCCTGGTGAGCTGACTCAGATTGCTGTTGTATTTTCACCAGATCTTCAGCAAATCTTTGAGTAGCTTCTTTAGCCATGAAACACTTGGCATTTTTATACAGCTCATCATCAGATGATGTGGCACTTCAGCCCAGTCTTTGGCTACCAGACTCTTTTCACTTTTGTTCACCTTCTCAGTCAGCTCAGCTACTTGTGCTTTCAAGGCTTTGAACTTAGTCTTAAGCTTTGAGTATTTTTCACCTCTTCCACCTTTGGCTGGCACAGCTTGAGTAGATTCTTTAGATCTGCAATCTCCAGCCATATGTCCAGTCTTGCCACACTTGTAACAAGTGACTTTGGACATGTCAAATGGATTCTTGGTCTTGTCAGCTTGGCCACCTTTTCCTTTTCCTTTAAACTTATTAAAGGATCTCCTTCTGATCCTTTCAGCCAACATAGCTACTTCATTAGCTAGTTCATCACCATCCAGATTCATCACATTCAGATTCAGCACAAACAGAGTTAGGATTAGACATCACAGGAATATCATCATTAACACAAGGAATGATCTCATTACTAATTGAACTAGGGTGTTCAGTCATAGAAGCAACAAGTGCAGCAGCAGGCTGACTATAAGAATCACCCATAGCAATTAACTTTTCAGCCTCTGAACATTCTTGGTTATGGAGCAAACCAAAAAGTCCAGGGAGATCAAGATCATGATAAACAGAACTTAATTTAACAGAAGAAATATAGTTGTTCCATTTAGGAGGTAATGAATCAAGAAATTTACTCTTTAAAACCTCATTTTTCTTAACAATTCCAACAGCAGCTAAATCATTTACCAAAGCATTAAAGCGGGTATGAGTGTCAGTCAAGGATTCATTTCTCAAAGAGAAAAATCTCTCATACCTCCTGGTCAATGTAGTAATTGTGGATTCCATGGAAGTAGAGCAACCCTCAAACATGACAGTCAATGTACCCACATTTTCTTAGCTGTAGAACACATTTTAATAGAATGGTAAAGGTCTTTGGGCACAGCTTGGACAATGAAATTTCTAGCCTTCACATCCAAGTTTGCCAACCTCCTATCCTCATCCCCCCAATCTGCCTTGTCCTTAACAATAGACTTGACTGTGGCAGGAATGGTTGGTTAACCTTCCCTGACCACAGCTTCTACCACAATGGTTTGTGTAGGAACATAAGGACCATCCGCAAGGATGTCAGGCATATTGTTATCGATGGATTCAAGGAACAAAGACATTCGACCTTTCCACCCACTGAAATCATCTTTATCAAACATGGGTGGTCTGGTTGAAGAACCATTATCAATATAGGATGACATAATGCTTTACTATTAAGGGAAATATGCAAGGATCAAGTCAAGTTAATTCTTAACCCCTGCTCTGATACCAATTGATACGTCCCAAGGTGTATCAATATACCAAAGTATATTGTACACAGAACAGTTGTAGAGGGGGGTGAATACAACTTTCCTTAATCTTTACAAACTTTTAAATAAAAACGTTTTAAGATTCAGTTTATATATATTAAGCAAGTAAGTAAAGAGCATGAATCATTAAAACAGTAAAGCAATAAAGAAACAGAAACATTCTTGAACACAGATTGTGGTTTTCAAAGTAATCCTTTATTAAGAAGTAATCTATACAAAGAATTACAAGGTTGTTGCGGAATAAAGATAGCCTATAGATATCTAAACAACCTCTGAAATGACAAACTACAATCAATAAGTTCTAGCTCAAGAGAATCAGCCCAGCTAAGCTGTGTATAAGAGCAGAGAAACTTGTGTGAAGAATGATTCTCAGGAAAATGCCACACATATGCAATCCATGAATGAGGCTTTTATAGGAGAAAGCGCTCCTTCACTTGGTGTCCGTTGCAGCCACGTATTCTTCATTCAGTGGATGATGAAGGAATAATCAATCGTGCCTTTCATAGTACTTGTGGTCCCCCACGTACTGACGCACATTCTTCATCAACCAATAAGAGTATGGATACGCATATGTAAAACCAACCACCAACCTGGATCCTAGGATTCTTCCTAGTCACGTCATTTGTCTTTATCTTCAATCCAGGTTGTTATCTTCACTTGATTGTCAGACACAGATTGGGCCGTTTGTCAAAGCACCAATCTGCCTAAGTGTTCCAAGCTGACTGCTAATCCCAAGCTGTCTTCCACTAACAGCTTGGTCTTCTATCTTCAATCCTCCTCTTCGACTTGGACTGAATGCTAACACATTGTTGATGCAGATTGAATAACACTTGCTTCCATAAGATTTTACAATTACAAAGTATGAAGCATGATCTGGGTCAGTTACAGATCACAAGCTGTGTCAGCTTAGTCTGATCCAGATCAGATTACAAGAACCAAAAGATTACTAAGTGTTTATAGGTCAGATTTGTCATCATTAAATTTACAATTAACATTGGGACTCAACATAATACATAATAGTTATCAAAATAAATCACAACAACTCTTCTTCAGGGAGTGAAGATTCCAGGGAAAAAACAAAATATCCAGCCAAAAAATATAGATGGCAAACACAACATTAAGTGGATATCAAGTGTGGTGAATGTGTTGTGCTCGTCAGAAAGAAAGATAATATCAAGTGGATTGATATTACTGATCCTTAGGTTCTAAGTAATTAGAAGAACAAGATAAATCATCAAATATCAATGTGTCATGCGTAGTTAGATTTTGATAGATAATATTACTTTTGTTATCATAGCAAAGAGGGTACTCACCAAACATTAGAAAGAAAGAAAAAATTAACCTGGCAGAGATGGGGAATGTAGTCTATCAGCAAAGAAAACACCCTTAAGGACTAATCCCCAAACATCCCCAATGCAAAGAGTAGTCCTGGACCCACCTTTTATACCATTAATCCCTTAAACACCTCACACACTCATATATATATATATATAGTATACACATACTCATATATATATATATATATCCCTTAAACACCTCACACACTCATATTTATATAACTCGTCCCTGAAGGGACTAGTCATCCAAAGACCAGTGAAGGACTAGTCCAACCCAATGGTGTGGACATGTCCTTGGGACAAGAACGAGTAAAGGGACGAATGAAACGAGTGGCATTGGGATCGGAGGTGTTTGTGTTGGCGGTGGAGGATTCTCTAAGAGAGAAGCCCACCTTAGTGTTTGGGAGAATGAGACTATGTGTCTGGGGTGGAGAGCATGCCTTCATTCATGGGGAAGACCTCTATTTATAAGAGAAGCTTATCTTGGGGGATAAGCTAGGGTTTTAGGGGGATACCCCAGTTATTTGGAGAAACATATGTGTTTAGGGATATACATGTCATATTTTTAATTTATTTAATGGTGCAAGGGATATGGGCAAATCCTTTAACTTTAGGGGGAAGAAATATGAGATTTCTTCTATTATTGGCGAGCTCCGTTCTGATGGGATGAGCTCCGTAATAGATCTAGGACATTCTGAGGTGAGTTCCATTCTGGTGGATGAGAGCTCCGTACTTCTGACTGAGGTGAGCTTCGTATCTCTGACTGAGGTGATCTCCTTATCTCTGAGCAGCCTTCGTGACAGATTTACATACGGAGGTAGGTCTCCGTATATGGTATATCATCAAGCCCCCAGTCTAATAGGAGAGACTGGCAAGAGGCTGTCGTATTAGACTCCAAGAAAATATCAACTGGCTGTAGATCCAAATAAGTTCTCCATGATCTTTCGTCTGGTATTAACCGTTCCGTCTTTGTCCTTTGGCCATTAAAACATTTGTTTTCTCCTTTACGCATTGCCTTATTCGTTCCGTCTCCTTTGGCCATTAAACATTTGGTATCCGGCTTTTTCCTCTCTAATAATTAGGGGAATTACCTCGAATGTCATGGCTGGACTGTTGGCATGTTTTAGCGGAAACTTTCGGCATGATGATCTGTAGATGAGACTTTCATGTCTATCGGAGTTGGTGTTTGTCATCGTCGGCTTGCTGTAGTTTAAACTCGTGATACTCTGAGGTTCCTTTACCGTACTTCTTCCGGAGCTTCCTAGGTCACTTCAAAATCTATGTATCCTTTGTGTACTTTATAGCTGTTCCAAACTTATTTCTCTTATAGTGGGTCTAAGCCGGTTATAAAGCTATTTTATTTGTAACTCGTTGGGATCAAATAGGATGCTTCTTTATGTTGCCCAAGTGTCTGTTGTATGCCATATCCGTAGGTGATGAAGAAGCTTTTAATCTCATATGTGAACTCAATGTTTTCCTTAGTTGCGTCACTTTTTCTTGGGAAGGTTCTGATGGTGGGTCGGTGATGCTGTGATGTAGTATATAGCTTTTCTCCGCTGTTGGGAAAGGTCTTCAATGTAGTGGATGGATAATCGGTTCTTCGCCTGGTCACACCCCTCATTCTCACACCACACGCAACTACTGGGTTGGAGGTGGTGTTCAAGTGCAGCATCACTGATACCACACACACCCGTTGCCAAAACTCTTAGTTAGAATAAAGGTTTTAACATAGGACAAAAATAAAAATTTCATTACATTAACATGTGACTAGGTTTAGTTTGTACTTACTAAGGTTTTAACGTATTAATGTTTAAGGTTTTGGTTTGTACCAAAAAAAACGTATCTTACAAAAGAAAACTAAGAAATGTAGAATACAAATATATCACAATGACATTGATAAGCTAACAAAAAGCTAATAACGTGTTATAATTGGTTGACGCTGCAAAAGACGCAGATTCCTCAATAGTAAAAATATAGGTTAAGGTTCAAATCTTGGTATGAGCAAAATATTCTCAAGAATAGAGAAATAGGTTTTCTCAAAATGGGTCTTCTGCAATATGAAGTTGGGTATATGTAGAGACAAGCCTTTTATGTCAAAATTTAACGTTCGAAAAAAAAAAACTCATAACATTTGCTGCATAACTACACAACTCTACCTAGTTTGAACTGTTATTAAACACTATCCCTTTCTTTTGAACTATTTATTACACACTATCACCTTTAATGCAACAACACAACGACAACACAATTTAGTCTATTTATTCAATTCCACTTCAACCACTACCTAACCGTTAGTACATTCATTCAATTCTATTTCTACCACTACCTAACCATTTATGTTATATATTTCTGTATTTCAGTATTTCAATGCCCTCTCTCAATCAATACTCCAATATTCATTATATATAGCAATACCATGTTTTGCTAAAAAATTTTATATAAAATCTGATTTTTTCTTGTATACTGATACATTCCAAGTTGATTTTGTGTGATTTTATCTTGATCATAATTCTTACAGTTTAAATGTTTTTTCTTGTTTATTGTCATTTATTAAACTTTGAATTATAGATTCCAAATTATATATATATATATATTGTTTTTGGATTACAAAAGATTCATGGAGGGAAATGGTGAATATAAAAATAGTGAGTTCTTTTTCTCTTATAATTTTGTTTATTTAATAAACCTGAATTATAGACTTCATTTTAAAACGGATTTGTTTTTGCTTTTATGAGGGTTTGTAAAGGGATCAACGTTATCCATCTCTCTATCTTCTTTTCTTCTTCTTCATCATATATTATCACGTATGAAGAACAACCTTTAACTCAAAGTCAGCCTTTCATTTATTTAACAACTTTTACATTTCTTAGCTGTTTTTATTTACTTTCTTATTATTTGAACGTTTGTACGGGTTAGGCAATGGATGAGAAAATAGACACTAAGTGTGTTTTTTTGTTTTTTTCACTCTAAATACTTATTATTGTTATACTGTTGTTGTTTTTAGTAATTTTATTATTAATTTGTATTGTTATTTTAGGAGATGATGAGTATTAGCTAAGGAAATATAGAAGAGTTGCAATCTTATATTACGAAACTTAGAGAATAAACTTTTCTAATAGCCATCTAATTCCAATCCAATGACAACGTCCTTCTCTATAGATAAACTATACAAGTATCAATGTGAAATAAAAAAATGAGATACTTACACTTGTATTCGTTAGCAATTTGCACAACTGTTTTCTTTTGTTCGATTGTCTTCTCGTGAAAGAAATCTGTTCTTAGTATATCTTTGGGTTTTAACTTCTTAAATTTGGGTTTCTCACCATCTTTGTTCCTTCAAACTAAATTATTCCGATAAGATCTTTTTTGGTTCTTCTTCATCCGACTCTTCCAAATCCCTTTACCAACTCACTATCTCTTTCTTTTTTTTTTTTTTTTTTTAAATTTGGGCTTATGTTTTGTTTTATCATACCAACAATAAAAAAACTTTTATTTAAACAGAAAACCTTGAGATCTTGAAATGATCGCTTCTTGATATCGCATTGATAAAATTCTATGTCGCTAATAAACGTTTATTGTGAGAACTGTTTTCTTCTTGAACTAAGCAGGCATTTGGCATCATAGAAATTTTTATCAAGTGTCAAAGATCAAGAGCGAGCATGTGTAAATCCTTAGGTTTTCTTAAAGAATTATGATGTGATAATACTTGGGGTACCAACAGCTGAACCAAAGGATAAGGGGAAAAAGATAGTGAGTTTTTAAAGGGATTTACAAGAGCATGATGAAGAAGAACCGAGAAAGATCTTATCTGAAAAAGTTAGTTTAAGGGAACAAGAGGGCGCGCAACCCGAATTTAAAAAGTTAAAACCTAGATATACGCCAACAGATTTCCTTCGGGATGATTAAGACTAAAAATGAAAAAAGATTATTTTAATTTTTTTTTCTCTTTTTTTTTTTTTTTTTTTTTTTTTTTTTTTTTTTTTTCTTTTTTTTTTTTTTTTCTTTTTTTTTTCTTTTTTTTTTTTTTTTTTTTTTTTTTTTTTTTTTTGTACTTTTTTTTTTTTTTTGTGCAAATTGCTAACGAATACAAGTGTAAGTATCTCATTTTTTTATTTCACATTGATACTTGTATAGTTTATCTATAGAGAAGGACGTTGTCATTGGATTGGAATTAGATGGCTATTAGAAAAGTTTATTCTCTAAGTTTCGTAAGGTTGGTACACTGTTACGTGAGACTAAGAAAAGAATATGTTTTGTTGCAGTGATCCTAATGTTGAAGACTGTTTTAGTAAAAGGTGCTATTCAAAATCTAGTTCCACGTGCTAGTGAATCTAACTCAATGAGAAAGACAGTTTCAGGTTTACCCGGTGAATCTCAATCAGTAAAAGGTGCTAGTTCAACATCTCAAGTCAGGGATGAACACTGATTCAATTCCACTAGGTGAATCAAAGTCAAGGAAGAAGACGATTTCAGCTCGAGCAGGTGAATCCAAGCCGCAGAATGAAATAGTGATCGACAGTAACATCGGTGAATCTCAATCAGTAAAAGGTGCTAGTTCAACATCTCAAGGAAAACACTGATTCGATTCCACTTGGTGAATCAAAGTCAAGGAGAGAAGACTTTCAGTAAAAGGTGTTAATTCAAAATCTCAATTTGATTTGGTTTCACCTGCTCATGAATCTAAGTCAATGAAGAAAACGGTTTCAGCTCCACCCGGTGAATCTCAATCAATAAAAGGTGCTAGTTCAATATTATAGTCAAGGAAGAACACTAATTCCACTTGGTGAATCAAAGTCAAGGAAGAAGACGATTTCAGCTCGAGCAGGTGAATCCAAGCCGCAGAATGAAATAGTGATCGACAGTAACATGGTGGAAGTCAACTAAGAATATACCGAGACCAAAAAGATGAAGTTTATGATAAACAAAGATGGTGCACAATCGTTTTCGAATCGTATGGGAACATTATTTGGACGAAAACGGAACCCTGCAACCTTGTATACCTAGATGACGATGAGGAGCGGACCACTCTCGAGGATCTTTCTCAGCTCGCACATGCTCTTGAAAAGGTGAAGAATAGGTAGCAGTGGGTAGAAGGGAGATTGATTTCATCTTTTAAGTGCTGATTAATTGTCCACAATTTGTTTGCTAGTTTATGCATTTTCGTACCAGGATTTGATTGGGGAATGTTCACCTGGAAATTTGAACTGAAGCTTATGTGTTTGAGTACTTGGTTTGTCAAGAGATTGTCGTTACAACCTGGTTTTGATTGGGGAATTATAATCTAGAAATTTGAATTAGGCTTTATGTTTTCCGAAGTACTTTAGGTTGTCCAAGGAGACTTGTAACTACTTAGGTATATATGGGGAACATTAATCTAAAAATTTGAACTTAGGCTTGTGTCTTTGATTGGTGAACTTTATATTGTCATTGCTACTCAGAATTAGAGTATAATCAGTACATATTTAAGGAATTGATATAAAAGATGATTGAAAAGGACTTCTTTTGGAAAAAAAATTGAGACGGTATATAGCATAGGACTTAAAGTCTCTTGATTTAACTTAAAAGAAAGGTAGACTTGGATCCTTATTTTACCCTTACATGATTAGAAATTTTTTATGTTTTCCAAGCACTAAAAACTGATTTTTGTGAGTTGAAGTCTCAAAATTCTTATAATCAATTCCAAAATATGAATCTAAACACCCCATCAGGTGGTTCTACTTGCCAGTTGAGTGGCTTCCTCGGTGAATGGATGTCAGTAACACGTTGCAACATAGACATTATTAGATAATTATTTCGCTTCAAGTTCTGATTTAAGAGCATTAGCCTACAACAAACAGATAGAAGATCAGTATGAAAATTAGACCTAAAGCAAGGTAATTCTGTAGTGCATTCATCAAAGTATGTACCAAACTTAATGTAGTTTGGGTGGCTTCTTACTATGAACTTATGGTAAGGAAAACGTTAGGTCAAATAGAATCATCATCCTAATGTGTGTAACTAGTATTTCACTCATGTGATAAGTTTACAATAGCAATGCAGCAAACAACGTATAGTATGTTAGAAAAAATATAAAATTTTATGATTGTGCACCAAACCGCGTCGAAAGGCTTTTAGGCTAAGGGGTGATTTATGGATGAACCTAAAAGGGTTTTAGGTTTTGTTGGCGATTCCCCGAATGTAGGAACGGTGTTCCTTTACGCCAACTAGAGTGGTTTGATGTGAATGTCGAAGCTTGTTCGACTTTAGTTAGGGTTTTGGTCGATCCGTGATCGTATGATTCGTTTGTGGAGAAATCCTCCTCCTTTTATAGGAGGAGGTTTCTTGGAGGAGAAGGTTAGGGTTTTCCCCTTCCTTCTTTGAATCAAACTCTACTTGCCATCTTTATCCGATTTAGTTTCCTTAGGAGATAATCCTTAGAATATTCCGGACTAGGCAAGATATGTTTATCTTTTGGAAAGGATTTGTGTTAATCCTTTGGCTGATATCGAAGTTAAGCACCTCCGCTTGTGCCCTTCGTGGGGATGCTTCGTATTGTATGTTCTTCGTATAGTGACTCGGAGGGGTACATCGTCAAGCCCCTCAGTCTAATATTATAGACGGCCAAGACTGTGATTTTAGACTATGCCCACACTTTTCAGCGCGACATCTTCCAAAATAAATAAAATTTCCATCCACTAATTTCGAAGGATCGAAGGAGAACTTGTATTCGTCTTCCAGGGGGTAAAGAGCGGTGACCGTATGTGTAGGGACCGTTCTTGGCAGTTTCAGAAAGATAATGGAATCCTTTTGTCTTCTTTGCGCGGAAATCGAAGTGGTAGGTAAGGGCTATTAAAGCTTTTGCCGTTTCATTTTTTCGAGATTATCATTTTCTTCTTTCTATCAATCTCTCAAATTTCTTCATTTATATTTCTGGATTTTGAATGGCTCGCGCTAAAGCAAAAAGAACTGTTGGTGGTAACCAACCTGCATCTACTCAGGCTGGCACATCTGCTGGTAGAACTCCGGCGCCGACGTATTTCCAAGGTCGTCGGAAAAGATCGGCTGTGAAAAGTAAGCATCCAGTTGTCTTTACTGATTCTGATTCCGATTCTGAAGTAGATAAGGCGTCATATCGTGATTTGAGATATGAGTGGGCCCGTCTTCGCCGAGAACTTGTAGAAGTGAAAGGTCGGGAGGCGCGTTTGAAAGATGACGTCAAATGGGCCGGTGATGAGATCCGCCGTTTATCCCATGAAATGGAAAAATCTATTCCTTTCATTGCCCTACGTTGCTCCAACAAACGTTATCAGGAGAAGTTGAAGGAGGCAGAGGGAATTTTTGATGATTTGGCCAAAAAGCTTGATGACTCTGAGAATAACATCTATGTTGATGGGGTCAGGAAGGTGTGTGGTGACAAGTGCGAGGAACTACAGACTGCTCATTCAAAAATTCAATTTTTGGAAGAGCAACTGAAGAAGTGGAGGAAGGAAGTTATTCCTCATATTTATCAAACCGCCATCACTGATCCAGAAACTGCGAAGCGCCTAGTGGAGACGGCGACTGCTTCGGAAAATATTTCCGATATACTTCCTGAAGTGTAGATTTTATTTTGTTGTATTTTATATACTAATGGATATATGTTGTTGTTTAAAATGCATGGTCCCGAAGGGTCCCCCTTATGGTGGTCCATGTCTCTTATTATGAAAATTTGTTTGTGCTTCTTAGGAGCTGCGTGGTATCGGAGGGTCCCCCTTCGTAATTCCACGTCTTTTAATTTGGTGCGTATTGTTACCTTAGGACCGTGTCCTTTTGGTTTCTGATTTTACGCTATGTGGGCGTCCCCTTGAACATGCGTTGTATGCAGATAAATACGTCTTTGTTATATAGTTAACGATCGTGGTAAAAGAAAATACGTTAGGGAGCGACCCTTCGTATAAAAGAAATGCATTGCTTTTGCAATTGCTTTATTCATTCTAAAAAGGATAGTTGTCACATTGTGAGTTCTATCTATTTATTATGTGTCGTAGCACTTAGGTACAAAAATAATCAGCTTTACTGATAAAACTTTCGTAGATTGGAACTGTTCCATGTGCGGTCCACCGGTTCGCCTTCCAATGTTGTTAGCTTGTATGCTCCATTACCGAAGGCTACTTGAACCTGGAACCTTAAACGAAGTTGGGTTGGTGCGCTTGTTGTAGTATTTCTCAAGTCTCTTTTTATATGTTGCTTCCCTTATTGCCGCTATGTCCCTTCGTTCTTCCAGCAAATCTAAGTTTACCCTTAATTCTTCTTCGTTTTCTTCCTGTCAACCTTGGATGTTCGGAAAGTTGACACCTGAATCTCTGCTGGTAGAACCGCTTCTGTTCCGTAGGCTACGCTGAAGGGTGTTTCGCCATTGCTGGTTTTGGGTGTGGTTCGTTGTGCCCATAGGACGAATGGTAATTCATCTACCCATCCAGTGTGTTTTTTCCCTAGCCTCTTTTCCATTCCCTTTACTACCTCTCTGTTTATTGATTCAACCTGTCCGTTTGCCTGAGGGTGATATACGGAGGTGAATTTTTGTTTGATTTTTAGCCTTTCGCAAAACTTCGGGAATGTTCCTTGTGCAATTTGCTTTCCATTATCGGATACGATGGTTTGTGGCATTCCGAACCTACACACTATGTGTTCCCAGACGAATTTTTCTATTGCTTTTCCTTTAATCGAGGCAAGAGGTTTGGCTTCTACCCATTTGGTGAAGTAATCAACTGCTACCACTAAAAATTTAACTTTTCCTGGGGCCTCTGGGAGTGGTCCCACTATGTCTATTTCCCACTGTACGAAGGGCCAGGCTGAGGTGACTGAGATCATGTCTTGCTTCGGAGCCTTAGGTACATTCGAATGGATCTGGCAGGATTCACATTTTTGGATGTATGTCGTGGCATCTTGATGCATTGTTGGCCAAAAATATCCTAGGCGCATAGCTTTAGTTGCCACGGATCGTGCTCCTGAGTGAGTCCCGCATATTCCTTCGTGTATCTCTTCGAGGATGACCGAAGCTTGATTTGGGCCTACACACCTTAGCCAAGGTGTCACGAAGGACTTTCTGTATAATTGTCCGTCCGTGATCTTATACTGAGGTGCTTTGATTCTAATTTTTCGAGCTTCGTTGGGATCTTCTGGTAGTATTCCGCTGATCAAGTATTCACATATCGGTGTCATCCAGTTTTTCCATCTTACTTTATGAGATCAGCAACATATTTTTCATTGATTGACTTTTCTTTTAATACCTCAATGAGCACTTTCTTGCCGAAGTGTTCGAAAGGTAAGACTTGCTAACTTGCTTAGTGCATCAGCTTTTTTATTCTAATTACGATGGACGTGCTCTATCTTGAAGCTACTGAAGCAATCGATCAATTCTTTAGTTTTTGCCAAATACTTCTTGATGGTTTCTTGCTTAGCTTCGAATTCTCCAGTAATTTGGCATGCTACCAATTGGGAATCCACGAAGGTGTGGATTCGCTTGATTTTCATTTCTTTTGCTAAACGAAGCCCTGCCAAGAGAGCTTCGTATTCTGCTTCATTATTTGTTGTGTCGAATTCAAACCTTAGAGCATAGGTATATTCCTTTTCCTCTGGGATGAACAAGGATGATTCCTGCTCCTGATCCATCGGAGCTTGAGCTCCGTCTGTGTATAACCTCCAGACGTCCCATCCTTCGTTTTCCATGAATATTAAAGAGGCATACTTTTCTGCTCGTGCTCCTTGTGTTTCTGCTATGAAATCAGCTAGCACTTGTCCCTTAATTGCGTTCCTTTTTCGGAACTCGATATCGTTCCCTAGCTCTATCGCCCATTTAGCTACCCTTCCTGATTTCTCTGTTTTGAGCAGAATCTGCCTTATGGGTTTGTCGGTTAGTACTGCGATCGGATGTGTTTGGAAGTACCTTCGTAATCTTCTAGCCGCATGTACCAAGGCCATGGTCAGTTTTTCTAATTCCGGGTAATTGGCTTCGGATCCTTGTAAGATCCGGCTGACAAAGTAGATAGGGACTTGTTTCCGTTCTCTTTCTGCTAGGAGAACTGCACTCACACATTCGGAGGACGCTGCTAAGTACATGAAGAGTGTCTCCCCTGGGATCAGGGAGGTAAGGGTAGGCAGTTGTGCTATGTATTTCTTCATCTCTTCAAAAGCTTCGTTTGCCTCCTTTGTCCAAACGAAGTCCTTATTGTCTAGACATCCTTTGAGTGTTTTGAAGAACGGAGCTGTTTATCTGCTCCCCTGGATAGGAAACGGCTGAGGGCTGCAAGCTTTCCGTTTAGGCTTTGAACCTCCTTGATTGTCTTTGGGGGCGATAATTGACAGAAGTTTGTCACCTTCGAAGGGTTGGCCTGTATTCCTGTCTGATATATAATAAGGAACTTTCCTTCTTCGACTCCGAAGGAACACTTTTTTGGATTTAACTTCATATTTATGGAGCGTAGTGTGTTAAAAGTCTCCTAGATATCTTCCAACAAATCTTCCTCTGTTTTGCTCTTGATTACCATATCATCGACATAAGCTTCGAGGTTTCGGCCAATTTGATTCTTGAAGACTTTATCTACCACTCGTTGGTAGGTGGCTCCGGCATTTTTCAGTACGAAGGGCATTTTCTGATAACAGTAAGTCCCTTTGCTGGTATAGAATGCATTTTTCTCTTCGTCTCCTTTGGCCATCTGAATCTGATGATATCCCTCGTAAGCATCCAAAAAACATTTTAACTTATACTCTGTTAGTGATTCTACCTTCCAATCTATTTCTGGTAATGGGTCACAATCTTTAGGGCAAGCCTTATTGATATTCGTGAAATCCACACACATCCTCCATCCTCCATCACTTTTCCTAACCATGACCGGGTTAGCTACCCAGATGGGGTACGTTGACTTCCGTACAATCCCAGGTTGGAGCTCTTCTACTTCTTTATTGGCAGCTTCGTCTCTTTCAGCAGCCAGGCTTCGTTTCTTTTGATGGAAGGGAGTCGCATCTTTTCTTTCGTTGAGTCTATGCTCCGTTATGAATTTTTCCCCTTCGATCTCGATTATTCGGGTATCCCTGTCATATCTGAGTATACTCCCAAGCGAACACGTCCAAGTTTCGCTGTAACAGCTTGAGCAACTTTTTCTTTAGACCTTCGGGAAGTTGTTTTCCTATTGATATGGGTTGATCTGGGTATCCTGGATTAACGATGACCTTGTCCTGATGGTCTGGTACCTTTGCAGCATCTACTTAGGCTTCGGTGGTTTCCTGGGCCTTCTTAACCTTGTGTACCTTCGCTGCCAGACTCTGAATAGACAGTTCTTACTCCTGCTGGTGTCAAATGCTTGATCATGGAGTGAATGGTGGAAGCGATCATATCCAATCGGCGCATTCCCGGCCTTCCTAGCAATATGTTGTACGGAGAGCTAGATCTACTTTGAAGTCCAGTGTCTTTGTCCTTACATAGGGTGGTTCACCAATTGTTACGTCTAGGTCAATTTCTCCTAATGGACTGACCCTTTCTCCTGCGAACCCTATTAGCGGGGTTCGTGGGGGACTTAGGCGAGCTCTTATCCCCTTCGGGAGCTGTACGAAACAATGCTCATAGATGATGTCACATTCGCTTCCTCCGTCTACGTAGACCCTGTAAACTTTCGTATTGAATATTGATATTTGTATCACGATCGGGTTTTCTGACGGGGGTATCCTTAGCACCGGAAAGTGAAAAGCCAGAGGTGTCCATTGAGCAAGATCTTTTCTCTTGTTAGGCGCTTCCTCACCTGGACGCCCAGATCTGCAGTGTAATTCGTCCGCCATAGATGGCTGTGCTACGTTTCGGGAATCAAAGTCGTGGTGATTTGGTGGGTTGTCTTTTGTTTTGTGGTCCCACGGATGGCGCCAAATGATTGTGCACCGAAACCGCGAAGCCTTATTTGAAGAGGCTTTGTAGAATGATAAACCCTAAAGGGTTTTAGGTTTTGTTGGCGATTCTCCGAAGGTAGGAACGGTGTTCCTTTACGCCAACTAGGTTGTTTGATGTGAATGTCGAAGCTTGTTCGACTTTAGGGTTTTATCCGATCGGTGATCGTATGATATTGTGTCGAATGTATTCTTTGTGGAGAAATCCTCCTCCTTTTATAGGAGGAGGTTTCTTGGAGGAGAAGGTTAGGGTTTTCCCCTTCCTTCTTTGAATCAAACTCTACTTGCCATCTTTATCCGATTTAGTTTCCTTAGGAGATAATCCTTAGAATATTCCGGACTAGGCAAGGATATTTATTTATCTTTGGAAAGGATTTGTGTTAATCCTTTAGCTATTCGAGGTTAAGCACCTCCGGGCTTGTGCCCTTCGTGAGGTGCTTCGTATGTATGTCCTTCGTATAGTGATTCGGAGGGGTACATCGTCAATTATAGCAATACGAAAGTACCTGTGTCGTATGTCTCACCTGCTCATCTGTTATCTTTCACAAAGGCGTACCACCTCCAATGGAGGCATATGCTTCTTTACTTTTGTGTGCCCTTAGTACGGAAGTAAATTGTGCTAGAGGCCGTTGTAGGAAACAAAATAACCTTGTTAAATGAACAATATCCTGTCCTATATATTAGCACCCTATAAAAGATGTAAAGACGAGGGTCGAGTGGGTTCGGTATTAGGACAGTTCAAGTACAGTCTAAAATGACCCGGGTCAGGTTTGATTGACCTGCGAACACCTTTTTGTCCATTTTTTATATAAAAATACATATAACTACTATAGTTATCGAAATATTTTTTATTAGGATTGATGGATTTAATAAAAAGATTGCTACAATACACTTACCGGGTCTGCAAATAGGTTAAACAAAAAGGGTTGAACATCATGAAGTGTCTCTGGGCCTCCAAGATTCAAAAGGAGCACACCTACTTTTTCATCCTTGATATGTGAATGTGATTTCAGTATCACTTAGAGGATGTGTTGATATCCCTAGAGAACATAATGTTTTTCCAGCTAAATGTGTGTTCGGAATGCACCTATCCAGAATTAATTTCTAGAGGTTGCAGAAAGGAACGTGAAGTTTCTTGTGAGACCACACGCTGCAGGTAAAGGAAGAAGCTGTAAAATTTTCAGTTCCGTTGTGACAAACACTAATAATACCTGAAATTTCACTACTCTTGGAAATGTTGAGGAGACTCCAGACTAAGGTAATGGATCACTCTTTACAACTAGATGTTATCTTACGATGCATGCAGCTCAAATATCAAAATGTATCATCAGCTTACACCATTCCCACCATATTGGCAAGATATATAATTTTTTCTATATTCTATAAAATTTAAACCACCTTGGTATATGAACAATATCCTTTCTCAAATATTAGCATCATTAAAGAAATTAGCAATGGCAGGCAAGATGAGGGTCGAGTTGGTCTCGTATCAGGTCGGTTTTAGTACAGTTCAAATTGGACCGGGTTAGGTTTGACTGACACGCACCAAGCATTGCAACTTATTAATGGACACCATGTCTATCAGGATACAATATTTAATCAGTGAGGTTCAAACCTGGGTCGATATCCCTATTCAAGCTACCCGGGGAAAGCCGAGCTTCTGGTTCTAAAATACACGAGCTAAAATGTTTAACCAGTGAGGTTCAAATCTGGGTCGATCTGTTTTGGGTCTGGTTTGCAGCTGTTGTTGCTGCTGTTCCGCCACTGTTAATGCCTGTCGCCGCTGTTGCAGCTGTCACTGCTGTTGTCAGCCGCCGCCGATTGGAACTCTGTTAGGGTTTCTGTTTTTTGGGGTTATTTGGTGTTATTGATCGATTGGAAGATGATAAAAGCACTGTTTTGGTTTTGTTTCTTGTTCGAGAAGGTATTTGGCTACTGTTCTTGGTTACCATCGTCACATTCTTGTTCGTTGATCAAACGTTGAGGTATTGTCTCTGTTCAGTTTATTGTTTGAGTTGTATCTCGGGTTATTTTGATTCACGATTAGGGTGTGGTTTTTGCGGGTGGTTGTTACTAAGTTTGTTGTTGTGATATTACCTTGATCGATTAGAAAAGAAAAGAAGATAAGTACCATTGTTTGAAGTTAGTCCATTGAAACAAGGTATTAGGTTGATTAGGGTTAAGCCTTTGTTCGACCGGGTATATACGGGTGTTTTGGAATGGATTGGTTCTGTTGGATGTGGTACTTTTGAAGAAAATAGAGCTAGCAGATTGGAGTGCTTTGTATTTTGAGTATTCTTGTTCCGGGTTGCTAGTGTCGACACGAGTGAAAAAAAGTTAGTCAAGTCATGGAACTAACGCTTGTTTTCTCACCGCTGTTATTGATCGTTTGCTGTTAACTGGTCTGGAACTGTGGATGTTATTCCTTGTTCAGTTTTGATCAGTGGTTTGACTTTTGAGTGGATCTTTGTACTGGTATTGGGTGAAGGTTTTCGCTGGTTGAATACGAGTGGAGGTTCGTCTCATGAAGTCTGGTTTAGCATGGGTTGGAATAACAGGGACAGTGGGAGCTGTGCGTAGTTGACTTGTGGGGTTGCATGAGGTGCTCGGGATTTTAGAGTCGTCCGAGGTTGATAAAATTCTGCTTATGAGAATGTGTCTGGGTTGATGCATTGGGGCTCATTGGAAGGCAATGAAGACTCTAATTACAAATTCTGGTTTTGCTTCATTTAATGTCACCCACTGTAGTGAAGCACTAGTGAATCTGTTGATTAGACTTTTGGAGTGTGCACATTACTGCCGAAAGAATTGAACCAACTTTCGGAGAAAAGTCTTGGCTCGCGGATTCGAGAGTTATACGAGTCTGGTTCGCGGTAGAGGACTCTGGGACTTTCAGGTAATCTGTTTGAGCGTATTCGGAGGTTTGAACTTGGACGGATTTTGTTACAGTGGGACGTGGAGGTTTTAACTTGGACAGGATTTTTTACAGTGATAGTACAAGGAGTGTTTTGACATATGTTGAAATCGACGTTGGGTTCTGAAGACCAGGGTTCCGAATGAAATCTCTCATGTGATGCTACCGCTAGTGGAGAGTGTTGTTGTTCCTCTGGAATCTCTGGAGCCGGTATTTCAAATCAGTAGGAGCCGGTTGAGATTGATGACGAGTCATTGGTGGTCTTTGCCATGACTGGTCAGTGTTTCTGACTGTATTGGAGCGCGGTTTACAGCTTCAATGGGCCTTTCAAGTGACTGATGAAAAAGGGCCGCTGCAATTAGGTATATTTGGGATGCATGGATTGAAGTTTGGTTTGTTCTTGGGAGCTGGACCTGTGAAGACTTCTGTTCCTATCTGTTTTATTGAAATCTTAGCTTGTTCTTGGAACTGGAGGCTTGGAGGATTTCTGTCATCTGAAGATTACTGGAGTTATGTTTGACCGGGAATTGTTTGCTTGAATGGCGGGCTGAAGTTTATCGCAAGGCCTTCAAGTGGGAGATTGTTGGGTTTGAAGTCCTAGCTATATGGGCTTGTCTATTGGATGATTAGTAGGCCCGTTCAAGCCTAACTTGTTCACCAAGTTATTAACCCTAATCTGTCATCTATATATATCCCTCATATGTAATTGTAATCAAATGGTTTAGAGCATAATAAATAACCTAGTTGCAGCCAGTGGATTAGGCCCCCCACTGGGGCCGAACCACGTTAAATTCTTGTGTCGTTTATCTATTTTCTTGTTTCATCTTCTTATTTAATTGCTTCCGCTGTGCTAAGGCTAAAGGCTATTCCTAACAACTAGTCTATATTCAGATAACTTTTCGTTGGAAAGGAAATTAAGCCGGAATGTTTCCCTTCTAGAAAGATCCTCGAGAGTGGTCCGCTCCTCATCGTCATCTAGGTATACAAGGTTGCAGGGTTCCGTTTTCGTCCAAATAATGTTCCCATACGATTCGAAAACGATTGTGCACCATCTTTGTTTATCATAAACTTCATCTTTTTGGTCTCGGTATATTCTTAGTCGACTTTGAGCGCGCATGTTATTCTCACTATTTTATTCTTTCGCTCAGATTCATCTACTGAGCTGCAACCGTCTTTCTTTTTTTTTGTTACTTTGATTCACTAAGCGGAATCAAATCAATGTTCTTAATCAATGTTCTTCCATGACTAACATGTTAAACTAGAACCTTTGGATCTGAAAATGCCTTCTTCATTGACTTAGATTAACGAGGAGGTTGAACAGAACCAAATCAGACTGAGATTTCAGCTCATGAATGTAAGTGTCTTCTTCATTGCTTCTTTTTTGGAGATAGCAATCACGTTGAAATTCATATAGTTATTTTAAGGGTTAAGTGCACCGAAATGTAATCAACTAAGGCCGAAAAGTTATTGTATACATGAACTTACAAAAGGTTTATTGTATACATGAACCCTCAAAAAAAGGTTATAGAGTACACGTTTTACCTGCTATTCCCTTAGCCGGTAACCCTTGTGAATTCTTACAAAATTGCTGACGTCAGCAAATTTGTCTTATTCTTATTTTGTCATTTTCTGCAGTTTTTTTTTTTTTTTTTTTTACGATTGTATATTTTTATAGTTTCTTATTTTTACCACTTAACTTACTTTTAAAGTTTTTAATTTTTATCAATTAACTTTGGATTTTAACTTTAATCATCATTTTTTTTTCTACTTTCTATCTCTTAATTTAACGCTTTTAACTTATTTGTACCACTTAACTTATTGGTTTTTTAACTTTAGTCTAACTTTTTGTATACAAACTTAATTATAGTTTAGTTTTAAAGTTTTTAATTTTTATCAATTAACTTTGGGTTTCTAACTTTAATCATCAAATCTTTTTTTTTCTTTACTCTCTATCTCTTACATTAAGGTTTCTAACTAAACTATAGTAAATTTTATGTGTCCAAACTTTTAGGTACCGTTGTATGTATAAATGCTTGCATGACGCAGTGTCGATCCCGGACAACGTCCCCCTGGGGTCAAAAAACTAGTTCTAACTACACACATTCATCAGAATTTAGAACCATAAGAATTTAAAAAAAAATAAAATCGGATCTCCATATCTCGATGATGATGATGTCAAATAAATGAATAACAAACACAATCACTGATGAAAAACGATGTCAAACCACCGCACACAATAATATAAGTTTTGTAAGTTCATGCACACAATAACTTTTTGTAAGTTCATGTACACAATAACTTTTTGGGCATAGTTTATTACATTTTCATGCACTTAACCAGCCCACATCAAGACTTTAGCCGGTTTCGTTATACAATAGAAAAATAGCAGGGTTCATGTATACAATAAACCTTTTGTAAGTTCATGTACACAATAACTTTTCGGCCTTAGTTGATTACATTTCCGTGCACTTAACCCTTAATTTATAATATATAAAAGATACATTCAAAATGTGTAATTCAAAATCTCAATTTGATTTGGTTTCACCTGCTCATGAATCTAAGTCAATGAAGAAAACGGTTTCAGCTCCACCCGGTGAATCTCAATCAATAAAAGGTGCTAGTTCAATATTTAGTCAGGGAAGATTACTGATTCGATTCCACTTGGTGAATCAAAGTCAAGGAAGAAGACGATTTCAGCTCGAGCAGGTGAATCCAAGCCGCAGAATGAAATAGTGATCGACAGTAACATGGTGGAAGTCAACTAAGAAGGATAACGAGACTAAAAAGATGAAGTTTACGAAAATCAAAGATGTTTACATTATCAAAAACATTTCGAATCATATGGAAGCACTATTTGGAACGAACCTTGCAACTTTGTATACCTGGATGATGATGAGCAGTGGATCACCCTCAAGGATCCTTCTCAACTAGCACATACCCTGGAAGAGATGAAGAAGGGGTTGAAGGTTACCTTTCAACGAGAAGGTTGATAGACTATGGTTGTAGTCGGTAGGGAGGGGACTCATTTCATTTTTTATGTGTTGAGTAATTGTCCACAATTTGTTTACTAGTTTATGTCTTTTTGTACCAAGTTTTGATTGTGAAATGTGAATCTAGAAATTTGAACTTAGGCTTATGAGTTTGAGTACTTGAGTTGTCTAAGGAGACTTGTCGTCGTTACTATCAGGTATTTGAGTGGGGAACATTAATCTAAAAATTTGAACTTAGGCTTGTGTCTTTGATTGGTGAACTTTATATTGTCATTGCTACTCAGAATTAGAGTATAATCAGTACATATTTAAGGAATTGATATAAAAGATGATTGAAAAGGACTTCTTTTGGAAAAAAAATTGAGACGGTATATAGCATAGGACTTAAAGTCTCTTGATTTAACTTAAAAGAAAGGTAGACTTGGATCCTTATTTTACCCTTACATGATCAGAAATTTTTTATGTTTTTCAACCACTAAACACTAATTTTTGTGAGTTGAAGTCTCAAACATCTTATAATCAATTCCAAAATGTGAACCCAAACACCCCATCTGGTTTCTACTTGCCTGTTGAGTGGCTTCCTCGGATGAATGGATGCCAGTAACGTATTGCAACCTAGACATTGGCAGATAATTATCTCGCTTCAAGTTCAGATTCAAGAGCATCCGCCTACAAAAACAATTAGGAAGATCAGTATGAAAATTAGACCTAAAGCAAGGTAATTCTGTAGTGCATTCATCAAAGTATGTACCAAACTTAATGTAGTTTGGGTGGCTTCTTACTATGAACTTAGTGAGTTCATTATCTTGGTAAGGAACAAGTTATGTCAAATAGGATCGTCATCCTCATGTGTGTAACTAGTATTTTACTCAGGGTATAAGTATATACACTAGCAATTGAGTAACAAACATATAGTATGCCAGAAAAGAAAATAAAAACATTATTAGCAATCATATTCCTGGGTCACATGTCTTACCTGCTCATCTGTTATCTTTCGCAAAGGCGACCCACCTCCAATGGAGGCATATGCTTCTTTACTTTTGCGTGCCCTTAGTACGGAGGTAACTTGTGCAAGAGGCCGTTGTAAGGAAACAAAATAACCTTGGTAAACACATAATATCTTGTCCCATATATTAGCACCCATGTATAAAATTAAAGATGTAAAGACGAGGGTCGAGTGGGTTCGGTATTAGGACAGTTCAAGTACAGTCTAAAATGACCCGGGTCAGGTTTGATTGACCTGCGAACACCTTTTTGTCCATTTTTTATACTTCAAAATATTTTTGAATATAAACGATTTAGGAGGTTTTATGGATTTAAAATTGACATTGGGTATCTTTCAGACATCAACTTCCGAGCAGTTCTCCTTTTAACCAACTTCTTTTTACTACAGCTAAATTGACTCGTTGGAGATAAATCACAGCCAAAATCAACCATGTGTAAGTAAACGGGTCAAACTGCGACATCTTTGAGACATGGACACTAAAAAGGATTGTTACAATACACTTGCCGGGTCTCCAAATAGATTAAACAAAAAGGGTTGAACATCATGAAGTCTCTCTGGGACTCCAAGATTCAAAAGGAGCACACCTACTTTTTCATCCTTGATATGTGAATGAGATTCGGTAGATGTGTTGATATACTTAAGAACATAATGTTTTTCTAGCTAACTGCATATTTAGGATACACCCATCCAAAATTATTTCTGGAGGCAGCAGCAAGGAACTTGAAGTTTCATGTGAGCTGTAAAAATTTCCAGTTCCGTTATGACAAACACTAATAATACGTGAAATTTCACAACTACTCTTGGAAACGTTGAGGAGACTCCAGACTAAAGTAATGGACTAATGGGTCACTCTTTACAACTAGATGTTATCTTACGATGCATGCAATGTCAAATATCAAAATGTATCATCAGCTTACACCATTCCCACCATATTGGCAAGGTATATATTTATTTCTACATTTTATAAAATTTAAACAACCTTGGTAGATGAACAATATCCTTTCTCAAATATTAGCATCATTAAAGAAATTAGCAATGGCAGGCAAGATGAGGGTCGAGTTGGTCTCGTATCAGGTCGGTTTTAGTACAGTTCAAATTGGACCGGGTTAGGTTTGACTGACACGCACCAAGCATTGCAACTTATTAATGGACACCATGTCTATCAGGATACATACATTAACAATATTTAAAAATCATAGACACACACAATAAACAGGTGAACGGAGAGGGTTTCTATTGAGGCTACCCGGGAAAAGCCGAGATTCTGGTTCTAAATTTCTAATATACACGAGCTAAAATATTTAATCAGTGAGGTTCAAACCTGGGTCGATATCCCTATTCAAGCTACCCGGGGAAAGCCGAGCTTCTGGTTCTAAAATACACGAGCTAAAATGTTTAACCAGTGAGGTTCAAATCTGGGTCGATTTTCAAAACGCCTTACCACTAGGCCACCTCGGAGATGGTTTCAGATATACACAATAGACCCGCCTGAAAATTGGCTTAATACAATAATGATAAACTTTGTACAAATGACACAACAAAAATTGAACAGAATATTTTATACTATTATATTGCATACATAGAATAATGTATATAAAAAACTTAAAGAGAAGAATTAGACTTGATACAAATTATTTCTTTTATTTATATTAATTTGACAACTACTACACCCATACAAAACTAACTGCATAGCAATAGCATTAATAGCATGTATTAAGTAAATGCAAAGTTAGTGAGTAAAGTTGCTCACCAGATTTAGGATCTGATCGCTTGGGGGGACGGTTGAAAAGATTGACAGCAGCCAATAGCGACGGAAACGACAATGAGTTAATATGCAAGGAAGTTTCTCTCACAGTAGAAAATTATGATCCAACTCTTCATACTGAAATTTTATATCTGCTGCTGTGATTTTCTTTCAAGGTATAAGAAAATGATTTTTGTATACTGTGTGGGGTATGAGAAAATTAAGGTTCTATAAAAATTATCTAAACAACTTGAATGATTCTCAATTTTATAACAACATTTTTGGATTTATAACTATCTAAATGATAAGGCTAAAAGGAGTGGGGTAAGTTTAAGGGCGGGGTATATCCGCCGTCTGGCGGCATGTAAGCAAGAAGATTTTGTTAGGAAAATGGGGGTGTGAGGCAACTTTTGAGGTTGGGGGACTTCTGACACTTGTCACATTTCAATCATTATTTTTATTTTTTCTTTTCACCTCCATTTTTTTTATAAAAAAATATTCATCTTACTATAAATAAAATACAAAGTAACTAACTATTACATAATTTTTAAAGTTCAAATACATAATTATTAAAGTTCAAATACATGATTAATAAAGTTCAAATACACACCATACAACAAAATAGAATACAAACTACTCGTCATCGCTAAAGTAGGACTCAACGGTAGGCGGCACGTATTCTTCCTCATTCGCCCTCGTGCGGTTCTCCCATACATGATCCACCAAATCAGCCAATAACATGTTATGTGTTTCCCTGCTTCTAACCGCATTTGAGTTCTCTATCCGCTTCTCCATTGGAGTTTCTTGCATCCAATAATCCTCGTCCAAAGTCGGGTCATGCTCGTAGAAGTCTTGACAGTAAGCTTTGTCTTCATCCTGCAAAATCATGTTATGTAAAATAATACATGTATATAACACGTCATGCATCCTCTCCTTGCTCCAAAACCGTGATGGAAAGCTAATAACTTTCCAACGCTTCTTCAACACGCCGAAAGCTCGCTCAATATCCTTTCGCGCCGACTCTTGTTTTTTCTTGAAGTATTTTCTTTTGTCATCAATTGGGTCGGTAAATGACTTCACGAAGGTAGCATACTCTGGATAGATGTCATCACTCAAATAATATCCGGCTTTATAATAATTGTCGTTTGCATAAAAAGGAGCTGCAATTTATAACTTTAATACGTTAATTACTATATAATAAGTGTAATGTTGAAGTTTATAATAATTATAATGTCAAATTTTGTAAGTCTAACCTGTAGGTGCCAGAAGTAGGTCTACGTAGAAAAATCGGCCCATATATACTCCTAACACCTATAAAAATGTAAATAATACATGTATATAACTAAAATTATATAAATTATAATAACTAAATTATAATAAAATGTAAAACTACTTAACTAAATTATAATATCTAAATTATAATAAAATGTAAAACTACGTAACTAAAGTTTTAGATTGATACCTTCACAAAAGTTGGCTAGTGACTCTCGTAAAACCCTTTCCGACATCTCGAAATTTTCGTCAAATGAGTCGACGGTACTGCCGTATGCTAGTTGGCGAAGCGCCGCAGTACACTTTTGTATCCCGGTGAAACCTAACTTCCCACGACAATAGCCTCATCTAGATCGGTCGAACCACCACTTGATGAGGAACTAGAAGATGAAAACTCATCGATATCTTCCATAATTGTTAAATAATGTAGTGTATGTTTTATATAATTTTGGGATGTATGTTGGTTTTGTTTTGGTTTTGTGTTGGTTGTATGTAAAAAAAGGATGTGCATTTATGTATATATAGAAAGAAGAAAAAAAAATTTGAAAACTAACCGTTCGAGGGTGGGGGACGGAAAACAAGGCACGGTCATAATGGTTTTTTGGGCGAAAAAACATTTCCGCCTGGAAGGGTATTTCGGCGCAATTGGATGGAAGGAATGGTGTAGGGGGCGAGATTTGGGCGACAAGGAGGGGATTTCCGCCCCACTCCGTATAGCCTAAGTACTAGAATTAAATAAATTACATCAAATCTTAATAAAAACATTCAACTTGATTGGATTAATTCTCGTCCAATTATACACTCATATAGAAATAGACCAATGTTTTCTAAAAATGTGGTTGTATAAACATTTATCATTTCTACTACCATTTTAACCTTTAAGATTTCCGGTACAATTTAAGGTATAAGTTGTTGCCTTGCAATATAAATGTTGCATAATCATTGATGAGTTTTACATCTTTAAGCGTACAAACATTTATGAGTTACACCTACCACATTTATTACACAACCAAAATGACTAGAGCACAATAAAGCAAAGATAACCTACCAGTCTACCACATTTATTTTTATTGTTGTATCATCTTCATCATATATACAAGTTTTGTCAAATTGTTAATTTAAAAAATCGGCTATGAATTACTTGAAAAACGACAAATAATTATAAGCAAATATAAAAGTCAAAAAAAATTTAATCTATATATAATGTAAATCCTATTCATTAAAAGTCAAAAAAAATTTAATCTATATATAATGTTATATTCGTTGTGCTATGTATAGCCCTCCAAAATTTGGTTAATTGATGATTTGAAGGAATAATGCATCACATATTTAACAACAAAAGAAAATCTATTATTTTAGGTTATCAAATAATTATAATTTTTTAAGTCAGTTTTTAAATTGTTTCATTTTTACACTTTCCAAGTAAAAATATATCAAAACTTTAAGAAATTCAAAATGTATTAAGCTAAAAGAAAAAGAAAAATAGCCAAGGTTATATTAGATGTATAATACTTAGTATGTCCATTATCAAAGTACTAATTTAAAGAAAATATCTTAAGAAAATATAGATCTTAGTGTGAAGTATTACTTATATATTGTAAAACCAACAAATCATTGAATTATTTCGAACAACATGCATATATTGTTCAACACTTCAAGTAGAGATATATTTATCAATTATGAATAGATGAATTGGTATAAAATGGAGTCTAAGACTAAGAGGTCTTGAATTCAAATTTTGATGTGAGCAAAATGTTCTCAGAATTGATACAAAGGATTTTTTAACATATAGAGCCTAAATTTACCGTTAAAAAAGTAAAGATTATTTTTCTTAATGTTTATTTAAATATCCAACCCTGATGTTATATTTCTTTTAGAGTTAAATGCAAGAATGGTCCCTGTGGTTTGTCATTTTTTGCAACGGCAGTCCCTCTTATGTTTTTTTAGCAACGATGATCCCTAAAGATGTGTGTCAGTTGCAACCATGGTCCACTTTAACAAATCCGTTTAATTTAAAGCGTTA
>CM067172.1:35189871-35214576 GCA_034093135.1 Erigeron breviscapus
TACATCATATTAGGTATGTTAAAAAACTAAAGATAATACTAATTAGATATCTTTAATTCCAAATATAGTATTACAATAATAAATTTTGATCCACAAATTGATTCCGATTCCATTATAAAATTTCCAAGATTATCAACTTAAATATTTTTTAAACTTGTAAATCTTGAAAAAAGTTTTAATTTATTTTTCTATAATATAATGAATATATAAAGTTTATATATTCATATTTATGTAAATCTGATTAAAATGATTTATAAAAAATAATCATATATACAAAACCCTACACACAGCCCGTCCATCGGATGGGTCTATTCTTATAGTTCTTAAAGACTGTTGGAATAAGAATACAGTTTGAATATTAATACACCTCGAGAATTTAAACTGTCAATTATCATTTAACTTATATTATATTCCATTGTGTTAAAAAATATCATCTTAGTCTAAACAAGAGAATAAAATTTCAGGATTTTTTAGGATATAGAATTAAATATTATGATAATTAATTTCACATCAAATTCATACGAATATAGAAGATTCGATTAACCACAATTTTTTTCGAACATTCAGCTGGTATGTAACATCATTGAAACCTCACCTTATAATGGTGAAGTCTTGCACGTATCCTAGACAACGAGATGTTGACCATGAGCCGTTACAAGTATTTGGAAGAAAAAACATCAAGACGTACCAACCCTAAAGAAAAAACCCCAAGGCAATTCCCATTAAAATAGTAAATCCATATGATACAAAATATTCAATCTATCCGAAGCTTTATGTTCAATATGTCAAACATATTTATATAATGTTTTTGAGTAAATGATTTACTAAATTAATTTTTTCGTTCAATGTATTTGTAACATCCGTAATTTTGACCCGTTGACTTTACGTGTAATATAACTAACAATTTATGTTAATGAAGTATTCAGGTCGTTTTGGTGACTAAATGATAATGTGGAAGTTATTTGGGTCGTTTATGAATTAAATGACAATGTGGTTTGTTCGGGTCGATAATATGTTTTGATTGGTGTTTAAATGTCTAACGATTGTAAATTGGCTTGAGAAGAGAAACGGGTCGACCCATGGGCCAAACCCATGACCCATGAGCCTACTAGTGACCCATTCCCTCCTTATCTCTTCATTCACCACATATCTCTTTTCTTCTCTTTTCTCTCTAAGTAAAAGCAAGACCATCCATCTCTAGTTCTTCATTTTCTCTAGCATCATTTGGTGTTTTGGTTTGGGTTAACTCGGAAATCATTGTCATCTTCATCTCATTATCGTCTAGCAAAGGATTTAGTTGCTAAGTGCAAGCATTTTACCCATTTTGACCTAATTTTGGGTTTGAGCTCAAGAAGGAGTTTTGGTAAGTCAAATTCATCCCATCTTCACCTATTTATGCTTATTTATAGGTTGTTGGTCGATTTAAAGTATTTACAAGTCTTAAATCGGGTCGAAATGAAATTAGGGTTTTGGTTTGGGTTGAATGATTTGGAAGTGTTCTTGATGTTTTGGAATGGAAATTTGTAATGGGTTATGTGTATTTATGTTTAATGGCACTTAGTTAAGCTTCAAATGAGTTTCAAACTCCTACAAATCGTTTTGGTATGGTTTGGGTCGAGTTTTGGTAGTTTTGGCTCGTTTTCTGCACTTAAGAACTGCTGGTGCAGGTGCAGGAAGTTGTCCCACTGCGGCGCAGTGGAAAAGCACTGACCTTTTGCTTCGATTAGCCTCACTGCGGCGCAGTGGAAAAGCACTGACCTTTTGCTTCGATTAGCCTCACTGCGGCGCAGTGGCAAGGCAATGCCTTGACTGCGGCGCAGTGATATAGTTCTGGGAATTTCGCGCGTCAGTTTTCAAACGTTAATAACTTTTAATCCGTAAGTCCAAATAAGTTGTATGACCTATCGTTGGAATCGTAAGAGAGTCTAGTTTCTCGTAGTAACCTTCATTTTGTATGAATCTTCGTACATTTCTATAAATGTCGAGTCAAAGTGTTATGTTTCACACTCGGTAATGTTAAGAAAGTAATTGTGGGTTCGTGACTCAACTTAAACCTAAGGAACCAACTTATTTATGATTATAAAGTTGACATTATGATATATGACATGCTTTGATAGGTTGTGAACACGTGGGGCCCAATACTCGCTATTAACCTTTTATTAACTCGACTTAAGCTTCTTTGCCGATCAAGGTGAGTTCCGTAGCTCCCTACTCATTTGAGATTCGGGCTGAAAAGTGTAAACCTTGCGTGTTTACTTACGTTGTTGATTGATTAATTGATTTGGGTTAAATGTTGGTTTGAGGAGACGGTTTATCACGTTTGATTGACTTGGTTTATGTTTGTTAAGTAATTCATTAATATTAGGATAGACGTACCTACATGGAAGTCGGTTATGCCTTCATTGGGTTTTAGATGTGGTGGGAAGGCTGCGGGAGACTCGAAGAATGGATAATCCTCTTAAGTGTATGTACGTATAGGTGGTTTAAATTGTGATTATTGGTTTATGATTGACGAATATTGATTGTTGGTTCATGATAGACGATTTGTGATTGATGCATATACGATTGATTGTAAGCATGCATACGTAGTACATAATCCCTCGGTTGAGGACTCAAACATCCTAGTGTATAGATGTATACACTTATCCTGTGAGATGTTGGTGACATGCCTCCGAGTATATAGACATATATATCTCGATGATTTTGAGATACAGCCTTGTTCATTGTGATGACAGGCGGGTATCGTTTCATAGGTGACTTGAGTTCACGCATAAGATAGGCATGTTGGCTTATTTATGCATTTGGCACTTGCATTGATACTTTATCATTTGTACATTCCTGTTACACGCTTACTTACTTTGCGTAATCTTGATTGTTGGACGTTATTGTGTTACTTAGAGGCTCACTGTAAGTCATGTCTAGCCTCTACTCGTACATTGTGTTTATTGACGCTGGTTCTTTATGGACCTTTACTACGAACTCACCAACCTTGTGTTGACTATGCTTAGTACACTTTTCAGTTAATCAGGTTATCCCCGGACGTGGAGTTTAGTTGCTTGCTTGCTGTTAAACCCGGGCTTTGGACTTTATGAATCAAGGATTCATCGACCTTCTCTTTTGCATTATACTTAGGATCGATTTGCCATCTTCGGGATGTTCTTTGTAAACTTTGATGGTTATTTGCTCCTTATGTATTTTGGTACTTGTTTCGTATTGTAAAAGATTCACTGAATCTTTATTTGCATTTAGTTCTTGTTCTATTGTAATTCCACCTTGCGCTATATGATTTCCGTGATATTGTTGGCTCATGTTTGTCGAATATTGATTGTTGGTTCATGTTCATCGTATTGTGATTATTGGTTTATGATTGACGAATATTGATTGTTGGTTCATGACAGACGATTGTGATTGATGCATATACGATTGATGGTAAGCATGCATACATTGTACATAATCCCTCGATTGAGGAGCCTACATCCAAGTGTATAGATGTATACACTGTAAAGTCCCTCACACGATGGTTTAACCCACGAGTGTAAAATAACAAGACAAGTATGAACTAGAATCGGACTAGTATTACAATAGAACTAGAACTAAATGCAATAAGGATTCAGTGAATCCATTACAATACGAAACAAGTACCAAATACATAAGGAGCAAATAACCATCAAAGTTTACAAAAGAACATCCCGAAGATGGCAAATCGATCCTAAGTATAATGCAAAAGAGAAGGTCGATGAATCCTTGATTCATAAGTCCAAAGCCCGGGTTTAACAGCAAGCAAGCAACTAAACTCCACGTCCGGGGATAACCTGATTACCTGAAAAGTGTACTAAGCATAGTCAACACAAGGTTGGTGAGTTCGTAGTAAAGGTCCATAAAGAACCAGCGTCAATAAACACAATGTACGAGTAGAGGCTAGACATGACTTACAGTGAGCCTCTAAGTAACACAATAACGTCCAACAATCAAGATTACGCAAGTAAGTAAGCGTGTAACAGGAATGTACAAATGATAAAAGTATCAATGCAAGTGCCAAATGCATAAATAAGCCAACATGCCTATCTTATGCGTGAACTCAAGTCACCTATGCAACGATACCCGCCTGTCATCACAATGAACAAGGCTGTATCTCAAAATCATCGAGATATATATGTCTATATACTCGGATGGCATGTCACCAACATCTCACAGGATAAGTGTATACATCTATACACTAGGATGTTTGAGTCCTCAACCGAGGGATTATGTAACGTATGCATGCTTACAATCAATCGTATATGCATCAATCACAAATCGTCTGTCATGAACCAACAATCAATATTCGTCAATCATAAACCAATAATCACAATACGATGAACATGAACCAACAATCAATATTCGACAAACATGAGCCAACAATCAATATTAACACCAATTCTATACGTACATACACTTAAGAGGATTCTACTTTCTTCAAGTCCCAGATGCTTATATATAGGGTCACCCGCAGCCTTCCCACCACATCTAAAACCCAATGAAAGCATAACCGACTTCCATGTATGTACATCTATCCTAATATTAATGAAATACTTAACAAACGTAAACCAAGTCAATCAAACGTGATATCCGTCTCATCAATCCAACATTAAACCAAATCAATCAAACAATCAACAACGTAAGTAAACACGCAAGTTTACACTTTTCAGCCCGAATCTCAAGCGAGTAGGGAGATACAAAACTCACCTCGATTGGTTATGAAAAGTTAAGTTGATATAAAGTCGAGTTATTGTCGTACAATGTTCACTTCACGTCCAACACCTAAATATCGATCATATACATTCACATCAACATACATAAACACATATACGTAATTATCAAATATTCGGCAAAACCCTAATTAGGTTTCCAAAGTGCTTCTCGACGTTAAATGACTTTTAAGACTCTTATTCAATGTTACATAAGATAAGAAGTGAATTAGATCAATGCTCGACGCGTAAAAAGGTCCAGAAAGTCAATTTAGGTCAAACAAGAATTCTGGAAATTACAACTGGCGTAGGTTACGCCCCTTATAAAATTTTTGGGTAAAGGGGGCGTAAGGTACGGTGCTCTCTAAAGTGCAATTTTGTTGGCGTCTGGAGGGGCGTAAACAGTAGGTTTTGGCGTAAGATGGAGCCGTAGGTTACGCCCCTTACTGGGCAGCAACACGACCAGCAGCAGCTTGTGCAGAAAAACAAGAACCCAAAACCTATTCTCATGAACCAAAACCCTAAATCGAATTGTAAGGTTAAAGGACTCGTTTTGAAGCTACATTTGACATTCTAATGCATAAATACACTTACCCAAACCCTCCATCCATAACATCACCAAATTCTCCAAATCGATCAAAACCTAGCCAAACCCTAATTCGACCCAAAACTCATTTTAAGGCGATTTAGAACTTGTAAATGTACGAGGTGACTAGAAACGAGTAAATTAACATAAATAGAAGTAAATGGGATGAATTAGACTTACACAAACTTCCTTCTTGAGCTCAACCCGAAATTAGGTCAAATGGGTTAAATGCAAGAACTTCCACCTTTGATTCTTCAATATGACGATAATGTGGTATAGATGGCGATGATTCTAGCGTTATATCAGTTTCAAAACACCAATCGATGCTAGAGAGGTGAAGGAATGAAATGAAATGGTTTCCTTGCCTTTTTACTTGAGAGAAAGAGAGAAAATATAGATAGATAAAAAATGAAAGGGAGGGAAAGAGATATGGGGAGAAATGGGTCAAATGTGGCTGGTGGGTCGTGGACTACCCACGGGCTGACCCGTTTCTCTTCTCAAGCCAAATTACAATCGTTACACATTTAAACACCGATCAAAACATATTATCGACCCGAATATAACACATAGTCATTTAATTCACAAAAGACTCAAATACTTCATTAACTTATATTGTTAGTCATATTACACATAAAGTCAACGGGTCAAAATTTACGGATGTTACATTATTCCCCCGTTGAAAGAATTTCGTCCCGAAATTCAACAAAACACTAATACTAAATAAATGCGGATACTTAGACTTCATATGATCCTCTCGCTCCCAAGTGAACTCGGCTCCACGTCTAGCATTCCATCTAACCTTAACAATCGTGTAGCGTTTATTCTTGAGTTTCTTGTCTTGACGATCCATGATCTCTATCGGCTCTTCAACAAAATTTAGGCTCGAATCCACCCTAATCTCGTCCATGGGCACATGATGTGTAGGGTCCGCCAAACACTTGCGTAGATTGCAAATATGAAACACATCATGCACACCGCTAAGCTCTTGTGGTAATTCTAATCGGTAGGCAACCTTTCCAACCCGTTCAAGAATCTTGAAAGGACCAATATACCTCAGCGCAAGTTTTTCCCGCTTCACAAAACGTACAACACCTTTCCAAGGTGACACTTTCAAAAGTACATAATCACCAATTTCAAACTCCAACGGTCTCCGCCTCACATCGGCATACTTCTTTTGACGTTCACGGGCCAATTGCAACTTCTCCTTAATTTGAGATATTACCTTAGTCATTTCAATCACAATTTCTGGCCCGATAAGTTGACTCTCTCCAATTTCCGCCCAAGCTAGAGGAGAACGACATATCCTACCATACAATGCTTTAAAGGGTGCCATTTGAATGGTAGCATGATAACTATTGTTGTATGAAAACTCAACTAGCGGCAAATGGTCTTCCCAACTTCCACCAAAATCAATTGCACAACCCTCAACATGTCTTCAAGTGTTTGAATGGTTCTCTCGGTTTGCCCATCCGTTTGAGGATGAAATGTCGTGCTCATGTCGAGTCGAGTACCCATTGCTTTTTGAAAGGCTTCCCAAAAGTTCGATTTGAAACGGGCATCTCTATCAGAAATGATAGAAATCGGCACTCCATGTTTAGATATTACTTCCTTGATGTACAAACGAGCCAAAGTGTCAAATTTATCGGTCTCACGAATGGCTAAAAAGTGAGCCGACTTCGTTAACCGATCTACTATCACCCAAATCGTGTCACGACCGCTTCTCGTCTTCGGTAGTTTAGTAATGAAGTCCATTGAGATATGTTCCCACTTCCATTCGGGCATCACCGGTTGCACCAACAATCCGGGTGGCTTCTTGTGATCGGCTTTGACTTGTAAGCAAGTAAGACACTCACTCACATACCTAGCCACATCACGCTTCATGCCCGGCCACCAATACAAGTTTTCAAGTCAAAGTACATCTTATCCGACCCGGGATGGACCGAATAAGGCGATTGGTGAGCTTCATTCATAATTAGTGTTCTTAAGTCACCGAAAATAGGGACCCAAAGTCTTCCAACCATGTATAGCCCATTATCACTCTTTCGGTCGAATTGTTGTTCCATGCCATCTAGGTTCTCGTCTCCAAAGTTTTCCGGTAGGGTGGCTTGAATTTGGGCTTCAATGATCCGGTCACGAATATTTGGCCCCACCGTGAGGCTCATAGCTCTAGCCCGCCTCGGCTTTACTCTCTCCTTCCTACTCAAGGCATCGGCTACTACATTTGCCTTGCCCGGATGATAACGGATGTCACAGTCATAATCACTAAATAGCTCAAGCCAACGCCTTTGCCTCATATTCAATTCACTTTGATTAAAGATGTGTTGAAGACTTTTGTGATCGGTATAAATCACACATTTGGTGCCGTAGAGATAATGTCTCCAACACTTCAAAGCAAACACAACCGCTCCTAATTCCAAATCATGTGTCGGGTAGTTCTTCTCATGCACCTTCAATTGACGGGAGGCATAAGCAATGACTTTACCCCTTTGCATGAGAACACAACCCAACCCTTGCCCCGAGGCATCACAATAAACAACAAAATCTTCAATTCCATCCGGTAGTGTCAAAATAGGAGCATCACATAGCAATATCTTTAAGAGTTTGGAAGGCGTTTTCTTGTCTTTCGCCCCATTCAAAGTTTCTCTCCTTTTGAGTCAAGAGAGTAAGTGGTTGTGCAATACGGGAGAAGTTTTCAATAAATCTTCTATAGTAACCCGCCAATCCAAGAAATTGGCGGATCTCGGATGGCGTTTCGGGTCTTCTCCAATTCTTGATCGCTTCAATTTTTCTTGGGTCCACGTGAATACCATCCTTGCTCACTACGTGACCAAGAAAGTGGACTTCTTCCAACCAAAACTCACACTTGGAGAACTTAGCATACAATTTCTCCTTCCTTAGTAAATCAAGCACCTCACGCAAGTGCTCAACATGCTCCTCCTTCGTCTTTGAGTATACAAGTATGTCATCAATGAACACAATGACAGACTTGTCTAAGTATGGTTGACACACCCGGTTCATCAAGTCCATGAACACCGCCGGTGCATTAGTCAACCCAAAAGGCATCACGGTGAATTCAAAGTGACCATACCTTGTGCGAAAGGCCGTCTTGGGGATATCATCTTCATGTACCCGGAGTTGATGATAACCCGAGCGAAGATCGATTTTTGAGAAGTGCTTAGCACCTTGAAGTTGATCAAATAAGTCATCGATTCTAGGGAGGGGATAACGGTTCTTCACAGTGAGCTTGTTTAATTCTCGGTAATCAATGCACATTCTGAAGGATCCATCTTTCTTTTTGACGAAGAGAACAGGAGCACCCCAAGGAGATTGACTAGCGCGAATGAAACCCTTCTCTTGGAGCTCCTTGAGTTGAGTTTGTAATTCTTGCATTTCGGTTAAGGCTAGTCTATACGGAGCTTTTGCTACGGGCGCGGCTTCGGGGATAAGATTTATGCGAAAGTCAAGTTCACGAGTTGGAGGTAATCCCGGTAAGTCATCCAGAAAAACATCGGGAAATTCACAAACAATAGGAACGATCTTCAATTCTACCTTTGTGATGGTAGCACTAAAGACTTTAGGATTAGAGGGATCGGAGATTTCGCCTTGAACCCTAAGAATTCTACCGTTAGTCAAAGGTATCTTAACAACTCTCTCACCACAATCAATAGTCGCATTTACCGCCGTTAACCAATCCATACCCACTATAATGTCAAAACTACCAATGTCAAGAGGCATGAGGTCAATGAAGAAGTCGACATCTTCTAAAGTCAAGACACAGTCGCGAACTATTTGACTAAGTCTAGTTAGTGACCCATTTACCATTTCAATGTCAAGCACATAGTTTAGAGCACAAGGATGCACATCAATCAAAGGAACAAAGTTAGAAGACACGAGGCTATAATCGGCCCCGGAATCAAATAGGACGGTTGCATAGTGACCATTAAGGAGAAAGGTACCTGCTACTACGTTGGGATCGTTGCCGGCTTCATTTGCATTGGCCGCAAAGGCTCGGCCGCGTGGTTGCACTTGATGGCCTTGTTGTCCCGGTTTTGGTTAGGCCCGACCATTTGTAGTTGGTTGGGGTGGACGGCTACTTGAACTTGTTGTCCCACCCATCGAGGACAATTATTATGGTAGTGGTCACGACTACCACATTCAAAACACTCGCCTCTCCGTTGATTACCTTGGGGAGGAACGGCCCGAACAGGAGCCACATTCATTGGGCCCGCTCTTGGAGCCCTACAATCTCTGGAGAGGTGCCCCACTTGGTTACAATTAAAGCATGCTCTGCATTGGGCATTGGCAGGGTGATGTTGGTTGCATCTCCCACAGAAAGGATGGGGTCCAGTATAAGCTTTCCTGGCCGGTTCCACCGCCGCCATCACCCTACCCCTAGTAGCATTTTTGGGGTCAACTCTCCCACTTCTTTCCTCTTGTTTATTGAGGATTTGCTCAAGACACCGCTCCTCAACAAGTCTTCAGTCACACTCCCGGCTCGGTTAACCGCATCGGCCAAAGAAGTAGGCATGTTAGAGTTTACATAAGATCGGACTTGAGGATTCAAGCCCAATACGAATTTCTGGATGGCCTGGGACTCGGAACCCACCAAGTGAGGAATGAGGGTAGACAATTCTTGAAATCGTCTAACATAGCCCTTGTAATCAGCCCCCTCCATAATGAGATTAGCAAACTCAATGGTCAAGTTTTGTAGTTCATAGGGAGGGAAAAACTTTGCCTTCACTTTGTCCTTGAAATCAGGCCCATTCCAAGTTATAAGTCCGCCCCAAAGTTATCTCTTGGTTCCACCAACTCAAGGCGTCATGCCTAAACATGTCGGATGCATAAGAAATCCGGTCGTCATATGTGCAATGACTTCTTTCGATCACTGCTTCAATCTCTTCAAACCACCTTATACACTCAGTGGGACCACCCCTTCCATTAAACTCCGGTGCCCCACAGCTTTTGAAGTCCTTAAATATACATCCCTGTCCGTATCCCCCGTATTGATTATACATGGGCATGCGGTTATCAATTCTCACTGGTTCCTCTTCTTCATTTTCCACGGCCTGAGGTTGAGCATTTTCGTTATTCACATTTTCTGGGGCTTCATTGTTTTGAGGCCCATTGTTTTGCCCAAGATTTGCCGTGACTTGAGCAATAATGGTTGGCATGATATTGGAAATCGTTTGAGCGATCACCTCAGCCATGTTTGGCTCAGGAACTTCACCACGACCCCTTCCTTGGCCTCTACCACGGCCCCTACCTCCTTGTACCTCCGGTTGAGCTTCCGGTTGAGGTTCCTCCGATTCAGCCCTATAGTTCGTTCCGACTCTCCTTGGTCTCACCATTTCTATAAAACAAGTGACACGTTGACCCGAGAGTTAGTCTCAAATGCTCACATGTTAGTCACACAAGTAGTCAATGCTCTCATACCGATACCACATACTCATTTCATATCATTAAGCTAAGGCAAGGGTGTTAGAATCCTATGAGATTGTTACTTAGCATATCATTATGTCAATTTCATTACAATTGTCTATCATTAACTCAAGTAATCATGCTCACAACATCATGCAATCAAATAACTAACACGAATGATTCAAAGTATAATCCGAATTCGATATGCTCTCTAGTTATCGACCGGGTATGTATACAGGGTGTACCAATGGCTAACCCTCCACCTAATCAACTTCCATTAAGCATATCGGTTCCTTATTATACTTTAAGCCACACGTGTGCAATCCACGATGTCATGAACTTGCTATAATGTCGGGTAACCATAAAAGAGTTGATCGGGTTCTTTTAGGGTTGCCACAATATTATACTAAGTTAATGGCATCACTTCATTTTGCCCTAAATCATCAAATGAGCTTCAACCAATAACAACAACAAATCATATTAACCACATTCATCACATTGAATTCAAGCTATCACACAAGTGGTCTTAACTACGAACTCACACGGGGATTCACATAATTCACATTGCACACGAATTTCCTAACCATGCATGCTATATGAAGAGTTTTAACTTAAGCCGTAGTCTAGGTCAAACCGCCTAAATCTCTACGACCTGCATGGGCCACCATTCTGTAACACCCCAAGCCGAGGCTCGAAATATCACGGAAATCATATAGCACAAGGTGGAATTACAATAGAACAAGAACTAAATGCAATTAAAGATTCAGTGAATCCATTACAATACGAAACAAGTACCAAAATACATAAGGAGCAAATAGCCATCAAAGTTTACAAAAGAACATCCCGAAGATGGCAAAACGATCCTAAGTATAATGCAGAAGAGGGGGTCGATGAATCCTTGATTCATAAAGTCCAAAGCCCGGGTTTAACAGCAAGCAAGCGACTAAACTCCACGTCCGGGAATAACCTGATTACCTGAAAAGTGTACTAAGCATAGTCAACACAAGGTTGGTGAGTTCGTAGTAATGGTCCCTAAAGAACCAGCGTCAATAATCATAATGTACGAGTAAAGGCTAGACATGACTTACAGCGAGCCTCTAAGTAACACAATAACGTCCAACAACAAGATTATACAAGACAAGTGAGTGTATACTATGAATGCACGAATGATATGCGTATCAATGCAAGTACCGAATGCATAATAAGCCAACATGCCTATCCTATGCGTGAACTCAGGTCACCTATGCAACGATACCCGCCTGTCATCACAATGAACAAGGCTGTATCTCAAAAACATCGAGATATATATATGTCTATATACTCGGGATCAAGAACTCATCATCCATCAGATAGTGTATACATCTATACACTTGGATGTAGGCACTCCTCAATCGAGGGATTATGTACAATGTATGCATGCTTACCATCAATCGTATATGCATCAATCACAATCGTCTGTCATGAACCAACAATCAATATTCGTCAATCATAAACCAATAATCACAATACGATGAACATGAACCAACAATCGATATTCGACAAACATGAGCCAACAATCAATATTAACACCAATTCTATACGTACATACACTTAAGAGGATTCTACTTTCTTCAAGTCCTAGATGCTTATATATAGGGTCACCCGCAGCCTTCCCACCACATCTAAAACCCAATGAAAGCATAACCGACTTCCATGTATGTACGTCTATCCTAATATTAATGAAATACTTAACAAACGTAAACCAAGTCAATCAAACGTGATATCCGTCTCATCAATCCAACATTTAAACCAAATCAATCAAACAATCAACAACGTAAGTAAACACGCAAGTTTACACTTTTCAGCCCGAATCTCAAGCGAGTAGGGAGATACGAAACTCACCTCGATTGGTTATGAAAAGTTAAGTTGATATAAAGTCGAGTTATTGTCGTACAATGTTCACTTCACGTCCAACACCTAAATATCGATCATATACATTCACATCAACATACATAAATACATATACGTAATTATCAAATATTCGGCAAAACCCTAATTAGGTTTCCAAAGTGCTTCTCGATGTTAAATGACTTTTAAGACTCTTATTCAATGTTACATAAGATAAGAAGTGAATTAGATCAATGCTCGACGCGTAAAAAGGTCCAGAAAGTCAATTTAGGTCAAACAAGAATTTCTGGAAAGTATAACTGGCGTAACCTACGCCCCACACTGGCGTAGGTTACGCCCCTTATAAAATTTTTGGGTAAAGGGGGCGTAAGGTACGGTGCTCTCTAAAGTGCAATTTTGTTGGCGTCTGGAGGGGCGTAAACAGTAGGTTTTGGCGTAAGATGGAGCCGTAGGTTACGCCCCTTACTGGGCAGCAACACGACCAGCAGCAGCTTGTGCAGAAAAACAAGAACCCAAAACCTATTCTCATGAACCAAAACCCTAAATCGAAATCTAAGGTTAAAGGACTCGTTTTGAAGCTACATTTGACCTTCTAATGCATAAATACACTTACCCAAACCCATATTTCCATCCATAACATCACCAAATTCTCCAAATCGATCAAAACCTAGCCAAACCCTAATTCGACCCAAAACTCATTTTAAGGCGATTTAGAACTTGTAAATGTACGAGGTGACTAGAAACGAGTAAATAATAACATAAATAGAAGTAAATGGGATGAATTAGACTTACCAAACTTCCTTCTTGAGCTCAAACCCGAAATTAGGTCAAATGGGTTAAAATGCAAGAACTTCCACCTTTGATTCTTCAATATGACGATAATGTGGTATGGATGGCGATGATTCTAGCGTTATATCAGTTTCAAAACGCCAATCGATGCTAGAGAGGTGAAGGAATGAAATGAAATGGTTTCCTTGCCTTTTTACTTGAGAGAAAGAGAGAAAATAGATAGATAAGAAATGAAAGGGGGAGAAAGAGATATGGGGAGAAATGGGTCAAATGTGGCTGGTGGGTCGTGGACTACCCACGGGCCGACCCGTTTCTCTTCTCAAGCCAAATTACAATCGTTACCCAATTGAACACCGATCAAAACATATTATCGACCCGAATATAACACATAGTCATTTAGTTCATAAAACGACTCAAATACTTCATTAACTTATATTGTTAGTCATATTACACATAAAGTCAATGGGTCAAAATTTACGGATGTTACATTATTCCCCCGTTGAAAGAATTTCGTCCCGAAATTCAACAAAACACTAACTACTAAATAAATGCGGATACTTAGACTTCATATGATCCTCTCGCTCCCAAGTGAACTCGGCTCCACGTCTAGCATTCCATCTAACCTTAACAATCATGTAGCGTTTATTCTTGAGTTTCTTGTCTTGACGATCCATGATCTCTATCGGCTCTTCAACAAAATTTAGGCTCGAATCCACCCTAATCTCGTCCATGGGCACATGATGTGTAGGGTCCGCCAAACACTTGCGTAGATTGCAAATATGAAACACATCATGCACACCGCTAAGCTCTTGTGGTAATTCTAATCGGTAGGCAACCTTTCCAACCCGTTCAAGAATCTTGAAAGGACCAATATATGGCGCAAGTTTTCCCCGCTTCACAAAACGTACAACACCTTTCCAAGGTGACACTTTCAAAAGTACATAATCACCAATTTCAAACTCCAACGGTCTCCGCCTCACATCGGCATACTTCTTTTGACGTTCACGGTCCAATTGCAACTTCTCCTTAATTTGAGATATTACCTTAGTCATTTCAATCACAATTTCTGGCCCGATAAGTTGACTCTCTCCAATTTCCGCCCAAGCTAGAGGAGAACGACATATCCTACCATACAATGCTTTAAAGTGTAGGTCCTTGTGAACTGATCGTCAACGAGAACGCTTATAGTTATGACGAGAGTGCGGAATCCTCTCGTGATAACCTGTTTGCTTAATTATATTATCGTCTTTCGTTGTTTATACAACCTAAGACCTTAAACGCGCGCGGGTTTGCAATTGGACAGAGTTTAGACGTATTATCTTAATTAACTGTTAATCAATACGTATTATGTGTGTGTATTTATACTATACTGTTCATAAACGCGTGCTAATATGGACCGTATATCTTAAAGCCCATAGCCCATTAACAAACGCGTGTTTATATGTAAACACGTGATACCACGTGTTTAGACAAACTCGTGTTGCTGTTGTCAACAGAATCATGCACTTACAGTCTCCCCCTTGACATCAGCTACACGATTTCTTCAGTCTTGTAAAAACACTATCCATCAAATAACAATCTCCTGCTATTTGCATGAATATTAGCATGTAAACAAATACGCAAAATCTTCCTATATCTGCTTTCCTCAGTGGTCCATGAAGGTCTAAACAGACATTCAGTGTCATATAATCTTCTCTGATCATCTCTGGAAAGATTCACAATCTGCATAGGATCAAATACACGTAACAAAATAATTCTCTTATCTCTATCTCCATACATCAATGCTTCACCAGTGTCCCTGTGAATCTCCCAGTGATCAAGTGTACTCAAAACATCCTGAGGCCATTTCTTGACTGGAACCTTCAGTACACGCTTAATTGATCTTTGAGTAAATTCTATCGTACCATCATCCTTTGTAACTTTCTTCAAGGATCTTGGCGTTATGTACACACTGGTTTTATCAAATTTATCATAGAACCTTTTCCTATAATCATCTTGCAACTTTCTACTCCAGTAAGTTGCATAACCATTGCCACTCGGATTAACAAGCCTTTTCCTTCCTAAATCCATCAAATCGGATTCACCAAGGCTTTTAAAATATTTCTTCATAGGCTTTAAGTACTGACAACCATCATCTCTTTTAATAATAAACAATTTCAGCTCATCATCAAAAAACCAACTCAAAATAGTAGTAACATACTTATGAGCATCTCTATCACTAACAAAATCCCAAAAGATAGATGGTTTCATACTTTCTCCTACCAATCCTCTTGCCGGTATTCTTCTATCAATTTGATGTAGGTGATCTTCATCCCTACTTGGCACTGGATACTCTGTCACATCAAATTCCTTAGAATCTTCAATACTCCAGCTTAGAGTAATTCCATCTTCATCATCTCCAACTTTGGCAAAAACCGTAAAGTGTAGAGTTCTTGAACTTGGAATAAAAACTCGTTCAGCTTGAATCTCTTGTTGATCATTTGGAACTTGTTGATCTTGAGCTTGTGCTTGTTGTTGCACAAAATCATCATCTTGAACAACATTAGTCCAGTCCAAATCAGGAATCATTTCACCTTCTTCCAAACTTTCATCATCATCAGAATCATCATTTTGAACCTTAGATGTACCTGTACCTATCTTTTGAAGCTTATCTGAAATTTAAAAATTCAAATATGCAAAGACAAACAACATCAAGACATAAAAGATAGCATAAATACAATAAACTATATCATAAATATAATGTAACAATTAAGTACACCAATATTTATCTTATAATTTTTATCTTATTTACATCTAAAGTACACAAATCATTAAGCTCTTAAGGTTCAAAATCCGAATCTGAATCCGAATCCGACTCTGAGTCTGAGGGTGTAAGAGTTAACCCTAACTGCTCTTTCATTTGATCCTTATATGATCCTGGATCATAATAATCATCAGGATCATAAAATCTGCCATAGCTCTCAAATGAGCTTGTGGATCATATCCCAATCTCCTCTTTAGTCTATGCACTATTAATGGGTGCAACTCTGACTCTGAAGACTTATTGGTAGTAGGATCAGAATTGGAGTTACCTGAATTGGAATTACTATCATCATCATCAGTAAGAACTACATCTGGAGCAACCATCACAGCTTTTCCTGAATCTTTCTGAGTCCCAGACGTACTAGCACCAGCTGTACCAGCAATCTCTGACTCTCTTTGTCTTGGTGTCTCCCCCTGAGTCGTTGCTTCTGCTTGAGCTTCAGTTCTTGGCTCACCATCAGCATTGCATCATCATCATGATCTTCATCCTCTTTCCTCTTCAACTCTGTCTCCCTACAACCATCTCCCCCTTGAGCCAACAACTGCCTAAGCTGTTCTCTGAGTTCAGCACTTTGACGCTTTTCATCTGCTAAATCAGCAACTAACGTCCCTACTAACCCTTGCATTGCCTTCATTTGAGCTTCCAATGTCATAACTTTTGTCTCCAAACGATTAATCTTGAATTGAGGCAACATAATCTGCGCAGGTTCAGAAGTAGACGCAACTGTTGGTCTAAAGTGTGCAACTCCAGAGGTGCTGGTAGGAGGTCTTGGAGGAAATTGAGAACTGCCGATCAACGGCGATTGAAGTGGACGAAGAAGTGTCGTAAACGCAGTGCTTACAGGAACAACAGATCTAATCAAAGCACTCTGCGTATGTTGAGGAATTGACACTTGACTTGATTCAGCTTGAGTAACTGCAACTGAAGGTCGACGAAACTTTTTTCTTCTATAAAGCAGAGTACCCTGTGTAGATGACGCAGACACAGTAGCAACAACAGGTACCTCTGATTGTACAGGTTCATCAGCAACTGAACTTCCGTCACCTCAGTTCTCTCAGACTCCTCTTGTTGTCTGTGTTTCTCAAACGCTTCAGCCAAATGAGCAGGTAAAACCTTTCCCGACCTAGGCACTTTCCTTCGTCTTTGCAAAGGAATCTCCTCTTCCTGTGGTTCATAAGTAGGATCACTCTCATCTTCAGTGCGAAACCTCTTCAAAACTCTTTCAACAGGAGAAGTATCACTTGCACGACCCGTTATATCAATATCTGAATCACTTTCTGTAGCATCTGGGTCAACAGCCTTTCCCCTTGAACTTTCTGCAGCAGCACTAGCAACATCAGCCCTAGCAGAGTTCAGAGGATCATCTACATCCTCCAATAATCTATCCAACTCCTGATCTCTTTCAGCATTTGATTCGACAAACAACTCTAAGTTATCCAACGCTCGAAAATTATCCACTTGCGCAATCACATCATTCGGATTCAACGCAGCATTCACAAAAGCTTCACCAATATCAGGATTAGCACACACAGCCTGATCTAACAAATCTTCCATCGCTTCATTTGTTAGAAATCCAAAAATAGTGATAAATTGTAATATAGAATAGAGGAATTTCTTGTTGTTAAGTCATAGATAAATGATCACTAAGGTTGAGGGGCTAATTGTGACAATTAGCATAATTGTGTAATTAGACTATAAAAAGCCCTCTCACACCTTAGAGATCATAACCTTGGAAAACCTTGACATAACACTTCATTTTTAACACACATTAATCCCAATCTTTCAGTTGAATTAATCATTCTCTCTCAAAACACACACACACACACCAAGAACACACACTATCAAACCGCCATTGTTGAATCGAATTCAATATTAGAAATCGTGTTATAACAAGTGGTATCAGAGAAAAACATCAATCTGATGACGATCCATACATGAATTCATTCAAAATTTCATCAAAATCAAATTAATTTTCAAATTCTGTTCGAACTATTCACCGTCTGGTTCATCAAAATTCACACATTAAATCACATAAAATCACAATTGTTTGTTCATCAATAGATTTGTGATAGTTGAAAACATAATCCTGTCAAGTTTCAAGTTCCAATTCAATCTATATCTCGAGATTGAATTTTGAGTTTTGGCGCGATTTTTGAGGGATTTGAATCTGTTGTGTTTGTGTTGAATTTTGTTCATAATCTTGTTGCGGACATGAATTCAAACAGTTTGCCAGTGAATTAGTGATCTAACTCCTAGTAATTCAAAAGATATTGAAGTTTTAAAAAGTTGTTAATGGAGTTTTTCTGGAAAACTGTTGAGATGAAGAAGATGATCAAGACGATCTTCCCAGGATCGTCTTAGTAATTTGTTTTTCATTATTGTGTCTTGTTAGACGATCTTCTTAAGATCGTTCTAAACAAGAGTGTGTGGTGGAAGTGTTTGTCTCTGGCTAATTAATCCGAAAGGATTGGTTGGGTCATTACAAATACTTAGAAGTTTTGAGAAAGAAAACAAGACGATCTTCAAACCAAGATCGTCTCATTTCTTAAAAAAACTCAAGACGATCTTCAGCTAAGATCGTTTCATACATTCGAAACTCAAGACGATTTTAACAAGATCGTTTCATTTCATCAAAAGTTAAGACGATCTTAAACCAAGATTGTCTCATTTTCTTTAATTCAAGACACTTTCATTATTCAAGACCGTTTCATTTTTTTTCAAAACCATTCCAGTTCAAGATCGTTTCAATTTCCATACTTAACCAGATTTTCAAGATCGTTTCATTTCTTATACTTAACCAAATTTTCATCAAGTTTCCAAGACGATCTTACTCAGAACGATTTTAACAAGATCGTTTCATTTCATCAAAACCTAAGACGATCTTCACCAAGATCGTTTCAAATTCAAGACTTAACCAAATTTTCATCAAGAGTTCCAAGACGATCTTGCTCAGAACGATTTTCACGAAGATCGTTTCATTTCCTGGTTCACTCAAGATCGTTTCAATTACTGGTTACTTCAAGGTCGTTTTATTTCCTGATCTTATCAAGATCGTTTCATTTGCCATTGTAAATTCAATTCAATCTTTCAATTCAAATCAATCTCAAATGGCTTCTCGTGAAGCATTGGCATTAGGTTCTGATACAAGACCTCCAGTTCTCTACCGTGGTTCATACGGACTATGGAAGAAAAGATTCATGGACTATGTGGAAAGTCAAACAAATGGTCATATGATGAAAGATTCCATTCTGAATGGACTTGCTGTTCATCGCCATCCCACTACTAATGCAGTTATTCTAACTCATGAACTTTTGAATGCTGAGCAAAAGGATCGAACAGTTGCAGATAACAGAGCAAGGTCATGTTTATACAGAGCTCTACCGGATGAAATCTATGGGTCTGTTGATTCTTATGATACAGCAAAAGAGATATGGGATGAGGTGGCTAGACAGATGGAAGGAGCTGACGTGACTTCGACAATCAGATTGATCAACATTTTGACTGAGTTTGACAACTTCTCCAAAATGCCAAATGAATCTCTTGAGGCAGTTTACTACAGATTCTGCAATGTCATAAATGAACTAAGGAAGAACAATGTCAAGAAAACTGAGATTGAGTTAAACATCAAGTTTATCAAAGCCCTTGGTCAAGAATGGGAAGATTTTGGAACCCAAATCAAGCAACATCAAAACCTGACCAAGTTCACCATTCATACTCTATATGAATCCTTCAAACTCAATGAAAACCAAGTCCTAAGCAAAGCTTCATCGAATAAAATGCCAGAAGTTGTATCTTCTGATCCTTTGGCATTGATAGTTGAGAAAAAGATTTCTGAAGCTCTCAAAAGGCAAATGGTAGTTGTTTCTTCGTCTGATGAGGAGGGAGATGATCTGATGGCTACAAGAGATGGTGTTTTGGATGAACTATATCAAGCTCTTGCCGCGGTAACAAAGCATTTCAAAAGGAAATATTACAAAGCGAGGCCAACAAACAACAATCTCCGCACTTCTTCTACAAGTGCATTTCCAAAGAAGGAACACTATCATCCAAGGAGCAATGAGAAAAGTGAAGCTACTGGTTCAAGGTATGGTGAAAAGAAGGAAGCATATGAGAAACAAACAGTTGAGAAGGGTAAGGCATCAGACAAAAAGTGCTACAATTGTGGTATTCCTGGACATTTTTCCGTTGACTGCAAACAACCTCGAAAGCGGGACTATGAGTACTACAAGCAGAAGATGCTGTTAGCCAAACAAGTTGAAGCAGGACATGCATTGCTTGCCGAAGATGACAAATGGCTGTTGCTCACGGATGATGAAGATCAAGATCTCTCTGCTAATGTTTGCTATATGGCGAGATTGGCCAAGAACAAAGTCCTTGAAACAGAAAGCACTGATGATGAATACCCAGATGATGAGGTAAATCTCGACTCTACTTTTTCTTTGGTTAAGGACAAAGAGTCTTGTAGATTAGCTTTATCTAAATTAACAAATCATATCAATTCTTTAGCCAACAAAAACAAAAATTTGAAAAATAGTATTTCATTTTCAAAAAGTGAATTTTCAAATCTTCTTGAAGAACACTCAAAATTACTTTTTGAACATGATACTATTAAACAAGATTTTCAAGCATACAAAGACAAAATGTTGGTTAAAGAATGTGAGATGAATGTCACTCTGATTCTAAGTTATTACAAAGATGTCAAAATCTTGAAAAGACCATTCATGATCTTGAAAAGCCAATCAAGATCTTGAAATTCAAAAGACCAATGAATGGCTTCGGGCAAATGCAAGACAAATGGATGTTGATATTCTCAATAAGAAGCTCCAAGAAGCTAAACCAAATAATGTTGAATTCGAAAGGAAGATTTCTGATTTAAATCATAATTGTTTTTTAAAAGACATTGAGATAGAGAATCTTGAAAAACAAGTTGAGGAATTTAAAAAGAATATACTTTTCTATCAAGAAAAGTTATATAAAGTTGAACAAAATCCTCTCTTGAATTTCACTGCCTATTTTAACAAGTCAAAGATTGACAAACAGATCTTCTTCTCGGGTTGGGATTTGAGAATATCACACCATTACAAAAGGCCAAAGAGGAAATCGAACCCCTGTATGATGAAAAATTTCTTCGCCTTGGTATGATACAACAATTTATTCGTCCATTGGATGACGAATTTGAGACTGATGAAGTTGAGAGAATACCTAATCAAGATTTTTTGGTTAATTATGATACAATCAATGATTCATACAAAACTAAACAATCTTCAATTTTCAAATTGGAAGAAATTGAATCAAATTTTCAAAACCAAGAATCTGTTGGTACTTCACCTAAACCAACTAAAATGTATTTTCCAACCACATTTTTGGAAAAGCAAATAGAAAGTTTACAACAAAAGGTGGAATCTCAACAAACAGTTATTAATCATCTCAAGTCTCAAAGTCCGAATCTAGAGGATAAATGTATTGTTGTTAATACTAAGAAAGTTTGTGAGAATGTTTCTACTCAAACTGACCAAAGTGCTTTAGTAGAAAATTCTACCCAAACTACCTGTGATTCATCTACCAATACCTCCACTCAGACCTTGACTGATTCTCTTGAATGTACTTGTCATACTGATGATTATGTGCAATCTGATTTATCTAATGACGAACTTGCACATAGTTTAGTTTTGATATGGTATTTTTATAGGTTTTTCACATGCAACACTGTTGATGAGTTAGTTGTTCACCCTAAACCTAGTGCTAGTATAGGTGTTGATACATCTTCTCAATTTTCTTGTGAAACCAAAGCTGTGTCAGTTCAAGTTGACCTACTTTCCAAACCTACCCAAGAGATGAAGTTGGACAACAAGATTCCTAATTTTTCAAAACTTTCAAATGAATTTGAAACTAATCAATCTCCATTGCAATTTTCTTTTGATAAAGATTTCACAAAGGATGATTTTGATAAATTCATGGAGGGAGAATATGTTTTTAATTCAGAAACTGAGAAAAAGATTGAATCTACCAAAATCAAAGTTGAAACAAAAGAGGAATCTCTGGAATTTCAAAAACCATTGTCCAAAGCTCCAACTTCATATTACTCAAGGAAACGAGTTAAGACCAAACTCGTCAAGACTGAACCAAAGACCATTAAGTTAGAAACCTTTGTGGCTACACCTGTGAAACATGTCATAGAAGAACAAGCTGAGATCCCACACAAAACAAAGTACACCAAAGTGAAACTTCCAAAAGACTGTTCAAATGCTTCTAAATCTAGCTCTCAATCTAGCTTTATACCTAAGGTGTCTAAGTCTAGCTCAATTTCGCTAACTAAAGATGCATCAAATGGTACAACTAGATATAAGGATAGATATGGATGGTTTTCTCATGATAAACCAAAGAAGCAAGAAGTTTCCTCACCTTCAAAAGATTCCAAAAAGATGAAAGTGTTTAAAACTCCTAGTTCTAATTTTTAAAGTTTCAATTCAACAGGTGGAAAGAGCTTAACTAGTGGTGCTAAATGGGTTGCTAAAACTTTAGTACCTAAGATCACTAGTAATCAAAAGAATGTTGAGAAAATGAAGAAAAGAAGGAGGAAAAATGCTGTTAATAGGAAGAAAAGTGCTTCTGTTAATCAAAACAATTCATCTTTGTTAATAAATGTTGAATGTGCCAAGGCAAGGCCTTGTGAGCTTGTAAACAATTTTAATTCTTGTGTGGTTGATATGAATGCTTGTAGACATGTTACTTTTAATTCTTGTGTGAATGTTCGTACATTTTATTCAAATATGTTTGTTGATAATATGCTTGTTGATGCTTATGTTGATTCAATAACATGTTTGAATGCGCATCCTAAGTTATATACCCTGCCTGTTTTATCTAACCAAAAAGGACCCGTTTTCAAGTGGGTACCTAAAAACGGTTAAATTTCTTTGATTGCAGGAAATAACCATCTGTGTTTGGATACTCGATTCCGGGTGTTCGAAGCACATGACTGGAAATAAGTCTTTGCTGAAGAACTTTGTTGAACGATTCATGGGAACTGTTCGCTTTGGAAACAACAATTTCGCTCCTATCTTAGGTTATGGGGACATTGAACGAAATGGGATTATAATCAAGAAAGTTCACTATGTTGAAGGTTTAAGTCACAACTTGTTCAGTGTTGGACAATTCTGTGATAACAATCTTCAAGTTCTTTTTCGAAAATCTCTTTGCAAAGTCCAAACCTTAGATGGAGTTGATATTCTTTGTGGCGATCGTGACGATAACCTTTTTACCGTCAATCTCGATGATAACCAACCAACCGATAATATTTGTCTCATTTCAAAAGCTACCTCAAAGAATTCTTGGTTATGGCATAGAAGGCTCTCTCATCTGAATTTCCAAACAATCAATACTTTAGTCAATAAGCATCTTGTTGAAGGCTTACCTGACTATAAGTATGAAAGTGAGCATGTCTGTCCTTCTTGTGCTGTTGGGAAGATTAAGAGAGTTTCTCATAAACCGAAGAAATCTCCAAATTCTTTAGCACCTCTTCATTTGCTTCACATGGATCTTTGTGGGCCGATGAAAGTTCAAAGCCGAAATGGGAAGAAATATATCCTGGTTATTGTTGATGATTATTCAAGATATACTTGGGTTAAGTTCCTAGCATCCAAAGATGAAACAACTCAGATGTTGATAGATTTCATCACCAATACTCAAGTAAATCTTCAACTTCCAGTTCGTTACATCCGTTCGGATAACGGTACTGAATTCAAGAATGCTGTTTTGATGAATTCTGCAAATCCAAAGGTATTACTCATCAATTCTCAGCAGTTCGCACCCCACAACAAAACGGTGTTGTTGAAAGGAGAAATCGATCGCTGGTGGAAGCAGCAAGGACAATGCTTGCTTATTCCAAATTACCATCCAATATGTGGGCTGAAGCTGTTGACACTGCTTGTCACACTCAGAATCGGTCCATCATCAATCAGCGTTTCGAAAAGACTCCTTATGAGGTTGTTAACAAACGGAAACCCAACATCAACTACTTCCACATATTTGGGTGTGTTTGTTACACGTTGAATGATCGGGAGAATCTTGGAAAATTCGAGAAGAAAGGTGATGAAGGATATTTTGTTGGTTATTCCAAAACATCTATTGCCTACCGAATCTATAATCGTCGAACAAACACAATTCAAGAGACGATGAATGTGTGGTTTGATGAGATGTCAGGCATGATTTTTGAGCAAGAAAGCTTGCTACCAACAAGTATGGATTCAAGTGCTTCAAGTACTTCTACAAGGAACTCTACCTTAGCTTCTAAATTCAAGAAGTTTCCAACTCCAACCAGTGATGAATTAGATATTCTTTTTGAAGAATTCTATAAGTCAAAATCGATTCATGATCAAGAACCTCCAGACATCGTTGAACCAATTCAAAGCAATGAACCTCTTCATAACAACGATCCAGTTCCTAACAACACTCATGAATCGTCATCAAGTTCTTCTGAGCAAAAATCATCTTCAATG
>CM067172.1:35215576-35256294 GCA_034093135.1 Erigeron breviscapus
AGTTGAATTTCACTCAAGAATCGAAGATTGAAGAATCAAAACCAAGATTCATCTCTTCTGCACTTCAAAAGACAACTCTGATTCATGATTCATCAATTCTCGAAGATTCAAGCCAAACATGCTTTCATCATTCTCTGTTCAAAAAGAACATTGAGAATCTTCATATGATTTAACTTCAAGAAGTCCAAGATCAAGACTGAATCAAGTTCTCCAAAGACAAAAGAAAAAGCTTGAAGACTTGTTTCAACATCCCAATTGTCTTCACCACCGGGCTCATCAATTTCATTCCTTCAAGACAAGATAACACGTACTTCATTCATTACAATAAATCACTAAGGGGGAGAATGTTAGAAATCCAAAAATAGTGATAAATTGTAATTAAGATTAGAAGACATTCTTGTTGTTAAGTCATAGATAAATGATTTCTAAGGTTGAGGGGCTAATTGTGATAATTAGCATAGTTGTATTGTTAGACTATATATAGCCCTCATACCTTAGAAATCAAAAACAACAATTCATTTTTAACACACATTAATCCCAATCTTTCAGTTGAATCAATCATTCTCTCTCAAAACACACACACACACACCAAGAACACACACTATCAAACCATTGTTGAAAATCTCCCTATCATCATCACACACACACACACACACACACACACACACACACACACACACACACACACACACACACACACACACACACACACACACACACACACACACACACACACACACACACACACACACACACACACACACACACACACACACACACACACACACACACACACACACACACACACACACACACACACACACACACACACACACACACACACACACACACACACACACACACACACACACACACACACACACACACACACACACACACACACACACACACACACACACACACACACACACACACACACACACACACACACACACACACACACACACACACACACACACACACACACACACACACACACACACACACACACACACACACACACACACACACACACACACACACACACACACACACACACACACACACACACACACACACACACACACACACACACACACACACACACACACACACACACACACACACACACACACACACACACACACACACACACACACACACACACACACACACACACACACACACACACACACACACACACACACACACACACACACACACACACACACACACACACACACACACACACACACACACACACACACACACACACACACACACACACACACACACACACACACACACACACACACACACACACACACACACACACACACACACACACACACACACACACACACACACACACACACACACACACACACACACACACACACACACACACACACACACACACACACACACACACACACACACACACACACACACACACACACACACACACACACACACACACACACACACACACACACACACACACACACACACACACACACACACACACACACACACACACACACACACACACACACACACACACACACACACACACACACACACACACACACACACACACACACACACACACACACACACACACACACACACACACACACACACACACACACACACACACACACACACACACACACACACACACACACACACACACACACACACACACACACACACACACACACACACACACACACACACACACACACACACACACACACACACACACACACACACACACACACACACACACACACACACACACACACACACACACACACACACACACACACACACACACACACACACACACACACACACACACACACACACACACACACACACACACACACACACACACACACACACACACACACACACACACACACACACACACACACACACACACACACACACACACACACACACACACACACACACACACACACACACACACACACACACACACACACACACACACACACACACACACACACACACAGACACACACACACACACACACACACACACACACACACACACACACACACACACACACACACAGATATTTAAAAGGGATATGGGCGGGTCAACTCACTTTTATTCAAATTCAAATCCAGTATCTTCTTATTTTTCTTCTTTTTTTTTTTTTTTTTTTTTTTTTTTTTTTTTTTTTTTTTTTTTTTTTTTTTTTTTTTTTTTTTTTTTTTTTTTTTTTTTTTTTTTTTTTTTTTTTTTTTTTTTTTTTTTTTTTTTTTTTTTTTTTTTTTTTTTTTTTTTTTTTTTTTTTTTTTTTTTTTTTTTTTTTTTTTTTTTTTTTTTTTTTTTTTTTTTTTTTTTTTTTTTTTTTTTTTTTTTTTTTTTTTTTTTTTTTTTTTTTTTTTTTTTTTTTTTTTTTTTTTTTTTTTTTTTTTTTTTTTTTTTTTTTTTTTTTTTTTTTTTTTTTTTTTTTTTTTTTTTTTTTTTTTTTTTTTTTTTTTTTTTTTTTTTTTTTTTTTTTTTTTTTTTTTTTTTTTTTTTTTTTTTTTTTTTTTTTTTTTTTTTTTTTTTTTTTTTTTTTTTTTTTTTTTTTTTTTTTTTTTTTTTTTTTTTTTTTTTTTTTTTTTTTTTTTTTTTTTTTTTTTTTTTTTTTTTTTTTTTTTTTTTTTTTTTTTTTTTTTTTTTTTTTTTTTTTTTTTTTTTTTTTTTTTTTTTTTTTTTTTTTTTTTTTTTTTTTTTTTTTTTTTTTTTTTTTTTTTTTTTTTTTTTTTTTTTTTTTTTTTTTTTTTTTTTTTTTTTTTTTTTTTTTTTTTTTTTTTTTTTTTTTTTTTTTTTTTTTTTTTTTTTTTTTTTTTTTTTTTTTTTTTTTTTTTTTTTTTTTTTTTTTTTTTTTTTTTTTTTTTTTTTTTTTTTTTTTTTTTTTTTTTTTTTTTTTTTTTTTTTTTTTTTTTTTTTTTTTTTTTTTTTTTTTTTTTTTTTTTTTTTTTTTTTTTTTTTTTTTTTTTTTTTTTTTTTTTTTTTTTTTTTTTTTTTTTTTTTTTTTTTTTTTTTTTTTTTTTTTTTTTTTTTTTTTTTTTTTTTTTTTTTTTTTTTTTTTTTTTTTTTTTTTTTTTTTTTTTTTTTTTTTTTTTTTTTTTTTTTTTTTTTTTTTTTTTTTTTTTTTTTTTTTTTTTTTTTTTTTTTTTTTTTTTTTTTTTTTTTTTTTTTTTTTTTTTTTTTTTTTTTTTTTTTTTTTTTTTTTTTTTTTTTTTTTTTTTTTTTTTTTTTTTTTTTTTTTTTTTTTTTTTTTTTTTTTTTTTTTTTTTTTTTTTTTTTTTTTTTTTTTTTTTTTTTTTTTTTTTTTTTTTTTTTTTTTTTTTTTTTTTTTTTTTTTTTTTTTTTTTTTTTTTTTTTTTTTTTTTTTTTTTTTTTTTTTTTTTTTTTTTTTTTTTTTTTTTTTTTTTTTTTTTTTTTTTTTTTTTTTTTTTTTTTTTTTTTTTTTTTTTTTTTTTTTTTTTTTTTTTTTTTTTTTTTTTTTTTTTTTTTTTTTTTTTTTTTTTTTTTTTTTTTTTTTTTTTTTTTTTTTTTTTTTTTTTTTTTTTTTTTTTTTTTTTTTTTTTTTTTTTTTTTTTTTTTTTTTTTTTTTTTTTTTTTTTTTTTTTTTTTTTTTTTTTTTTTTTTTTTTTTTTTTTTTTTTTTTTTTTTTTTTTTTTTTTTTTTTTTTTTTTTTTTTTTTTTTTTTTTTTTTTTTTTTTTTTTTTTTTTTTTTTTTTTTTTTTTTTTTTTTTTTTTTTTTTTTTTTTTTTTTTTTTTTTTTTTTTTTTTTTTTTTTTTTTTTTTTTTTTTTTTTTTTTTTTTTTTTTTTTTTTTTTTTTTTTTTTTTTTTTTTTTTTTTTTTTTTTTTTTTTTTTTTTTTTTTTTTTTTTTTTTTTTTTTTTTTTTTTTTTTTTTTTTTTTTTTTTTTTTTTTTTTTTTTTTTTTTTTTTTTTTTTTTTTTTTTTTTTTTTTTTTTTTTTTTTTTTTTTTTTTTTTTTTTTTTTTTTTTTTTTTTTTTTTTTTTTTTTTTTTTTTTTTTTTTTTTTTTTTTTTTTTTTTTTTTTTTTTTTTCTTGGCTTCTCGTGAAGCATTGGCATTAGGTTCTGATACAAGACCTCCAGTTCTCTACCGTGGTTCATACGGACTATGGAAGAAAAGATTCATGGACTATGTGGAAAGTCAAACAAATGGTCATATGATGAAAGATTCCATTCTGAATGGACTTGCTGTTCATCGCCATCCCACTACTAATGCAGTTATTCTAACTCATGAACTTTTGAATGCTGAGCAAAAGGATCGAACAGCTGCAGATAACAGAGCAAGGTCATGTTTATACAGAGCTCTACCGGATGAAATCTATGGGTCTGTTGATTCTTATGATACAGCAAAAGAGATATGGGATGAGGTGGCTAGACAGATGGAAGGAGCTGACGTGACTTCGACAATCAGATTGACCAACATTTTGACTGAGTTTGACAACTTCTCCAAAATGCCAAATGAATCTCTTGAGGCAGTTTACTACAGATTCTGCAATGTCATAAATGAACTAAGGAAGAACAATGTCAAGAAAACTGAGATTGAGTTAAACATCAAGTTTATCAAAGCCCTTGGTCAAGAATGGGAAGATTTTGGAACCCAAATCAAGCAACATCAAAACCTGACCAAGTTCACCATTCATACTCTATATGAATCCTTCAAACTCAATGAAAACCAAGTCCTAAGCAAAGCTTCATCGAATAAAATGCCAGAAGTTGTATCTTCTGATCCTTTGGCATTGATAGTTGAGAAAAAGATTTCTGAAGCTCTCAAAAGGCAAATGGTAGTTGTTTCTTCGTCTGATGAGGAGGGAGATGATCTGATGGCTACAAGAGATGGTGTTTCGGATGAACTATATCAAGCTCTTGCCGCGGTAACAAAGCATTTCAAAAGGAAATATTACAAAGCGAGGCCAACAAACAACAATCTCCGCACTTCTTCTACAAGTGCATTTCCAAAGAAGGAACACTATCATCCAAGGAGCAATGAGCAAAGTGAAGCTACTGGTTCAAGGTATGGTGAAAAGAAGGAAGCATATGAGAAACAAACAGTTGAGAAGGGTAAGGCATCAGACAAAAAGTGCTACAATTGTGGTATTCCTGGACATTTTGCCGTTGACTGCAAACAACCTCGAAAGCGGGACTATGAGTACTACAAGCAGAAGATGCTGTTAGCCAAACAAGTTGAAGCAGGACATGCATTGCTTGCCGAAGATGACAAATGGCTGTTGCTCACGGATGATGAAGATCAAGATCTCTCTGCTAATGTTTGCTATATGGCGAGATTGGCCAAGAACAAAGTCCTTGAAACAGAAAGCACTGATGATGAATACCCAGATGATGAGGTAAATCTCGACTCTACTTTTTCTTTGGTTAAGGACAAAGAGTCTTGTAGATTAGCTTTATCTAAATTAACAAATCATATCAATTCTTTAGCCAACAAAAACAAAAAGTTGAAAAATAGTATTTCATTTTCAAAAAGTGAATTTTCAAATCTTCTTGAAGAACACTCAAAATTACTTTTTGAACATGATACTATTAAACAAGATTTTCAAGCATACAAAGACAAAATGTTGGTTAAAGAATGTGAGATGAATGTCACTCCTGATTCTAAGTTATTACAAAGATGTCAAAATCTTGAAAAGACCATTCATGATCTTGAAAAAGCCAATCAAGATCTTGAAATTCAAAAGACCAATGAATGGCTTCGGGCAAATGCAAGACAAATGGATGTTGATATTCTCAATAAGAAGCTCCAAGAAGCTAAACCAAACAATGTTGAATTCGAAAGGAAGATTTCTGATTTAAATCATAATTGTTTTTTAAAAGACATTGAGATAGAGAATCTTGAAAAACAAGTTGAGGAATTTAAAAAGAATATACTTTTCTATCAAGAAAAGTTATATAAAGTTGAACAAAATCCTCTCTTGAATTTCACTGCCTATTTTAACAAGTCAAAGATTGACAAAACAGATCTTCTTCTCGGGTTGGGATTTGAGAATATCACACCATTACAAAAGGCCAAAGAGGAAATCGAACCCCTGTATGATGAAAAATTTCTTCGCCTTGGTATGATACAACAATTTATTCGTCCATTGGATGACGAATTTGAGACTGATGAAGTTGAGAGAATACCTAATCAAGATTTTTTGGTTAATTATGATGCAATCAATGATTCATACAAAACTAAACAATCTTCAATTTTCAAATTGGAAGAAATTGAATCAAATTTTCAAAACCAAGAATCTGTTGGTACTTCACCTAAACCAACTAAAATGTATTTTCCAACCACATTTTTGGAAAAGCAAATAGAAAGTTTACAACAAAAGGTGGAATCTCAACAAACAGTTATTAATCATCTCAAGTCTCAAAGTCCGAATCTAGAGGATAAATGTATTGTTGTTAATACTAAGAAAGTTTGTGAGAATGTTTCTACTCAAACTGACCAAAGTGCTTTAGTAGAAAATTCTACCCAAACTACCTGTGATTCATCTACCAATACCTCCACTCAGACCTTGACTGATTCTCTTGAATGTACTTGTCATATGATGAAAGATTCCATTCTGAATGGACTTGCTGTTCATCGCCATCCCACTACTAATGCAGTTATTCTAACTCATGAACTTTTGAATGCGAAAGGAAGATTTCTGATTTAAATCATAATTGTTTTTTAAAAGACATTGAGATAGAGAATCTTGAAAAACAAGTTGAGGAATTTAAAAAGAATATACTTTTCTATCAAGAAAAGTTATATAAAGTTGAACAAAATCCTCTCTTGAATTTCACTGCCTATTTTAACAAGTCAAAGATTGACAAAACAGATCTTCTTCTCGGGTTGGGATTTGAGAATATCACACCATTACAAAAGGCCAAAGAGGAAATCGAACCCCTGTATGATGAAAAATTTCTTCGCCTTGGTATGATACAACAATTTATTCGTCCATTGGATGACGAATTTGAGACTGATGAAGTTGAGAGAATACCTAATCAAGATTTTTTGGTTAATTATGATGCAATCAATGATTCATACAAAACTAAACAATCTTCAATTTTCAAATTGGAAGAAATTGAATCAAATTTTCAAAACCAAGAATCTGTTGGTACTTCACCTAAACCAACTAAAATGTATTTTCCAACCACATTTTTGGAAAAGCAAATAGAAAGTTTACAACAAAAGGTGGAATCTCAACAAACAGTTATTAATCATCTCAAGTCTCAAAGTCCGAATCTAGAGGATAAATGTATTGTTGTTAATACTAAGAAAGTTTGTGAGAATGTTTCTACTCAAACTGACCAAAGTGCTTTAGTAGAAAATTCTACCCAAACTACCTGTGATTCATCTACCAATACCTCCACTCAGACCTTGACTGATTCTCTTGAATGTACTTGTCATACTGATGATTATGTGCAATCTGATTTATCTAATGACGAACTTGCACATAGTTTAGTTTTGATATGGTATTTTTATAGGTTTTTCACATGCAACACTGTTGATGAGTTAGTTGTTCACCCTAAACCTAGTGCTAGTATAGGTGTTGATACATCTTCTCAATTTTCTTGTGAAACCAAAGCTGTGTCAGTTCAAGTTGACCTACTTTCCAAACCTACCCAAGAGATGAAGTTGGACAACAAGATTCCTAATTTTTCAAAACTTTCAAATGAATTTGAAACTAATCAATCTCCATTGCAATTTTCTTTTGATAAAGATTTCACAAAGGATGATTTTGATAAATTCATGGAGGGAGAATATGTTTTTAATTCAGAAACTGAGAAAAAGATTGAATCTACCAAAATCAAAGTTGAAACAAAAGAGGAATCTCTGGAATTTCAAAAACCATTGTCCAAAGCTCCAACTTCATATTACTCAAGGAAACGAGTTAAGACCAAACTCGTCAAGACTGAACCAAAGACCATTAAGTTAGAAACCTTTGTGGCTACACCTGTGAAACATGTCATAGAAGAACAAGCTGAGATCCCACACAAAACAAAGTACACCAAAGTGAAACTTCCAAAAGACTGTTCAAATGCTTCTAAATCTAGCTCTCAATCTAGCTTTATACCTAAGGTGTCTAAGTCTAGCTCAATTTCGCTAACTAAAGATGCATCAAATGGTACAACTAGATATAAGGATAGATATGGATGGTTTTCTCATGATAAACCAAAGAAGCAAGAAGTTTCCTCACCTTCAAAAGATTCCAAAAAGATGAAAGTGTTTAAAACTCCTAGTTCTAATTTTCAAAACCAAGAATCTGTTGGTACTTCACCTAAACCAACTAAAATGTATTTTCCAACCACATTTTTGGAAAAGCAAATAGAAAGTTTACAACAAAAGGTGGAATCTCAACAAACAGTTATTAATCATCTCAAGTCTCAAAGTCCGAATCTAGAGGATAAATGTATTGTTGTTAATACTAAGAAAGTTTGTGAGAATGTTTCTACTCAAACTGACCAAAGTGCTTTAGTAGAAAATTCTACCCAAACTACCTGTGATTCATCTACCAATACCTCCACTCAGACCTTGACTGATTCTCTTGAATGTACTTGTCATACTGATGATTATGTGCAATCTGATTTATCTAATGACGAACTTGCACATAGTTTAGTTTTGATATGGTATTTTTATAGGTTTTTCACATGCAACACTGTTGATGAGTTAGTTGTTCACCCTAAACCTAGTGCTAGTATAGGTGTTGATACATCTTCTCAATTTTCTTGTGAAACCAAAGCTGTGTCAGTTCAAGTTGACCTACTTTCCAAACCTACCCAAGAGATGAAGTTGGACAACAAGATTCCTAATTTTTCAAAACTTTCAAATGAATTTGAAACTAATCAATCTCCATTGCAATTTTCTTTTGATAAAGATTTCACAAAGGATGATTTTGATAAATTCATGGAGGGAGAATATGTTTTTAATTCAGAAACTGAGAAAAAGATTGAATCTACCAAAATCAAAGTTGAAACAAAAGAGGAATCTCTGGAATTTCAAAAACCATTGTCCAAAGCTCCAACTTCATATTACTCAAGGAAACGAGTTAAGACCAAACTCGTCAAGACTGAACCAAAGACCATTAAGTTAGAAACCTTTGTGGCTACACCTGTGAAACATGTCATAGAAGAACAAGCTGAGATCCCACACAAAACAAAGTACACCAAAGTGAAACTTCCAAAAGACTGTTCAAATGCTTCTAAATCTAGCTCTCAATCTAGCTTTATACCTAAGGTGTCTAAGTCTAGCTCAATTTCGCTAACTAAAGATGCATCAAATGGTACAACTAGATATAAGGATAGATATGGATGGTTTTCTCATGATAAACCAAAGAAGCAAGAAGTTTCCTCACCTTCAAAAGATTCCAAAAAGATGAAAGTGTTTAAAACTCCTAGTTCTAATTTTTAAAGTTTCAATTCAACAGGTGGAAAGAGCTTAACTAGTGGTGCTAAATGGGTTGCTAAAACTTTAGTACCTAAGATCACTAGTAATCAAAAGAATGTTGAGAAAATGAAGAAAAGAAGGAGGAGAAATGCTGTTAATAGGAAGAAAAGTGCTTCTGTTAATCAAAACAATTCATCTTTGTTAATAAATGTTGAATGTGCCAAGGCAAGGCCTTGTGAGCTTGTAAACAATTTTAATTCTTGTGTGGTTGATATGAATGCTTGTAGACATGTTACTTTTAATTCTTGTGTGGTTGATATGAATGCTTGTAGACATGTTACTTTTAATTATTGTGTGGTTGATATGAATGCTTGTAGACATGTTACTTTTAATTATTGTGTGGTTGATATGAATGCTTGTAGACATGTTACTTTTAATTATTGTGTGGTTGATATGAATGCTTGTAGACATGTTACTTTTAATTATTGTGTGGTTGATATGAATGCTTGTAGACATGTTACTTTTAATTATTGTGTGGTTGATATGAATGCTTGTAGACATGTTACTTTTAATTATTGTGTGGTTGATATGAATGCTTGTAGACATGTTACTTTTAATTATTGTGTGGTTGATATGAATGCTTGTAGACATGTTACTTTTAATTATTGTGTGGTTGATATGAATGCTTGTAGACATGTTACTTTTAATTATTGTGTGGTTGATATGAATGCTTGTAGACATGTTACTTTTAATTATTGTGTGGTTGATATGAATGCTTGTAGACATGTTACTTTTAATTATTGTGTGGTTGATATGAATGCTTGTAGACATGTTACTTTTAATTATTGTGTGGTTGATATGAATGCTTGTAGACATGTTACTTTTAATTATTGTGTGGTTGATATGAATGCTTGTAGACATGTTACTTTTAATTATTGTGTGGTTGATATGAATGCTTGTAGACATGTTACTTTTAATTATTGTGTGGTTGATATGAATGCTTGTAGACATGTTACTTTTAATTATTGTGTGGTTGATATGAATGCTTGTAGACATGTTACTTTTAATTATTGTGTGGTTGATATGAATGCTTGTAGACATGTTACTTTTAATTATTGTGTGGTTGATATGAATGCTTGTAGACATGTTACTTTTAATTATTGTGTGGTTGATATGAATGCTTGTAGACATGTTACTTTTAATTATTGTGTGGTTGATATGAATGCTTGTAGACATGTTACTTTTAATTATTGTGTGGTTGATATGAATGCTTGTAGACATGTTACTTTTAATTATTGTGTGGTTGATATGAATGCTTGTAGACATGTTACTTTTAATTATTGTGTGGTTGATATGAATGCTTGTAGACATGTTACTTTTAATTATTGTGTGGTTGATATGAATGCTTGTAGACATGTTACTTTTAATTATTGTGTGGTTGATATGAATGCTTGTAGACATGTTACTTTTAATTATTGTGTGGTTGATATGAATGCTTGTAGACATGTTACTTTTAATTATTGTGTGGTTGATATGAATGCTTGTAGACATGTTACTTTTAATTATTGTGTGGTTGATATGAATGCTTGTAGACATGTTACTTTTAATTATTGTGTGGTTGATATGAATGCTTGTAGACATGTTACTTTTAATTATTGTGTGGTTGATATGAATGCTTGTAGACATGTTACTTTTAATTATTGTGTGGTTGATATGAATGCTTGTAGACATGTTACTTTTAATTATTGTGTGGTTGATATGAATGCTTGTAGACATGTTACTTTTAATTATTGTGTGGTTGATATGAATGCTTGTAGACATGTTACTTTTAATTATTGTGTGGTTGATATGAATGCTTGTAGACATGTTACTTTTAATTATTGTGTGGTTGATATGAATGCTTGTAGACATGTTACTTTTAATTATTGTGTGGTTGATATGAATGCTTGTAGACATGTTACTTTTAATTATTGTGTGGTTGATATGAATGCTTGTAGACATGTTACTTTTAATTATTGTGTGGTTGATATGAATGCTTGTAGACATGTTACTTTTAATTATTGTGTGGTTGATATGAATGCTTGTAGACATGTTACTTTTAATTATTGTGTGGTTGATATGAATGCTTGTAGACATGTTACTTTTAATTATTGTGTGGTTGATATGAATGCTTGTAGACATGTTACTTTTAATTATTGTGTGGTTGATATGAATGCTTGTAGACATGTTACTTTTAATTATTGTGTGGTTGATATGAATGCTTGTAGACATGTTACTTTTAATTATTGTGTGGTTGATATGAATGCTTGTAGACATGTTACTTTTAATTATTGTGTGGTTGATATGAATGCTTGTAGACATGTTACTTTTAATTATTGTGTGGTTGATATGAATGCTTGTAGACATGTTACTTTTAATTATTGTGTGGTTGATATGAATGCTTGTAGACATGTTACTTTTAATTATTGTGTGGTTGATATGAATGCTTGTAGACATGTTACTTTTAATTATTGTGTGGTTGATATGAATGCTTGTAGACATGTTACTTTTAATTATTGTGTGGTTGATATGAATGCTTGTAGACATGTTACTTTTAATTATTGTGTGGTTGATATGAATGCTTGTAGACATGTTACTTTTAATTATTGTGTGGTTGATATGAATGCTTGTAGACATGTTACTTTTAATTATTGTGTGGTTGATATGAATGCTTGTAGACATGTTACTTTTAATTATTGTGTGGTTGATATGAATGCTTGTAGACATGTTACTTTTAATTATTGTGTGGTTGATATGAATGCTTGTAGACATGTTACTTTTAATTATTGTGTGGTTGATATGAATGCTTGTAGACATGTTACTTTTAATTATTGTGTGGTTGATATGAATGCTTGTAGACATGTTACTTTTAATTATTGTGTGGTTGATATGAATGCTTGTAGACATGTTACTTTTAATTATCGTGTTTGATATGAAGTGAGCATGTCTGTCCTTCTTGTGCTGTTGGGAAGATTAAGAGAGTTTCTCATAAACCGAAGAAATCTCCAAATTCTTTAGCACCTCTTCATTTGCTTCACATGGATCTTTGTGGGCCGATGAAAGTTCAAAGCCGAAATGGGAAGAAATATATCCTGGTTATTGTTGATGATTATTCAAGATATACTTGGGTTAAGTTCCTAGCATCCAAAGATGAAACAACTCAGATGTTGATAGATTTCATCACCAATACTCAAGTAAATCTTCAACTTCCAGTTCGTTACATCCGTTCGGATAACGGTACTGAATTCAAGAATGCTGTTTTTGATGAATTCTGCAAATCCAAAGGTATTACTCATCAATTCTCAGCAGTTCGCACCCCACAACAAAACGGTGTTGTTGAAAGGAGAAATCGATCGCTGGTGGAAGCAGCAAGGACAATGCTTGCTTATTCCAAATTGCCATCCAATATGTGGGCTGAAGCTGTTGACACTGCTTGTCACACTCAGAATCGGTCCATCATCAATCAGCGTTTCGAAAAAACTCCTTATGAGGTTGTTAACAAACGGAAACCCAACATCAACTACTTCCACATATTTGGGTGTGTTTGTTACACGTTGAATGATCGGGAGAATCTTGGAAAATTCGAGAAGAAAGGTGATGAAGGATATTTTGTTGGTTATTCCAAAACATCTATTGCCTACCGAATCTATAATCGTCGAACAAACACAATTCAAGAGACGATGAATGTTTGGTTCGATGAGATGTCAGGCATGATTTTTGAGCAAGAAAGCTTGCTACCAACAAGTATGGATTCAAGTGCTTCAAGTACTTCTACAAGGAACTCTACCTTAGCTTCTAAATTCAAGAAGTTTCCAACTCCAACCAGTGATGAATTAGATATTCTTTTTGAAGAATTCTATAAGTCAAAACCGATTCATGATCAAGAACCTCCAGACATCGTTGAACCAATTCAAAGCAATGAACCTCTTCATCACAACGATCCAGTTTCTAACAACACTCATGAATCGTCATCAAGTTCTTCTGAGCAAAAATCATCTTCAAATGATTCTATTCCACCATCCTCTCCTGAGAATCCTACTCAATTGAATGTTCAAGAACAACCTTCTCAATTCACTCAGACAACAAATCCCCTGAACACTCCAAATGTGTATGTACCACTTGACTTTGATCATCCAGCATATGAGGAAAGGGTTATACCAAGTTATGATTCCATCTCTCAACAAACTTCAAGTTTCAATGATGGTGATGTTGATCTTCAACAACAAGATCCTCTTCCTCATGCTCACAAGTGGATTCGCATGCAGAAAAATCATCCTACTGATCAAATAATTGGAGATCCACAAGCAGGAGTAACTACTCGTACTTCAGTGAATGAATGTCTTGTTGCACTTTCTCTTAGCAATGTCGAACCCAAAACAGTTTCTGAAGCTCTTCGTGATCCAGAATGGGTTAAGGCAATGCAAGATGAACTCGCACAATTTGAAAGACTGAAGGTATGGAGATTAGTTCCAAATCCCAGAAAAGATGATCCAATCGGAACTAAGTGGATTTTCAAAAACAAAAAGGATGAGAATGGAGTGGTAGTAAGAAATAAAGCTCGACTTGTTGCAAAGGGTTATTGCCAACAACCTGGTGTTGATTTCGACGAAACTTTTGCTCCAGTTGCAAGAATGGAGGCCATTCGAATTTTCTTAGCTTATGCCGCATTCCGAAACTTCACTGTGTTTCAAATGGATGTGAAGACTGCTTTTCTGAATGGTGACCTCAAAGAAGAAGTTTACGTTGATCAACCTGAAGGTTTTGTTGATCCTCAAAGACCAAACCATGTCTACAGGTTAGACAAGGCTCTCTACGGTCTTAAGCAAGCACCCCGAGCATGGTATGATTCTTTAACTACTTTCTTACTTAAAGGTGGATTTACCAAAGGCATAATTGACCCTACCTTGTTCATTCGCAAACAAGGTAAGCATGTTCTACTAGTTCAAATATATGTTGATGACATTATATTTGGGTCAACCAGTCAAACATTTTGCCGAAACTTTTCATCTCTAATGGTCAATCATTTTGAAATGAGCATGATTGGGGAAATGAATTACTTTTTGGGTCTTCAAATCAAACAATTACCAACTGGTATTTTTATATCACAAGGTAAATACATAAATGACATGTTGAAAAAGTTTGATATGACTTCATGTTCTTCAATTTCTACCCCAATGGCTGCTCGAACAACCATTAATACTGATACAAATGGGAAACCATTTGACCAAAAGAGATATAGAAGTATGATTGGTTCATTGTTGTACCTAACAGCATCTCGCCCAGATATAATGTTTGCAACATGTATGTGTGCTAGATATCAAGCTGCTCCAACTGATTTACATTATCAAGCTGTGAAACGAATCTTTCGTTATCTGAAGGGTACACCCGATTTAGGTCTCTGGTATCCAAGGGATACTGGATTCAATCTAATTGCTTATTCAGATGCAGATCATGCAGGTTGTAAACTAGATCGCAAGAGCACTTCCGGTACTTTACAATTTTTAGGAGATAAAATTGTGAGTTGGTCTTCCAAGAAACAGAACTGTGTTTCACTATCAACGGCTGAAGCAGAATATGTGGCTGCGGCTAGTTGTTGTGCTCAAGTTTTATGGATGAAGACACAACTGACTGATTATGGTCTGACGTATGATCATATTCCTATCTATTGTGATTCTCAGAGTGCCATTGCCATTGCAGTCAACTCAGTAAACCACTCTCGATCAAAGCATATTGATGTTAGATATCATTTTCTCAAAGATCATATTGAGAAAGGTGACATCGAACTATACTTTGTGGGAACTGAATTTCAACTCGCAGATTTGTTCACAAAACCATTGGACGAAAAGAGGTTTAATTTTCTGATCTCCAAGCTTGGTATGTTAAATCTTAAACCTTAATCTTTTTCATTTGAAGGAATTCTTGACACATTTCAGAAAACAAAATACAAAATTGAAAAATTACAAAAATAAACAAAAAGATTTTTAATGGCTTGCATATACTATGTATGCAACCCGTTCTTCAATGTTTTTATTTAATTAGAGTGTTTATACATTCTAAGATCTTGTCATACATATAGATTGATATAAGAGTACAAGGAATCGAACGCCTTTGTGTACTTCCAAGTGTTCTTATATGAATATGTATGTGTGATAGCAATCAAAGTTGTTCAAATAACATTTTCAAAACTCTCAATTGTTGATATGCGACGCAAAGGATCGAACGCCTTTGTGTACTTCCAAGTGTTCTTATATGAATATGTATGTGTGATAGCAATCAAAGTTGTTCAAATAACATTTTCAAAACTCTCAATTGTTGATATGCGACGCAAAGGATCGAACGCCTTTGTGTACTTCCAAGTGTTCTTATATGAATATGTATGTGTGATAGCAATCAAAGTTGTTCAAATAACATTTTCAAAACTCTCAATTGTTGATATGCGACGCAAAGGATCGAACGCCTTTGTGTACTTCCAAGTGTTCTTATATGAATATGTATGTGTGATAGCAATCAAAGTTGTTCAAATAACATTTTCAAAACTCTCAATTGTTGATATGCGACGCAAAGGATCGAACGCCTTTGTGTACTTCCAAGTGTTCTTATATGAATATGTATGTGTGATAGCAATCAAAGTTGTTCAAATAACATTTTCAAAACTCTCAATTGTTGATATGCGACGCAAAGGATCGAACGCCTTTGTGTACTTCCAAGTGTTCTTATATGAATATGTATGTGTGATAGCAATCAAAGTTGTTCAAATAACATTTTCAAAACTCTCAATTGTTGATATGCGACGCAAAGGATCGAACGCCTTTGTGTACTTCCAAGTGTTCTTATATGAATATGTATGTGTGATAGCAATCAAAGTTGTTCAAATAACATTTTCAAAACTCTCAATTGTTGATATGCGACGCAAAGGATCGAACGCCTTTGTGTACTTCCAAGTGTTCTTATATGAATATGTATGTGTGATAGCAATCAAAGTTGTTCAAATAACATTTTCAAAACTCTCAATTGTTGATATGCGACGCAAAGGATCGAACGCCTTTGTGTACTTCCAAGTGTTCTTATATGAATATGTATGTGTGATAGCAATCAAAGTTGTTCAAATAACATTTTCAAAACTCTCAATTGTTGATATGCGACGCAAAGGATCGAACGCCTTTGTGTACTTCCAAGTGTTCTTATATGAATATGTATGTGTGATAGCAATCAAAGTTGTTCAAATAACATTTTCAAAACTCTCAATTGTTGATATGCGACGCAAAGGATCGAACGCCTTTGTGTACTTCCAAGTGTTCTTATATGAATATGTATGTGTGATAGCAATCAAAGTTGTTCAAATAACATTTTCAAAACTCTCAATTGTTGATATGCGACGCAAAGGATCGAACGCCTTTGTGTACTTCCAAGTGTTCTTATATGAATATGTATGTGTGATAGCAATCAAAGTTGTTCAAATAACATTTTCAAAACTCTCAATTGTTGATATGCGACGCAAAGGATCGAACGCCTTTGTGTACTTCCAAGTGTTCTTATATGAATATGTATGTGTGATAGCAATCAAAGTTGTTCAAATAACATTTTCAAAACTCTCAATTGTTGATATGCGACGCAAAGGATCGAACGCCTTTGTGTACTTCCAAGTGTTCTTATATGAATATGTATGTGTGATAGCAATCAAAGTTGTTCAAATAACATTTTCAAAACTCTCAATTGTTGATATGCGACGCAAAGGATCGAACGCCTTTGTGTACTTCCAAGTGTTCTTATATGAATATGTATGTGTGATAGCAATCAAAGTTGTTCAAATAACATTTTCAAAACTCTCAATTGTTGATATGCGACGCAAAGGATCGAACGCCTTTGTGTACTTCCAAGTGTTCTTATATGAATATGTATGTGTGATAGCAATCAAAGTTGTTCAAATAACATTTTCAAAACTCTCAATTGTTTGAGACGCAAAGGATTTTGTTTTTTTTTTTTTTTTTTTTTTTTTTTTTTTTTTTTTTTTTTTTTTTTTTTTTTTTTTTTTTTTTTTTTTTTTTTTTTTTTTTTTTTTTTTTTTTTTTTTTTTTTTTTTTTTTTTTTTTTTTTTTTTTTTTTTTTTTTTTTTTTTTTTTTTTTTTTTTTTTTTTTTTTTTTTTTTTTTTTTTTTTTTTTTTTTTTTTTTTTTTTTTTTTTTTTTTTTTTTTTTTTTTTTTTTTTTTTTTTTTTTTTTTTTTTTTTTTTTTTTTTTTTTTTTTTTTTTTTTTTTTTTTTTTTTTTTTTTTTTTTTTTTTTTTTTTTTTTTTTTTTTTTTTTTTTTTTTTTTTTTTTTTTTTTTTTTTTTTTTTTTTTTTTTTTTTTTTTTTTTTTTTTTTTTTTTTTTTTTTTTTTTTTTTTTTTTTTTTTTTTTTTTTTTTTTTTTTTTTTTTTTTTTTTTTTTTTTTTTTTTTTTTTTTTTTTTTTTTTTTTTTTTTTTTTTTTTTTTTTTTTTTTTTTTTTTTTTTTTTTTTTTTTTTTTTTTTTTTTTTTTTTTTTTTTTTTTTTTTTTTTTTTTTTTTTTTTTTTTTTTTTTTTTTTTTTTTTTTTTTTTTTTTTTTTTTTTTTTTTTTTTTTTTTTTTTTTTTTTTTTTTTTTTTTTTTTTTTTTTTTTTTTTTTTTTTTTTTTTTTTTTTTTTTTTTTTTTTTTTTTTTTTTTTTTTTTTTTTTTTTTTTTTTTTTTTTTTTTTTTTTTTTTTTTTTTTTTTTTTTTTTTTTTTTTTTTTTTTTTTTTTTTTTTTTTTTTTTTTTTTTTTTTTTTTTTTTTTTTTTTTTTTTTTTTTTTTTTTTTTTTTTTTTTTTTTTTTTTTTTTTTTTTTTTTTTTTTTTTTTTTTTTTTTTTTTTTTTTTTTTTTTTTTTTTTTTTTTTTTTTTTTTTTTTTTTTTTTTTTTTTTTTTTTTTTTTTTTTTTTTTTTTTTTTTTTTTTTTTTTTTTTTTTTTTTTTTTTTTTTTTTTTTTTTTTTTTTTTTTTTTTTTTTTTTTTTTTTTTTTTTTTTTTTTTTTTTTTTTTTTTTTTTTTTTTTTTTTTTTTTTTTTTTTTTTTTTTTTTTTTTTTTTTTTTTTTTTTTTTTTTTTTTTTTTTTTTTTTTTTTTTTTTTTTTTTTTTTTTTTTTTTTTTTTTTTTTTTTTTTTTTTTTTTTTTTTTTTTTTTTTTTTTTTTTTTTTTTTTTTTTTTTTTTTTTTTTTTTTTTTTTTTTTTTTTTTTTTTTTTTTTTTTTTTTTTTTTTTTTTTTTTTTTTTTTTTTTTTTTTTTTTTTTTTTTTTTTTTTTTTTTTTTTTTTTTTTTTTTTTTTTTTTTTTTTTTTTTTTTTTTTTTTTTTTTTTTTTTTTTTTTTTTTTTTTTTTTTTTTTTTTTTTTTTTTTTTTTTTTTTTTTTTTTTTTTTTTTTTTTTTTTTTTTTTTTTTTTTTTTTTTTTTTTTTTTTTTTTTTTTTTTTTTTTTTTTTTTTTTTTTTTTTTTTTTTTTTTTTTTTTTTTTTTTTTTTTTTTTTTTTTTTTTTTTTTTTTTTTTTTTTTTTTTTTTTTTTTTTTTTTTTTTTTTTTTTTTTTTTTTTTTTTTTTTTTTTTTTTTTTTTTTTTTTTTTTTTTTTTTTTTTTTTTTTTTTTTTTTTTTTTTTTTTTTTTTTTTTTTTTTTTTTTTTTTTTTTTTTTTTTTTTTTTTTTTTTTTTTTTTTTTTTTTTTTTTTTTTTTTTTTTTTTTTTTTTTTTTTTTTTTTTTTTTTTTTTTTTTTTTTTTTTTTTTTTTTTTTTTTTTTTTTTTTTTTTTTTTTTTTTTTTTTTTTTTTTTTTTTTTTTTTTTTTTTTTTTTTTTTTTTTTTTTTTTTTTTTTTTTTTTTTTTTTTTTTTTTTTTTTTTTTTTTTTTTTTTTTTTTTTTTTTTTTTTTTTTTTTTTTTTTTTTTTTTTTTTTTTTTTTTTTTTTTTTTTTTTTTTTTTTTTTTTTTTTTTTTTTTTTTTTTTTTTTTTTTTTTTTTTTTTTTTTTTTTTTTTTTTTTTTTTTTTTTTTTTTTTTTTTTTTTTTTTTTTTTTTTTTTTTTTTTTTTTTTTTTTTTTTTTTTTTTTTTTTTTTTTTTTTTTTTTTTTTTTTTTTTTTTTTTTTTTTTTTTTTTTTTTTTTTTTTTTTTTTTTTTTTTTTTTTTTTTTTTTTTTTTTTTTTTTTTTTTTTTTTTTTTTTTTTTTTTTTTTTTTTTTTTTTTTTTGCTTCGGTAGTGTTTGATTTATATTTTTTGAAGCAATCTAGTGGTTGAAAAGCCGCAGACCGAACTATGTTAGAGACTTGTTTTGTGCATATCTCAATGATACATAGGAAATCCGAAAAATGTTATACATTTTAATCGGTCATTTCATTAATCCTTTTGATTTTTTGAACATGCTAACAGATCATTCTTATCTGGTTTCATTTCTCATCACACAAACACAGAAAACACCAACACCATGCTATAACGTTTGTCCCAACAACTTCAATCTTCCATTTTAGTCACCCCTAGGATTTCTTGGGTTAGGGCTAATGGTTCGGGTTGATGTTTTGATGGTTGATAGTTCTCCATGTGTACATTTGATCATGTTATTCTTGTTGACAATGAATCAATCAATATGTCCATAATGAGATTGGTTCCCAAATCTTGTCATTATGAGGGGGAGAAAATTTTATGATTGATTTACTGATTGATAAGGAAACAAGGAGAAAAGTTCGTGGTTGGTTTGGTTGTTTCACTAAGTGTTAGGCTTATCAAAGTTCTAGGATTATCAAAGTTTGTGTATAGATGGAGAAAATTCTTCATGATGTGTCAATAGTTTCAGATTTTCACTAGATTTTAGTTGATTGAGAATTTGATTTTAAAAGGGGGAATCTGAATTGATGACATAGATAAGAATGAAACCAAAGATGAAAAGATTTTCACTCAAGATGCTTCAAAAGTTCAAAAATGCTCCAAAATGTGTATATTCATGGATTAAGGGGGAGCATGATTACTTCATAAGAATTTCATCCAAACTTCATTCAAATACTTACTCTCCAAAGTGTAGGAGTTGATGTGACAAAGATCAAAGCTTCAAAAAGGTTGAAAGATTTGTTAGAAGATTCAAGTCAAAGAAGTAAAGCTTCAAACGAGTCTTCATCAAACATACTTCATTCAAGATCTTCAAGTCATACAACAACATTTTGTCAAGAAACTCCAATGCATACATCAAGGGGGAGAGTTCATATTCATGAGATTCATAACCGAAGAATCGAAAAGTTGAATTTCATTCAAGAATCGAAGATTGATACATTCAAAACCAAGATTCATACCTTCCGCATTTTAAAAGACAACTCTGGTTCATGATTCAACAATTCTTGAAGATTCAAGTCAAAGAAGTAAAGCTTCAAACGAGTCTTCATCAAACATACTTCATTCAAGATCTTCAAGTCATACAACAACATTTTGTCAAGAAACTCCAATGCATACATCAAGGGGGAGAGTTCATATTCATGAGATTCATAACCGAAGAATCGAAAAGTTGAATTTCATTCAAGAATCGAAGATTGATACATTCAAAACCAAGATTCATACCTTCCGCATTTTAAAAGACAACTCTGGTTCATGATTCAACAATTCTTGAAGATTCAAGTCAAAGAAGTAAAGCTTCAAACGAGTCTTCATCAAACATACTTCATTCAAGATCTTCAAGTCATACAACAACATTTTGTCAAGAAACTCCAATGCATACATCAAGGGGGAGAGTTCATATTCATGAGATTCATAACCGAAGAATCGAAAAGTTGAATTTCATTCAAGAATCGAAGATTGATACATTCAAAACCAAGATTCATACCTTCCGCATTTTAAAAGACAACTCTGGTTCATGATTCAACAATTCTTGAAGATTCAAGTCAAAGAAGTAAAGCTTCAAACGAGTCTTCATCAAACATACTTCATTCAAGATCTTCAAGTCATACAACAACATTTTGTCAAGAAACTCCAATGCATACATCAAGGGGGAGAGTTCATATTCATGAGATTCATAACCGAAGAATCGAAAAGTTGAATTTCATTCAAGAATCGAAGATTGATACATTCAAAACCAAGATTCATACCTTCCGCATTTTAAAAGACAACTCTGGTTCATGATTCAACAATTCTTGAAGATTCAAGTCACACACTTGTTCGACTTCATCATTCTCTTTCTTCAAGACTCACACGCATTCATTATTCTCTGTTCTAAAAGAACATTGAGAATCCTCACATGATTTAACTTCAAGAAGTTCAAGACCAAGACTGAATCAAGTTCTCCAAAGACAAAAGAGAAAGTTTTGAAGACTTGTTTCAACACACCAATTGTCTTCACCACCGGGCTCATCAAATTCATTCCTACAAGACATTATAACACGTACTTCATTCATTACAATATATCACTAAGGGGGAGAATGTTAGAAATCCAAAAATAGTGATAAATTGTAATCTAGAATAGAGGAATTTCTTGTTGTTAAGTCATAGATAAATGATCACTAAGGTTGAGGGGCTAATTGTGACAATTAGCATAATTGTGTAATTAGACTATAAAAAGCCCTCTCACACCTTAGAGATCATAACCTTGGAAAACCTTGACATAACACTTCATTTTTAACACACATTAATCCCAATCTTTCAGTTGAATTAATCATTCTCTCTCAAAACACACACACACACACCAAGAACACACACTCAACACCGCCACACACACACACACACACACACACACACACACACACACACACACACACACACACACACACACACACACACACACACACACACACACACACACACACACACACACACACACACACACACACACACACACACACACACACACACACACACACACACACACACACACACACACACACACACACACACACACACACACACAACACACACAAACACACACACACACACACACACACACACACACACACACACACACACACACACACGCATACACACACACACACACACACAGACACACACACACACACTCGGCAAACAGTACAAAGTGAAATTTTCACCAAGTTTTTTAAAATCAACTGTTTGCAGAGCATTTTGCTCGGCAAACAGTACAAAGTGAAATTTTCACCAAGTTTTTTAAAATCAACTGTTTGCAGAGCATTTTGCTCGGCAAACAGTACAAAGTGAAATTTTCACCAAGTTTTTTAAAATCAACTGTTTGCAGAGCATTTTGCTCGGCAAACAGTACAAAGTGAAATTTTCACCAAGTTTTTTAAAATCAACTGTTTGCAGAGCATTTTGCTCGGCAAACAGTACAAAGTGAAATTTTCACCAAGTTTTTTAAAATCAACTGTTTGCAGAGCATTTTGCTCGGCAAACAGTACAAAGTGAAATTTTCACCAAGTTTTTTAAAATCAACTGTTTGCAGAGCATTTTGCTCGGCAAACAGTACAAAGTGAAATTTTCACCAAGTTTTTTAAAATCAACTGTTTGCAGAGCATTTTGCTCGGCAAACAGTACAAAGTGAAATTTTCACCAAGTTTTTTAAAATCAACTGTTTGCAGAGCATTTTGCTCGGCAAACAGTACAAAGTGAAATTTTCACCAAGTTTTTTAAAATCAACTGTTTGCAGAGCATTTTGCTCGGCAAACAGTACAAAGTGAAATTTTCACCAAGTTTTTTAAAATCAACTGTTTGCAGAGCATTTTGCTCGGCAAACAGTACAAAGTGAAATTTTCACCAAGTTTTTTAAAATCAACTGTTTGCAGAGCATTTTGCTCGGCAAACAGTACAAAGTGAAATTTTCACCAAGTTTTTTAAAATCAACTGTTTGCAGAGCATTTTGCTCGGCAAACAGTACAAAGTGAAATTTTCACCAAGTTTTTTAAAATCAACTGTTTGCAGAGCATTTTGCTCGGCAAACAGTACAAAGTGAAATTTTCACCAAGTTTTTTAAAATCAACTGTTTGCAGAGCATTTTGCTCGGCAAACAGTACAAAGTGAAATTTTCACCAAGTTTTTTAAAATCAACTGTTTGCAGAGCATTTTGCTCGGCAAACAGTACAAAGTGAAATTTTCACCAAGTTTTTTAAAATCAACTGTTTGCAGAGCATTTTGCTCGGCAAACAGTACAAAGTGAAATTTTCACCAAGTTTTTTAAAATCAACTGTTTGCAGAGCATTTTGCTCGGCAAACAGTACAAAGTGAAATTTTCACCAAGTTTTTTAAAATCAACTGTTTGCAGAGCATTTTGCTCGGCAAACAGTACAAAGTGAAATTTTCACCAAGTTTTTTAAAATCAACTGTTTGCAGAGCATTTTGCTCGGCAAACAGTACAAAGTGAAATTTTCACCAAGTTTTTTAAAATCAACTGTTTGCAGAGCATTTTGCTCGGCAAACAGTACAAAGTGAAATTTTCACCAAGTTTTTTAAAATCAACTGTTTGCAGAGCATTTTGCTCGGCAAACAGTACAAAGTGAAATTTTCACCAAGTTTTTTAAAATCAACTGTTTGCAGAGCATTTTGCTCGGCAAACAGTACAAAGTGAAATTTTCACCAAGTTTTTTAAAATCAACTGTTTGCAGAGCATTTTGCTCGGCAAACAGTACAAAGTGAAATTTTCACCAAGTTTTTTAAAATCAACTGTTTGCAGAGCATTTTGCTCGGCAAACAGTACAAAGTGAAATTTTCACCAAGTTTTTTAAAATCAACTGTTTGCAGAGCATTTTGCTCGGCAAACAGTACAAAGTGAAATTTTCACCAAGTTTTTTAAAATCAACTGTTTGCAGAGCATTTTGCTCGGCAAACAGTACAAAGTGAAATTTTCACCAAGTTTTTTAAAATCAACTGTTTGCAGAGCATTTTGCTCGGCAAACAGTACAAAGTGAAATTTTCACCAAGTTTTTTAAAATCAACTGTTTGCAGAGCATTTTGCTCGGCAAACAGTACAAAGTGAAATTTTCACCAAGTTTTTTAAAATCAACTGTTTGCAGAGCATTTTGCTCGGCAAACAGTACAAAGTGAAATTTTCACCAAGTTTTTTAAAATCAACTGTTTGCAGAGCATTTTGCTCGGCAAACAGTACAAAGTGAAATTTTCACCAAGTTTTTTAAAATCAACTGTTTGCAGAGCATTTTGCTCGGCAAACAGTACAAAGTGAAATTTTCACCAAGTTTTTTAAAATCAACTGTTTGCAGAGCATTTTGCTCGGCAAACAGTACAAAGTGAAATTTTCACCAAGTTTTTTAAAATCAACTGTTTGCAGAGCATTTTGCTCGGCAAACAGTACAAAGTGAAATTTTCACCAAGTTTTTTAAAATCAACTGTTTGCAGAGCATTTTGCTCGGCAAACAGTACAAAGTGAAATTTTCACCAAGTTTTTTAAAATCAACTGTTTGCAGAGCATTTTGCTCGGCAAACAGTACAAAGTGAAATTTTCACCAAGTTTTTTAAAATCAACTGTTTGCAGAGCATTTTGCTCGGCAAACAGTACAAAGTGAAATTTTCACCAAGTTTTTTAAAATCAACTGTTTGCAGAGCATTTTGCTCGGCAAACAGTACAAAGTGAAATTTTCACCAAGTTTTTTAAAATCAACTGTTTGCAGAGCATTTTGCTCGGCAAACAGTACAAAGTGAAATTTTCACCAAGTTTTTTAAAATGTTTATTTGTCTATGTGTATTGTGTATGTATATATATAGTATTTCATAAGTGTTTAGAGTGAGAGGCAAGGTATCGAACGCCTTTGTGTACTACCTTGTTTTCTTATCTTTTAATACTTATGTGATTCTATATATTGTCATGTTTTGTATATATATTTGGGTGAGATGCAAGGTATCGAACGCCTTTGTGTACTACTTTGTTCTCTCATTTTTAATATATATGCAAAACATTGTCTGTGTAATAAATGTGTTTCTTAAAAGTTGGTATATTTTGTTGTTTTTTTTGTTTTTTTTTTTTTTTTTTTTTTTTTTTTTTTTTTTTTTTTTTTTTTTTTTTTTTTTTTTTTTTTTTTTTTTTTTTTTTTTTTTTTTTTTTTTTTTTTTTTTTTTTTTTTTTTTTTTTTTTTTTTTTTTTTTTTTTTTTTTTTTTTTTTTTTTTTTTTTTTTTTTTTTTTTTTTTTTTTTTTTTTTTTTTTTTTTTTTTTTTTTTTTTTTTTTTTTTTTTTTTTTTTTTTTTTTTTTTTTTTTTTTTTTTTTTTTTTTTTTTTTTTTTTTTTTTTTTTTTTTTTTTTTTTTTTTTTTTTTTTTTTTTTTTTTTTTTTTTTTTTTTTTTTTTTTTTTTTTTTTTTTTTTTTTTTTTTTTTTTTTTTTTTTTTTTTTTTTTTTTTTTTTTTTTTTTTTTTTTTTTTTTTTTTTTTTTTTTTTTTTTTTTTTTTTTTTTTTTTTTTTTTTTTTTTTTTTTTTTTTTTTTTTTTTTTTTTTTTTTTTTTTTTTTTTTTTTTTTTTTTTTTTTTTTTTTTTTTTTTTTTTTTTTTTTTTTTTTTTTTTTTTTTTTTTTTTTTTTTTTTTTTTTTTTTTTTTTTTTTTTTTTTTTTTTTTTTTTTTTTTTTTTTTTTTTTTTTTTTTTTTTTTTTTTTTTTTTTTTTTTTTTTTTTTTTTTTTTTTTTTTTTTTTTTTTTTTTTTTTTTTTTTTTTTTTTTTTTTTTTTTTTTTTTTTTTTTTTTTTTTTTTTTTTTTTTTTTTTTTTTTTTTTTTTTTTTTTTTTTTTTTTTTTTTTTTTTTTTTTTTTTTTTTTTTTTTTTTTTTTTTTTTTTTTTTTTTTTTTTTTTTTTTTTTTTTTTTTTTTTTTTTTTTTTTTTTTTTTTTTTTTTTTTTTTTTTTTTTTTTTTTTTTTTTTTTTTTTTTTTTTTTTTTTTTTTTTTTTTTTTTTTTTTTTTTTTTTTTTTTTTTTTTTTTTTTTTTTTTTTTTTTTTTTTTTTTTTTTTTTTTTTTTTTTTTTTTTTTTTTTTTTTTTTTTTTTTTTTTTTTTTTTTTTTTTTTTTTTTTTTTTTTTTTTTTTTTTTTTTTTTTTTTTTTTTTTTTTTTTTTTTTTTTTTTTTTTTTTTTTTTTTTTTTTTTTTTTTTTTTTTTTTTTTTTTTTTTTTTTTTTTTTTTTTTTTTTTTTTTTTTTTTTTTTTTTTTTTTTTTTTTTTTTTTTTTTTTTTTTTTTTTTTTTTTTTTTTTTTTTTTTTTTTTTTTTTTTTTTTTTTTTTTTTTTTTTTTTTTTTTTTTTTTTTTTTTTTTTTTTTTTTTTTTTTTTTTTTTTTTTTTTTTTTTTTTTTTTTTTTTTTTTTTTTTTTTTTTTTTTTTTTTTTTTTTTTTTTTTTTTTTTTTTTTTTTTTTTTTTTTTTTTTTTTTTTTTTTTTTTTTTTTTTTTTTTTTTTTTTTTTTTTTTTTTTTTTTTTTTTTTTTTTTTTTTTTTTTTTTTTTTTTTTTTTTTTTTTTTTTTTTTTTTTTTTTTTTTTTTTTTTTTTTTTTTTTTTTTTTTTTTTTTTTTTTTTTTTTTTTTTTTTTTTTTTTTTTTTTTTTTTTTTTTTTTTTTTTTTTTTTTTTTTTTTTTTTTTTTTTTTTTTTTTTTTTTTTTTTTTTTTTTTTTTTTTTTTTTTTTTTTTTTTTTTTTTTTTTTTTTTTTTTTTTTTTTTTTTTTTTTTTTTTTTAATATTCTGTCAACTTGCCTGATGCCATCACAGAAGGGTATTGATCTGATGACCAGAGATTCATTGGCAATCTACTATGCAGTCACTCACAACGTGCAGTGTGACTTTGCGGCAATTATATGGAAAAAGCTGATTCAAGTTGTTAAGGGGAAGAATAAACAAGACAGAAAGTACATTCCCTTCATCAGATTTTTCACTCTGGTTATCGAAGATACACTTGATAATTCAGAAGAGATTCCAAAGTTGGAAAATAGTTTCAAATGTGTGATTGCCTTGTATAAATCCAACGTAAGAGGCACAAGTTGTGAAACAGTAAGACCTTTTCCGATTCCACCATTTTTGATAAACCTGGTTCCTGCTCAGAGTCCTCACCTTAGGGCGTATCTTGAGTGGTTAGTCTCAGTAATGGGGTCTGAAATCCAACAGACTCCTGCCCAAACTGAGCATAGGTCGCCAAGTGAGGGTCCTAGTTCGTCAAAAAGAAAAAGAGGGGTTAGAGATGAAAGGGCCTCTGAGCAGAGGAAAAGAAAAACAAAAAGAGTTATTTTTGAGCAAGATGTTGCTACACCTGAACCAATTTCATCACCTGTTTCGCAATCTACACCAACCGTTAACCTTTCACAATCTTCACCTTCGCAATCAACGCCTTTACCATCCGTTGTTTCACCGAATCCACCAACCTTTACACCACCTCATTCTACACCTGTATTTGATCCAACACCGATTGCTTCAGCTTTACCTAATGAACCAACTCCACCACCAGGGAGACGACTTAAGATGGCTGCTAGAAGTGTTCTAAAGCAGAAATCAAAGAAGAAGAAACGAAAACATAAGTCGTCTAAATCTGCAAGACAAACAATTGAATCTACTTCTGCAGATATAACTGAACAACCTGGTGCCTCGGCGTAGTTTGATGTTGAACAGGCAACAAATATTGTGCATAATGTTGAATCTGAGATTGAGACTGAGCATGTGAGCATTGGCGATGATGTTGTGCTGGAGGAACAAGGAAGGAATGAGGGAGGAGTTGAAAATACCGGAGAGGATGTGCGGTCAGGGTTAGGACAAGGGCATAAAGAAAAAGTTTGCCCTCCGATAGTTCAAACCACCGAGTCTAGCCGGGTTGTTTACCCTAGGGTAGAAGTCGGGAATTGCCCATTCTCGCTTGCACCGGATTCTCCTCGCCATTCTGACTCCTCACAACAGGAGTTAGTCTCAGAAATTCACGGGGATAAACCACGCTCACCACACTCTCCTCATTTGGAGGATGAGAGTGTTGAAATCAGAGAGGACCAGCCCCACCTCTCGCCTTCATTTGTTGCACAAGAGTCTAGATCCCCTAGGGACACTGATTCACAAGCCCAGTTGAGTACTGGAGCCGGAACAAGCGGAGAGGGACCCACTTTGTGTGACCCTCAAGGACAGCTTGGAAATCCTGCCTTAGCTAACATCACGCCAGCTTTAGCCGCAGGTAACAGTCCTCAGACCGAGACTGGGGAGCAGTATGAACGCCGTAGTGACACTGCTGTTCCTCAGGATCAACCTGAGACTGTATTAACGGGCATTCTCAGTGACCCCGGTGTTGTGATTGGTGTTGCCCAACAACAAGTCCCGGACAGTGATTTATCACAATCTAGGACACAACCCGATTCTGGTTGCAAAGCCACTGAATCTCCAACTGCTGGTGAGGGTATAACCCGAGGATCCGCAGGAAATCCTGAATCAGCATCGCTGAATTTAGGTCACACCACAAGTGTGCCAACAACCCCCGGGTTGGCTACTCCACCTCCTACACAAACACAAAGAACACCAACACCAAATGAAATTCCATCAACCTCAACAAATTTACCTACAAAAGACGCTGCTTGTGAAGTTTTATTGAATATTTTAAGGTCTGAGGGTGATTTGTTGACGGTAACTGAAAGAGGAGTGTTGAATGCTCTTGAGGTGCGAGAAAGAGAAATAGCCACTGAAAGAAGAGTGAAAGAGTTACAAGCTCAAGTAGAACGCCAAAGGACTGAATATGATGCAAAGCTTGCTGCTTTTGAATTGAGATTGTTGGCGTTAGAGTCTTGCCGACCGGCCTCGGTTCCTTCTCGTCGGGATGATCCTGATTCTGATGATCACCCCGAGGGGGAGAACCAAGGAGAAGGTCAAACGAACATTGATAATACTTTGGCAAGAGTTGTAGGAAATGTTGGAGATGTGGTGATGGAAGAAAGAGCCGAGGGTGTGAATGTTGAAAATGTTGAGGATGATTCTGTGAATGATGAGATTAGAAGAAGGTTAGTTGAAGTTTTTGGTGACAGTTCTGATGATGATGATGAAGAGATTGAAAATGTTGTTGATAATAAAGAAGAAGGTTTTGTGATTGAAGAAGATTTAGTTGAGTATGCTGAACATGATGCAGATATTGAAGCATTAAAAGATAATGTTATGTTGGATGAGCCAGAGATAGTTGAGACTCCTGTGAACGTAGAAGCTGCAGAGGAACCTATGTTTGAAGAATTTGCAGATCTAGATTATTTTGAAACAGGTCCTTCAAGCAGAGTTGAAGTTGGAGAATCATCTGCTCGTGCTAGCTCAACTCCACAACATTATAATTTCAATGAATTCAACAATTTTGATGAGCTTAGAAAGACTCCAGAAGCTGCAACTCAGAACTTTCAGAAATCTACTTACAAACAGGTTTTGAGAGAGGCAATCACATCCGAGGAAGTTCTCCCTGATTATTTTCCAACTGAGTTAACTGAAGAACAATTAAAATTTATTAATCGGGGATACTTCTTGAGGGATAGAGAAAGAATGGTTGCTCTCGGCATTAAACCAAAAGAAGAAGCTAAGAAATCAGACCCGAAGGAGAAAACTGGTTCTGGCATCCAAACAAAGGTAGACCAAATACAAGAGCTTAAAGAAAGATAAGACTGGATATTTTTGACAAATCACTACTAAGGGGGAGATTGTTAGAAATAGAATATGTAGTAGTTGATTTGTATACCTTATGTCATTTTGTACTTATAATGTAAAGTTGTAAGTATGGAAGGGGGTATAGTGTAAATTGTATAGAAGTATATAAACCCCCTCCATAACATGAAATGTAACCTTTGAACACATAATACAAGCTAATCTTTCCCTGACATCTCTCTACTCTCTCTCTACTTTCTCTCACTAGAAACCTCCATTAACACACACTAAAACACACACTAAAGCTCAAATTCAAGTCTTATCAGAAGTCAAAGACTGAAGTCTGAAGAATGAGAATCAGTTCAGATGTGGAGCTCAGAAACTGATTCTACCTGATCGAAGACTGAAGCATCTCAGTGTAAAAGTACTTACATACTTTTACACTGATTACGAGGAAGACTTTTTACTTTACATATCTTTACCCGGTTAATAGAATTAACTATTAATTAAAGTACAAGGTAAAGTAAAGGTTGGGAATAAGGTTTGATAAGTCACATCAACGACTTATATACCTAAACCTTAAAAGTACACATGTAAGGAATTAGCTTTAATTCCTTAAATACACCCAACCATATTTGTACGATCTGGTCCACGTCATCATGGACTTAGTCTATAAATATAAGTCTTCTCACAACTTGCAAATTGCTTGAAACCTTTGCATTGCAACTTGTGAGATATACTCTAAGTAATCCTTACGAGTATTTCCAAGTTATTAGATCACTTGTATTTCTAGGTTGTTTAGATATTTACACTTGAGTGTTTATCTTTGTTCCGCAACAACCTTTGTATTTGTTTATATATCAATAAATCAAATACCTTGAAAAATACATTGTGTCTCAATGCTACATACTTGATCTATACATATTATTTATATAGTTTCAGCCCTTATTGTTTCTTGCATTTACTTCCAGTATCTTTATCGTATTGTTCATCCATATCTGGATCGTATTCTGAACTGATCATCTTCCAGTTAGAATTACTTGCCAGTCGGGTTGTTAAGCCGTCTATATTTGGGACTCACAGAAACCCATGAAGCCGTTTACTTATAATGACTTGACTTGTTTTAGATTGCTCCAGCCTAGTCAGCATCCAGATAATCATATGTTGATTCCTTTTGGTGGAACCACCCCTGAGGGTGATGATGATGAGGAGATGGCAGACGCACCAGAGCAGCCACCACAGCCAGCACGACGTACTATGCATCGTGCAACATCTGATGCACGTGCTTCTTCCTTTGCGGGACCTTCTGCTTCTTCGGATTTTTCTACCTTGCATTCCATTGTTGACTCCATGTGGGAGTCACAGCAGCAGTTTCAGGACAGGGTAGATCAGGATTTTCGATGGTTAGGTTCTTGGATGAGCAGGATAATGTATGATCAGTAGTGATACCATGGGATGTGGGAGGCTGGTTATCAGGGGCGTACTTTTACCCCTCCTGAGCCTGTTCCAAATTATTCCCCTCCCAGCATCTTTATTCCTCAGCAGAGGACCGGTGGATTTTGGTATCCACTTGAGCGCCAGTATCAGCAGCCTCCTTCCCACGATCTTGGTGGGACGAGGCCAGATCATCCAGTTTCCTTTGGTTCTTTTGCAGGTACCCAGGATGGCGATGCAGATGCAGGAGGATCAGCTTCTCATATTGTGGCTGAGCAGGCGCTTGAGTCTTTCTTTGGTCCACCAGGCGGAGGAGTGCCGGGATATCCACCCACTAGCTGATCAGTATGCTTAGATGATGAGGAGAGCTGTCTGTATGTTTATGACAATTTGTACACTTATTTTTTAAAACTATTTATCTTTCAGTACTTTCATTTCATTTGGTTTGGTTTGTATCCACCCTACGGGGTGATGAGACTTCGTATTTTTTTCTTTTTATTTGTACTTTGAATAAGTAGGGTTGGTTGATTTTCACGCTTGATATTATTCTCTGTTTCCCTTTAGACGTGTGTTCATGTTGAATAGCAAGTTTTGTCATATGCATATGCTGGCAGTAAGTTCAGCGCTATATTCTTGTTGGCATCATTCAAGCATGGAACACCCGTCATACCCGGCAAGTTTTTCTTGTTCTTGATTTTGCTTTTTGTTTACTTTCCCCTATTTCCCATAGTTTGCCTTAGTTCATTGGACATTGAGGGCATTATCCAACTCAAGTGTGGGGGGGTGGTAAATAGGAAAAAGTCGGGTATTTTAGTGGAATTTTTAAACTTTTGCATGCTTGTCCTTGTAGTTAATTGCTTTTGTCACCTAATTTATTGATATTAATGATAAATTTGACTACACCCTTGGTACAAAGTTTAATTTGTGGAATGTGTCTTGATTGATTAATTAGGCAATCTCTTCTGGATTAATAACATGACTAGCACGCTTATAGCACCAAAACACCCAAATGTGTGAGAATTTTGATCACTTTTAGATTGATAGGTGTTGGAGCATACATTTTCTATGCTCATTTCTTCTTTGCTATGAGTGTGCCGGTGATTGCGTTGATTCTAGAACTTGTCCTAGTTGATCGTTTCGAGACCGCAGTGAGATCACTTCGGTGATATAGGATAACTAGAAGACGAATAGGCAAATTAGGATTAAAACCTTTGTTCTTTGTTTGTTCACCCCTTGTTGTGTAAACATTTGTTATGTGCATGTTTTGTTAATGTGCTTAGTAGCTAACTACACTGGTTAGTGAACCACCTGTGAAACCCTTATGTTGCACTCATTTTTAGTGCAAGAAACAATAGAAAACATGTTGTTATTAGCCTGTTCTTTGTGATTAAATCCACCCTAAATATACACCTTCCTTCGCCATACCGATAGTCGAAATCCTGGTGGGTCATTGGTTGCCTACGCTAGTGGATGGTTTGGGGTTGTCCTATTGTGTCGGGTTGGGATATTCTCGGTTATTGAGAATAGATTGAGTTCGTCATGATTTTTGAATCAAGTCTGGATTGTTCATATTAGCACATTATTACAAGATTTGTCACTGTTTCGATATTTAATAGAGAATACCAGTTAGTCAGAGTAAAAGTAGCTCACAAAAAAAAATATTAATAAAGAGAAAAAGAATAAAAGAATTGAAAAACTGAAAAAATATATAAAAAAATGAAAAAAGAGTTTGGGCTGTCAGTTGGTATTTCTCACTTTTGGTCAAATCATTTTTATGAGTTGGTTCATCTATTACACCAACATATGCTTAATTATTTCTTCAAATTTTCAAATTGAAGTTGGTACATCTTTATAAACCAACAAAAGGATGTTATAATGCTATATTTTTCACTTATCATATTTAGTTGGCATGTTCGTTAAAGTCAACATGGTTAGTCATGGTTGATTGAGTTGTTTGAATGTCATACACCGCAATGGTATCGGTTTTTAATCGTTCTATTGGGGGGTATTGTCGGGACAACTTCTCGGGATTTGGACCATTGGTAACCAATGACATGGGTTCTATGGATTAGACTATTTTGTGAAAACTTTGTTAATTGTTGTGTTATTTCTTTTTAACACCAATTGCTATCCCAAATTTCCATACCCTTTGTAATTACCCTGTTTAGCCTCCACAGTTCATTACAACCCTTAAAAGACCTCTTGTGATGGTTATCCTAGTGCTTACGCCATGTCGGTGGAGAAATGATTCTGGTACAATCCTATGGTAAAAGATTATGCATCACGACTAGGCCTTGAGTGATTATTCAAATATTCAACCCCAATAGTAAGTTAGTTGGAGTAGGATAGCGGAGATATCATTGTTTTGATTGATTAGTGCTTAGTCGTGTTATTGAGGCTTGTGAATCAACCAGGTATTGTCAAACATTTCAGTTTTCATTTAAGATTAAAACTGCTTAACCATTTCTTATCATTCTCATTCATGGTTTAGCTTCTTTTTGATTACTGACATGTTTATCCGAGTTATGTGCCAAGGTAATTTAAGTTTTGAAGTTTGGAATTGCTTGAGGACAAGCAAGGCTTAAGTGTGGGGGGATTTGATATGCCTTATTTTATACCATTTTCCCACGTCTTAATTAGTTGTTTTTAAGTGTTTTTCGAGTCGTTTACGTATACATTTGGTGCGTTTATGGTATTTGTTAGTGTTTCAGGATATTAACAGGTACTTGAGCATAATTTCTAAAGAAAACAATATTTTGAAGTAAAAGAACGCTTACGGAAGGTTCACGAGACATGAGTCAAGATTTGGGTCTGAACAGCACTAGCTGCACCGGAGCTACGTTAACTGCGCCGCAGCCTGATAGCTTAGAAGACACTGAGCTGCAATGTATAACTGCGTCGCATCTAATTGTTCGAGAGTATAACTGCGACGCAATGAGGGATACTGCGCCGCAGTCCCATTGGTTTACGCAGGTCACAAAGTCAACGACGTCAACACATTTGAAGAGGACTACGACGCAGCGAGGATCAGAATTTTTGATAATTTTTAGGGGAAGTATATATAGCTTGCAAAAACATTCCAAAACTCTATCTTACTTTTTCCAGCCGTTTTTGAGCATTCTTTGAGAGGTTTATCATCAATTTATCAATTGGAGAAGATCAAGAACGCGATTAGACGATTCCGTTATTTGCTTGCAATTATTGTGTATTCGGTAACGATGAATTTTCTATTTTGATTTGTTCTTTCGTATTTAATATGAGTGACTAATCATTTCATCATCCATTTTCATGAAGTAAGACAATATGTAAGGATTGCACTATTTTATTAATTCAAAGTTGATTTCAATTATCGTTGTGTCGAGATCTTGATGGATTGATTCTTTATTAATTATTATTTTGATATTGGTGATATATGTGTTCTTCATTAGTGGTACTAGTTGAACATATGTATGATTTCAGTTGCTTATTTCTAATCAATTGTCGCTAGTTCATGGTATGATAGTGAATGTTATTTTAATAAAAGGGATCATTTTGTCAACGTGTTGATTAACGGCTGGTGGTACCACTTTGTCTTCACATAGATACAATTGTTAATTCGATAATCAAACAAACTAGTTGGTTAGGGAAATTGTTTCAAGCATTGGTGGTACCGGCTTTTACAAGTAACTGATTAATTAGGTGACTGAAATGATTTTTACAAACGTTGTTGGTACCAGTTTGTGTCTTTATTTGGTCAAGATTATCATTGTCAACTTAATTGGATTTGAGCTTAATTATGTGCAATCTGAACATGTTGTTGAGCAGATTCGAGATGGATGCCTTTTAAATTATTGTTTTAATCAAAACCTCTTTGCGATTAATCCTGCGGGATTACTAACTTGTTTACTTTCTTGCAAACTAACTTTTTGCAACGTGACAATTCGGTTACAAAACCCCCATTTTTACTTGAACTGTTTTAATTAAACAATTACTTTACTTTAGTCCTTGTGATCGACCTCGGATTTACCATTTAACTATATTGCTAACGAACGGGTACACTGCCCGCAAGTGTGTAAGAGTCAGTATTTTGGTAGTTCGTGTTTATAAATTTTATTACTCAATTTTACACATCAGTATCCTTTCACTCCTTTATTCTTAGATGCGTTAAGGTAATATGGAAACCATTTCTCGCGTTGGCATTCCCAGTGCCATTAAAAAATTATGGCCTTCGAGGTCATGTGTCACGCTTACGGGGTGAGCCTACTTTGGAACTTTTTAGGAGGTTCGCATATGTTTGTGATGCGGGTGATTGGGTCACTATTGCGACTAGATCTAAGGAGAATTGTTGTTTTGTAAAAGGACCGGGTGGTGTAGATATAAGAAATTGGAAGAACAAGTTTGTCTTCGTAAGTGTTGACTTGATGCCCCATGGTTATGATGTGTTGGTGAATAGGGAGGCATTGAAAGTAGTAAGAAAGAGTGTTGATCCAATGTCCGATGGTGAAGGATCTGAATTTTTGTTTAAGGAGATTACGAGTTATCCTATATTAGTTGTGTCATACCCTGATAGTATTTTGTTCAAAACTAAAGTGATCGGTTCGTTGCTTGCTGTGAAGAGGAAGTTGATGGTGAGTTGCATATTTTTCTGTATTCCTTTTGTAGCATATGTAGTTTGAATCTTTTTGCGCTTGGCTTGTTCTTGCAGACATATCTTTCATGAGTTTTGTTAGGAAAGGTGGTCAGGAGGTAGGTGAGGTTCCTTCTGGGGCTTCTTCTCGTTGACCCTGAGCGTACTCCAGAAGGTAGTGGTAGGGTCCCCTTTAATCTGGGTTCTTGTTCCGGTAACCCTGTTCATCCTGGGAGAGAATCTGCCACTCCATCTGATCTAAACCAAGCTGTGGATGATGATGTTGTGATAACTGGTGAATGTAGGGATGAGGAGTATGTTCTCAAGTGAGTGGTGTTGAAGAAGGAGACACCTCCTACTGTTCTTGTGTCAAAGAAGAAGAAGAAGAAGAAGAAGAAGAAGAAGGTTGCTGAGGAAGAGACTGGTGCAACAGGTGATAGATTTGTCCTCTTTTCCTTTCTTTCTTTCTTGTTCTTCGTAGGAGTTCTTATGTGTTTCTGCTGTGGTTTTGTAGTTGATATTGGGCGCATGGAGACTAGGGCCTTTGTGCAGTTCTACAAAGAGCGTGCTGATGAGAGGAGTTTGTTGGATGCTAAAATGATTGTTCGTCTAAACCATCTTTTGGGTGCCCAATGTGAGGCTGAGTTGCTGCTTACGGAGAAGAAAACAAAGTGCTCTTTGCTTCAGGAGTCGATGGACAATGTCGCTTCAGATTTGGGTGGGGTGGAAGCTTTGAAAAGGAAGTTTGTGGAGGAAGAGGCAGGCTTGAAGCTCCAAGAGGGTACACTTACTGACTTTAGGTCGAAGCTGACTAAGACCATGGCTGGGTTGAATATGAAGAAGGAGGTTTCCCAGAATTTTTCAACGTCTATCAGCAAGCATCTCGCACAACGTGCTGGTCTAATAACTGAGGTAATCCCTTATGCTTCTAGGAGCTTAATTGATAGCGAGGAGTTGGGGAAGCTGCTGGGGGAAGTTATTTCTGCCAACAGAGATGATGAAAGAGCTCTTGTTCTTAAAGATTTGAGTGAGAAAGGATTGGTTAATTTGACAATACGCTATGATTATAAGTGCGATACTGTTGCTGCTATTGGCACAGCGGTTGCAAATTATGGGAGTGCTACCTTTCCTTTTCTCGAGAAGCTAACTTCCTGATTGTGCACCGAATCGTGCAAGCCTTATGGATCGGATTCTGGGTAAAAAGGGATATGATTTATGTTTGTTGGCTATTCCCCGAAGGTAGGAGCGGTGCTCCTTTACGCCAACTAAGGATTGTTTTATGTGATTGCCGAATAGTTTTCGACTTATGTTAGGGTTTTGGCCGATTTGTCATCGTGTCCATGAATGAGAAACCCTTCTCCTTTTATAGGAGAAAGTTCCTTAGAGAACAATTCGGATTAGGAAATTATATATGTTTATCTTTGGGAAGGATTTATGTTAATCCTTTAATTAATTGTTTAATCGAGTTGAGCACCTCCAGGCTTGTGCCCTTCGTGGGAGTGCTTCGTTATTGAATGCTCTTGGTACAGCTACTCGGAGGGGTACGTCGTCAAGCCCCCCAGTCTAAGATGAAAGGCTTCAAAAGACTTTGATGTTAGACTATTCTTCTATTCGCAAGGGTTAAAAGAGGGTGACTTTTTGTGGAGGGGCTAATCTCGACAATTTTTGAAAGATAATGGAATCTTTTGTCTCTTTGCACGGAAACCGAAGTGGTATGTGAGGGCTATTAAAGCTTTGCCGTTTCATTTCCAAGTTTATCATCTTCTTCTTCTTTATCAATTTCTCAAATTTCATCTAAAATTTCTGAATCTCAAATGGCTCGTGCTAAAGCAAGAAGAACTGTTGGTGGCAACCAACCGTCATCTACTCAGGCTGACGTATCTGCCGGTGGAACTCCGGCTCCGACATATTATCAAGGTCGCCGGAAAAGATCTGTTAGAAAGAGTATACATCCAGTCATTTTCACTGATTCTGACTCCGGTTCAGAAGTTGATAAGGCGTCTTATCGTGAGTTGAGAACAGAGTGGGACCGTCTCCGCCGGGAAATTGTCGAAGTGAAAGGTAGGGAGGCCCGCCTGAAGCGCGACGTCCAATATGCTGGCGATGAGATCCGCCGCATGTCTCGTGATGTGGAGAAATCCATTCCGTTTGTTGCTTTACGTTGCTCTAATAGACGATATCAAGAGAAATTGAAGGAGGCTGAGAAGGTCTTTGATGATTTGAGCAAAAGACTTGATGATTCTGAGAAGCATTTATCGGAAAACAACATTTACGTTGATGGAGTCAGGGAAGTGTGGGGTAGAAAATGTGAAGAATTGCAAACTGCTCATTCGAAGGGGGTTATTCCTCATATTTATCAAACCACCATCACTGATCCTGATACAGCGAAGCGTCTAGTGGAGACGGCAACTGCTTCGGAAAATATTTCTGATATACTTTCCAAAATGTAGATTTCATATTAATGTATATTGTATATTATTTATGGATATTTTGTTGTTTGCTTGTGCATGGTCCCGAAGGGTCCCCCTTGTGGTGGTCCATGTCTCTTATATGTTGTTTTTTTGTGCTTCTTAAGAGCTGCGTGGTTTCGGATGGTCCCCCTTCGTAATTCCAAGTCTTTTAATTTGGTGCGTATTGTTACCTTAGGAATGTGTCCTTTTGGTTTCTGACTTTACGCTATGTGGGCGTCCCCTTGAACATGCGTTATATGCAGAAAAAATACGTCTTTAATAGGATAACGATCGTGGTAAAAGAAAATACGTTAGGGAGCGACCCTTCGTATGAAATAAAAGAAAATGCATTGCTCTTTTGCAATTGCTTTATTCATTCTAAAAAGGATAGTTGTCACATTGTGAGTTCTATCTATTTATTATGTGTCGTAGCACTTAGGTACAAAAATAACCAGCTTTACTGATAAAACTTTTGGAGATTGGAACTGTTCCATGTGCGGTCCACCGGTTCGCCTTCTAATGTTGCTAGCTTGTACGCTCCATTGTCGAAGGCTACCTGAACCTGGTACGGGCTTTCCCATGTTGGTCCCATTTTTCCTGTATACTTGACCTGACTTGCACAATTAAGACGAAGGACATAATCACCAACCTTGAACGAAGTTCGATTGGTGCGCTTGTTGTAGTATTTTTCAAGCCTTTTTTTATATGTCGCCTCTCTTATTGCTGCTATGTCCCGTCGTTCTTCCAGGAAATCTAGGTTTATCCTCAGTTCCTCTTCGTTTTCTTCTTTGTCAACCTTGGATGTTCGGCAGGTTGACACCTGAATTTCTGCTGGTAGCACCGCTTCTGTTCCGAAGGCAAGGCTGAAAGGTGTTTCACCATTGCTGGTTTTGGGTGTGGTTCATTGTGCCCATAGGACCAATGGCAATTCATCTACAAATCCAGTGTGTTTTTTCCCTAGCCTCTTTTCCATTCCCATCACTACCTCTCTGTTTATTGATTCAACCTGTCCGTTTGCCTGAGGGTGATATACGGAGGTGAATTTTTGTTTAATCTTTAACCTTTCGCAAAATTTTGGGAACGTTCCTTGTAACATCCCAAACTTTTCTTTAAGATTTGACTAACGCTGTTAAGTCAACCTCATGTGTGTCGTTAAGTCTAGTGTGAATATATGCATATACGTAGTTAATGTGTGTTATGTGTGAGGTTTGAAAACCTAAATGTTAATGTAGTATAAATGTGTGAAATACGAAGGTTTATGTCTATGAAGTGACATTTAATGAAGGGATAATGTTGTATATGGTCAATAATGTAGTTTGTGACCAATAATGAAGGATTTGGAAGTCTAGGGACTAGTCTTGACATATGGGTAAAGTTAAAAACGGGTTTAGGGTGGGATTAGCCTAATCTAGGGTTAGTTTCCAGCCTAAACATAATTAAAAGACAAACACAAAGTATATTCCAAACCTTTCTTGAATCCTTTAGCAAAATCTACAAGTTTTTGGTCAAGCAATTGGGTGTTTTGGTGTTGGAATTGATCGATCATCTAGCCAAGCAGGTAATCACTGAATTATAGATGGTATTTTTCAGATTTAGAAGTTGTTTAATAAGGAACCAGATCTGATTAAAAAGGAGTTTTGATTAAGTTAGGGTTTATATTATGTTTAAGCCAATTAATGTTCTAAACGATGTCAAACGAGTTTGTAATCGATCTTGATGATCAAAAGAGGTCTATGTATGTCAGAAACATGTTTTGGGTGAACCCAAAGTTGATTGATTTCTGGAAAAAAATGAAGAACGAAGTCGTTTTATGAATTCTGGTCGAAAATAAGCTTAAATCCGTTTGCTGATGACAAATTCGTTCATGCAAATCTAAATTCGTTTGCCCCAACGAAGTTTAACTTCGTTTGAGGCCAAATTCGTTTGATGTTGACAGCCTAAAATCATTTGGAACTAATTTCGTTGATAGGAGCTTATGTTCGTTTGTCAAAATGAAACTCAAATTCGTTTGCTCATATGAAGTTCAAATTCGTTTGTTAAGGAAAGTCCAAATTCGTTCCAGTTAACCTAAATTCGTTTTATGAGGTCTAAATTCGTTTGGCAAACGAAGTTCATCTTCGTTTGAAGCCAAATTCGTTGGTTAAATTCGTTTTGAAGCTAAAGTGAGGTTTAAGAACAAAACTAAGTTCGATAAGGTCCCAAATGACTTATATTTTATATGTTAAT